>JBBCBC010000029.1:16199858-16626954 GCA_037126765.1 Stenogyne calaminthoides
AGTATTCATCAAGATTTTCTTGAAAATTTGAAGATGAAAAATGGAAAGTTCTTGAGGATACTCCAATGAGAATCGTTGTTTGACTCTTAAAGAGTACCATTTTCTAGCGTCAATTGTTGTGTACTAAAATATCAGATTAAGAGATTTAGATGTGGCTATTGATTCTAGTAACACAAACAAGTAATTAATCGTAAATAATCGAACACGAAGACTGCGGGAAGAACTCTTGAGTTCTTCCCTTAAATTTGGTGTTGTATATATGATGAGAGAATGAGAGTAAGGTTGAGAGAATAAGTCCTTTTACAATGAGGGGTGTGGTATAGAGGACCAACCCTGAAAGCTAAAAAATAGTAAAATACATCTTGAGCCTTTATTTTAGGGTTTAATTACAATCGATGATCTAAACAGTAACATTAAATCTATATTACATTAAATGCACTTGTCTTGTCTCGTAAAGTTGACGTTGACTCTTGGTTTTGCCGAATTATCTTCTCGGGCTGTGCTTGTCGGCTTTGCTCGTGGAGCGACCTCGAGGGAGGTCGCCCGTGGAACGACCTCAGGGGAGGTCGCCTGCTCAGGTAGTCTTTATTCTTCTCTTTCCGACCTCGCCTATGGGTCGTCCTCAAGGGAGGTCGCTCGTTACGGTGAGGTTGATCCTCTGTCAGGTCGGGTCGATCCGGGCCTAGGTGGGCCTTGCTGACGTGTCAGATACGGGCACATATTCAGTTTGATTTGTGCTACAACACATTTGCACAAACATCAATTAGTTTTTTTACAAATGAGATATTTCTATGCATTGCGCGCTTGTAGCCAACAACAATACATTATATACATATCACAATCATTAAACATTAGAAGATTAACTTATTTATGAAACTAATCAAGATTTTTTTATTATTATTATTTTTTTTGACGGGAAAGAAAATGCGTTCATCAACGGCCAGCAAGATCGACCTCAATAAGGTTCACAATCGTCTCAGAATAGTAGACTAAAGGAAAAGCGAATTAAAACTGAAAGCAAAACGGGAAAGGCAATGAGCTACTAGATTCCCGGTCCTACGGACCCAACTAAAACTAAAAGTATCAAACGCTTCGCAAGCAACCAGAATATCAGAAATAAGTCCTCCAAAATGAGATAGATTGGTCGAGTCCCTCTTGAGTGCAAAGTAAACTGTTTGTGAATCAACCTCAATGACCAGCCTTCTCACCCCTTTTTCAATTGCACATTTCACACCTGTAAGCACAGCCATAGCTTCAGCCACGTCGACCGAAAGCTCCGCCGGAAAAGATTGCGCAAACACCCAGCTAACCTCCCCCCTCGACGTCCTCAAAACTCCGCCAATCCCGGTACCATTCCCCAACTGACACGAGGCATCCGAATTCAATTTGACAACTCCATCGGTCGGCGGCCTCCATCGTACGTTGTCATCACGACGGAGTATGGGCTTTCTCTTAATCGATGCAGCCATGTACTCTTCCACATGCCGAGTTGCCAGCTCCAAGACTTTCTGCACGTCCATTATGTTTCTTTGGAAAACCAGCTCGTTCCTCGCGAACCAAATCGACCTAACACTGCCAAGACAAGTTCGACATTCTCCGCCTCCAACAATCGTTTCCCTCGAACCAGCCACTCGTCAATGGGCTCCCCTGTTTCCCTCTCATGTAGCGCAAACGGGAGCGAATTCCTGTATCCCAAGATCGATGGACACTCCAGCAAAGCGTGCTCCAAGGTTTCCAATTCACATCCACATCTACTGCACTCAGGATCCACATTAACAAACTTGGCTATAAGATTAACATTTGTGGGCAAGATACCTTTCAACACTCTCGACAAGACTAGCCGAATCTTCGGTGACACATTCACGGTCCAAGCCCATTTCCATTTGTTATCTCCGGGATCGACATACGCTCGCTTCTTGTGTTTCATCCATTCCACATACCCAGACTTAGCCGAATACACACCATCTTTTTCAAAATTCCACATTAGGCGATCCGGCCGAGATAACGAGAACGGCATGTTGACGATAGTTCTTATCTCTTCAGCAGAGAATAACTGGTTCACCAGTGGAATGTCCCACCCCCCGTAGTCCTCCCTCTTGAGCTCTCGAACCACCCCATCCTCCTCCATCTCACCCCTGTCCAACATCACTCTCGCCGAGTCCCCACCAACCAGCCACGGGTCTTTCCAGATTCGTGCAGACCGTCCATCACCCACCACCCAGATTAGCCCAAGCTCCAAAATCCATCTCCCCTCAAGGATGCTCTGCCAGGTATAACTTGAGTTGTATCCTATTCGCGCCTCCAAAAACCCCTCCCGAGGATAGTACCGAGCTTTAAGAGTCCTTGCCAACAGTGAGTCCTTGTCCTGTAAAAGACGCCAACCCTGTTTTGCTAGCAACGACTTATTGAATGCCCCAATGTCACGTAACCCTAAACCACCTTCCCACTTCGGCTTACAAAGTTCTTGCCACCCTATCCAATGTGTGCGCCTCTCATCGTTTTTCTGGCCCCACCAAAACCGCATAATTGCCCCCCGAATTCTGTCGATTGTGCCCTGTGGAATCTTGAAACAAGTCATCAAGTAAGTTGGGATCGCTTGAGCAACAGATTTGATTAGAACGAGCTTCCCGGCCTGTGACAGCGTTTTGCTCTTCCAATCCTTCAATTTCTTTTCCACTCTACTCACCAGCGTCCAGAAAATAGCACTTCGTTATCGACCCACATTTGTCGGGAGGCCCAAATATACGGCATGCTGGTCCACACGCCGAACACCAATGAGCCCTGTCAATTCCTCTTTCCTGACCAACGGTACACGTCCACTGAACATTATTTCGGATTTGCTTAGATTGATTGCCTGCCCCGAGGCCGCCTCATAACACTCCAGAATCCCCCTAACACGTCCCAGCTCATCCTCATTCGCACGCCCAAAAATAATTGTGTCATCAGCAAAGAACAAGTTTGACACCACCGGAGCTCCTGCAAATTCTAAGACCATGCAGTGCACCTGTTTCCACATTTTTCCGAATGAGCGCCGAGAGGGCCTCTGCACAAAATAGGAACAAATAAGGAGACAAAGGATCCCCCTGACGAAGACCTCTCGTTGGGAGAAAAGTAGAAGAGGGTTGACCATTAACAAGAACAGGAAAAGAAGCAGACCGAACACATCTCATAATTGTATTAACCAATCCCCTACCAACCCCAATTTTCAACATAACACCCTCCAGAAAGTCCCATTCCACCCTATCATAAGCTTTGCTCATATCCAGCTTAAACGCAAAGGACCCTTTAGACACCGCCTTATTAAGCTTAATCGAGTGAAAAATCTCAAAAGCTAATAAGGCGTTGTCCGTGATTAATCTCCCAGGAACAAAGGACGATTGGGCCGGGTCAATAACCAAAGGTAAGAACTCCTTAAGTTTGTTAGCTATTGTTTTAGTGATTAACTTAAACACAACATTACACAAACTTATAGGATGGAATTCAGCAGGACACTTAGGTTTTTTTGACTTTCGGGATAAGAGAGACAAAAGTATGATTAAGAAGGACAGGGGACTCACCACAATTAAGAACACCAAGAACAACATTTACCACACTATGACCAACAGAAGACCAATTTTTTGAAAAAATATAGCAGACATACCATCTGGACCCGGTGCCTTACAAGGATGCATTTGGAAGAGCGCCTTTGTCACTTCCTCCTCCGTAAACGGTGAGGATAACGTTTCCAGCATGTCGTCCGAAAATCTGTGATCCACAGCTCTCAGCGCTTCTTCCATATCTAGGTTGCTCTTTGCAGTGAACAGCCCCGAGAAGTAATCCACAAACACCTTTTGGATCTCCTCCTCTTCCACATATTCCCTACCGAATTCATCAACAATCCTATCAATCCAATTTCTCCTTTTTCTCCCGCTCGCCGTTTTATGAAAAAATCTCGTATTCTTATCACCTTCCCTCATCCAACTCACCCGAGATCGTTGCAGCCAATAGACTTCCTCCTTGCGTAGTAAGGCTGCCACACGGTTTTCCATGCATCTCGATTTCTTAACAATTTCGGGAGTCTGGTTTTTCATTTGTAGTCTTGCCAGATCAGCCGTGCATTTCTTGATTTCTTTCGGAAGGTCCCCAAACTGCTTATCACTCCACCCCATTAATGCTGACCCGCAACCCGAAATGCTACTGGCCAATTCGCCAGCATCCCTACACCGCCGGCCCTCCCATTTCTCTTTTATGATATCCGCACACCTGTCCTCTTGCAACCACATAGCTTCGAATCGAAAGATTTTCACCCTGTAGATGTCTCCTCTCCTCCTTCGGCCAACATCCCACTTGATAAAAATGGGACAGTGGTCTGAGAGAAGCCTGGTTAAATGATGCACTTCGACATTTGGAAACTTCGCCAACCAGCTCTCACTTGCCACACCACGGTCCAAGCATTCTTGAATGTTATTAGCCCCTGCCTGTTTATTTGACCACGTAAAATGGTGGCCAATAAACCCGAGATCGGCTAACCCACACTCCTCCAAACAATACATGAACTCATTCATTCTGTCCGGATGCCTCAGGTTCCCCCCACTCTTCTCATGATCAAACAGGATCTCGTTCATGTCCCCTGCTCAAATCCAGGGTAGTGAACAAGAAGTTGCCAGCCCCTTCATTGGCTCCCACGTCCTCCACTTCCTACTCTCCTCCGGGAAACCGTAAATACCCATAAAACGCCACATATCAACCTCCCCGATATGGAGATCAATATGATTTTGAGAAAAAGATTGTAACACCACCTGGCTATCCACTTTCCAAAGGAAACCTAACCCTCCACTACGACCACCCCACCCGAAACAACACAATCAACACCAATGCAAAATTCAAAACCTAATCGACGAGCAACCCGACGCAACTCGGCAACAAAGAGCTGAGTTTCACACAGAAACACAAACTTGGGACCTCTTTGAGTAACCTCCTTCATAAGAGCTGGAACTTTCCGAGGGATCTCAAGCCCTCACAGTTCCACACTAAGCAACTCATTGGCCTCGGCGGGGCTGCCCTCCTGCAGCCGCCGCCATTGTTGCGAGTTTTATTTTATTTGCATCACCAGCCTTCTCCTCATCTTCCTCTTCATCCATCAAACTCAGCCCTCTCTTCCCAGCCTTATTTCTCCCCAGCGGGACCACGTTTCCCCCAGTTCCCTTTCCCTTTTCACGGGCCAATATCTTCCATGCTTTTTTAACAGGCCCCACCCTATTAGCCCCAGTAGAGGCCTCCGGATTGTCCTCCTCGATCAGATCAAGGCTGGGTGAGGGTGTTTTTAAGGGTAGGTTAATTTCGGTTGGTGTTGCGAGGCTAAAGTCAGATGGCCAGTATGGGTGAATTGTATTGGATTGAATGGGGCTCTGTATAGGGGCTGTAGTTATGGTGAAAGTCGCTACAGTATTCTGGTATGTTGGGTTAAGGTGTAGGCTGCTGTATAGGGTAGCGAAGACTCGGTCCATTGCAACCGAATCGACAGTGGGTTGAGCATTTGGCAAGTGGTTTGAGTACCCCTCTGAATGGGTCAGGAGGGTGGTCGGGGGTTGTGGGAGTGATTTGGGTTGGTTAGGTTTTGGGTTTTGCTGAGTGGTAGGTTTTGGGGTTTGTAGTGAGTGGTCGTTTGGAGTTTTGGTTGGAGGGGGTGAAGCTATTTCAACCAGCTCCGGTTTCTGATGTCTGAATGTTCTCGACATGCTGGCCTTGATTGAAGAGTCATAGGGTAGAGAGTCCTCCGAGTCCCTGTCAAAAGCTGGGCACGATTTGAAAAAATGGCCCACTTTTCCACAGCAGTAACAGATCATCGGCAGCGATTCGTATGAGATTGGCAGCCACATATTCTCATCCACAAATTTAACATTCATTCCCTTTGGTAAAGCCTTGTTAAAATCCAGAGCGACCTTAAAACGAACAAATTTGGCCGGTTCTGACTCAGAGGGTTTTTCATACATCTCCAGTTCCCCAATTCTACGGGCGATAGACTTGATAACCCCCTCCGTTCTGTACCATAATGGTATATCATGTACTCTCACCCAGAAGCTTGCACTAGTGATCTCAATCAGTGAAGGCTGCTCTGTCCCCGACAGTTGTTTCACCGCAAATAAATTGTTATCGAAATGCCACGGTTGATTCTTCATAACCCAGTCCCGGTCTGTGGCTCTCTCAAATGAAAAGATTATCAGCCCCTGGCCCCATTCTCTCGCCGTCAGTTTTCCTTTTTCCCTAAAAGCCTTCGTCATCACCTCGATTAGGGCAAAAGGATTTGGTTTCTTATCCGCTATCAATTTCCCCACCAGAGAAGCCGGCTATAACGACCTATCCCTTTGAACCTCCTTCGCCATAAACCCCAGATCTAGCACATCATCCTCATCCCCCGACATACTTCCCGAAGCCATGTACTGAAACCAACAACCCTAGATATGGTCAGAAACTGGAAACCTGAAACACAAACAGACGGAACAAAACACAAAAAAAAAGTTAACACACACCGTAAACCGAATCAGAAGATCGAAAAACACGACACGAAAAGAAAACACAGAGAAAAAGAGGCGAGAAGAAGCACGAAACAGATACAGCGACGACACGCCACTGAAAAAACTCGGAAAACGAGAGAAAGCCAAAGGAAAATCAGTCACCGAGGGTCCAGAAACCCTAACCCTAGTCTCACGGAAGAGAAACCCTAACTCCTAAGAAGAGGATAACTTATCAAGTTAATTTTGAGTGTAGACCTAAATGATTGAAGTAATCAAGATTAAAGTAACACACTATGTAAAAATAAATATTATAATACAATTTTAAAGCATTCATAAATTCCAAGAATTATATTGTATTGAAATAAAAATGAACCATCTCTACCTGACTATTGTCAGCAGCAATACGCAGCACACGAGTTGCAATCATATGCTATGGAATAAATAAAAGATGAACAATGAATTAATGAATTTTAGAGAACAACATAAAATGATATTCAAATTGTCAAATTTTGGTTAAGTTTATATAATTCATTAGGTTAAAGTGTGTATTAATACACACTTTAACCTAATGAATTATATAAACTTAACCAAAAGTTAAACTGAATTTATTTCCAATTGATATTTTAGGATTTGTGTAAATCAAAATTCAGATACAGAGAAAAAAACTCAGCACCATAAATTGAAATTTAAACAGCAGAATAAGAAAGAGCAAGAACTAACCGAGATTAGTAAATTAGTACATGTCCAAATGAATAGACTGACTCACCGCTGGAACAAAAGCGAGGAATAAGATGCAATAAACAATGAGGGAAAACAAAAAAGTAAGCATGAAAAATTAATATATAGAGGAAATCGGTTAGTGCTAATAACCGGACCGACACCGTGACCGGTTCCCGATTAAACCGATCGGACCGGCCGGTCTTGTCCGGTTTTAAAAACCTGTGTTGCAATCATATGCTATGAAATAAATAAGAGATGAACCCCTTTCTTTTTTTTTGGTCGGGGAGATGAAACCCTTTCTAATGCACTAACTCTACAACCTTTTATAACAATTAATGAATTTTAGAGAACAACATAAAATGATACCAAAATTGTCAAATACACACTTTAACATAATGAATTATATAAATTTAACAAAAAGTTACTGAATTTATTTCCAATTGATATTTTAGGACTTGTGTAAATCAAATTTCAGATACTGACCTAAACCACTAAGCTACAACACACATCTATTAAAGATGTCATTCTATAAATATACATGCATGTGTTCGTCTAACCCACAATCCACAACTCTGCCCGCCCACGCCCGCCTTGCCCGTGCCCGACCCGCACGAGGATGACCTGCGAATTTTAATCAAAATTGCTTTAATTGTGATGTATTACTGATGCGAACAAGGGTTTTTGGACCCAATAATAAGTGCAAGATTATATGGCAAGGAATTGTCCTACTTTTGCAACTAAAGCTAGTGGGCAAGATTTTCCAAGATATATTCCAAGATTTGGCAAGATCCACAAGGAAGATCAAGATTATCATATATTTACTGTTTTTATTTATTTAATAGGCTAGATTTCGTTTTTATCCTTTAATTTTCGTTCAAGTATATCACTTCTAGATTTAGGGTGAGATTTGGTCCTTTTTGGAGCAGATTTGATCTTGTTTTTTGTCCTATAAGTATGTGGACGTTTATCTTTGTTTTTTAAGCATAAAATTAATACAAAACCCTTTGCAACTTTGTCAAAACCTAATTGTTTCTTGTCAACCCGAAGTTGGGGCAACAATTATTATCGTTTCGCATGTATTATTTGTGTTTTTGCGATCGCGGTTTCTCATCAAATTGGTCTTTTCATTGAGAGTTCGAGAATAGCGAGAGGTACACGAAAGCAATGACGGAACTCACAAGGAGAAGAAGAAGAGCAAAGGCAGATTCTTCATCCGAATGAAGAGTGATGAGGATTCTTCGTCTGAAGAATCCGATTCCCTAGAAACGGAGAAAATCAACCCTACCCGACGTCGGGATAGGGAAGATGTAAAAGGGGGAGACCGGAGAAGGGGGAGGCCCAAAATACCCTGCCCTACGTTCAACGGTAGCAACCCAAATTCATGGCTAAGCTGGGCGAACCTGTACTTCATGATGAACGACATCGAACGTAGCAAAAAGGTGAAGTATGCGGCATACCACATGGAAGGAGAAGCGAACGATTGGTGACAATTGATTAGCAGGTTATATCGGAAGCAAGGACGGATCGTTCGGTGGAAGGATTTCAAAAAGGAACTTATGGCGAGATTTGGAGCATCCGATTACACTGATTACGACGATGACACTGTTCTGCATACTGCTGCTCTACTGCCACAGTGCCGCATCGATCGGACTATGGCTGCAACAGCTAGTGAAGAAGATGATCTTGCGGCCGTCGAAGACAAAGGTCAGATGTTGCCGCCATGCGCTACCGTACGAACAGGGCATGATTTGGTTACAGGTTCTTTCGAGGAAGAAGCCTGCTTCGGGCCTTTGAGGGGGAAAGGAGAATTTGGGCCTATGTCCCATTTGTGGCATCCTGGACTTCATACTATTGATGAAGTAAATGGGCCACTAGCTAAGGTTGTGATGAATGCCTCGATTTTGGATATTAATTCTTGTGGGCCTAGTAATAATAATTGTGCTTATGGGCCTGGGTATTCTACAAACCAAGTTGGGATTAATGCCCATGATAAATCAATTTTAATTGCTGCAAGACTTGAAGAAAATAAAGACTGTGGGCCTATTTCTATTGATTTTAATTATTATGTTGAGGATAATGAGCCAATTTTTTCAGACGGATCTAAGGATTCTATTAAGAATTTTGAGTACGACGGACCACCTATTTATGACAAAGAGGAAGAGCAGCCTGTAAGTGATTCCCTATTTCCCGTTTATGACACCGAGCCCGAAGACGAGACATATCAAGTTCTTGATACGGAAGTTGATATCGATGCAAAATTTTCGGGGCTTGACACGGCGTTTGACGAAATTCGCCTAAATGATGATGAAGGTTATATCACCCATAATAATTATTATTATTTTATAATTAATGATAGTTATTTTGTTGGTAGTACTGTGAAAAAGTCGCGCTATCGCCTTAAGGTTTTTAGCCACACCCGAACAGCTGATAATTTTGAGCTCAATAATTTTGTGGCAATACATAGGCGATTAGATGAAGAGGAGCTAGATTTTCATAATTGGTCCTTGAGGACAAGGACGATCTTGAAGGGAACGGGAATGATGCGAACAAGGGTTTTTGGACCCAATAATACGTGCAAGATTATATGGCAAGGAATTTTCATACTTTTGCAACTAAAGCTAGTGGGCAAGATTTTCCAAGATATATTCCAAGATTTGGCAAGATTCACAAGGAAGATCAAGATTATCATATATTTACTGTTTTTATTTATTTAATAGGCTATATTTCATTTTTATCCTTTAATTTTCGTTCAAGTATATCACTTCTAGATTTAGGGTGAGATTTGGTTCTTTTTGGAGCAGATTTGATCTTGTTTTTTGTCCTATAAGTATGTGGACGTTTATCTTTGTTTTTAAGCATAAAATTAATACAAAACCCTTTGCAACTTTGTCAAAACCTAATAATTTTTTTGCCAACCCGAGTTAAAAGAACAATTATTATCGTTCTTTGTGTATTATTTGTGTTTTGCGATCGCGGTTCTCATCAAATTGGTGCTTTCATTGAGAGAGTTCGAGAATAGCGAGAGGTACACGAGCAATGACGGGAACTCACAAGGAGAAGAAGAAGCGCAGTGCAGATTCTTCATCCAGAAGGAAGAGTGATGATGATTCTTCGTCTGAAGAATCCGATTCCCTAGAAACGGAGAAAATCAACCCTACCCGACGTCGGGATAGGGAAGATGTAAAAGGGAGAGACCGGAGAAGGGGGAGGCCCAAAATACCCTGCCCTACGTTCAACGGTAGCAACCCAAATTCATGGCTAAGCTGGGCGAACCTGTACTTCATGATGAACGACATCGAACGTAGCAAAAAGGTGAAGTATGCGGCATACCACATGGAAGGAGTAGCGAACGATTGGTGGCAATTGATTAGCAGGTTATATCGGAAGCAAGGACGGATCGTTCGGTGGAAGGATTTCAAAAAGGAACTTATGGCGAGATTTGGAGCATCCGATTACACTGATTACGACGATGACACTGTTCTGCATACTGCTGCTCTACTGCCACAGTGCCGCATCGATCGGACTATGGCTGCAACAGCTAGTGAAGAAGATGATCTTGCGGCCGTCGAAGACAAAGGTCAGATGTTGCCGCCATGCGCTACGGTACGAACAGGGCATGATTTGGTTACAGGTTCTTTCGAGGAAGAAGCCTGCTTCGGGCCTTTGAGGGGGAATGGAGAATTTGGGCCTATGTCCCATTTGTGGCATCCTGGACTTCATACTATTGATGAAGTAAATGGGCCACTAGCTAAGGTTGTGATGAATGCCTCGATTTTGGATATTAATTCTTGTGGGCCTAGTAATAATAATTGTGCTTATGGGCCTGGGTATTCTACAAACCAAGTTGGGATTAATGCCCATGATAAATCAATTTTAATTGCTGCAAGACTTGAAGAAAATAAAGACTGTGGGCCTATTTCTATTGATTTTAATTATTATGTTGAGGATAATGAGCCAATTTTTTCAGACGGATCTAAGGATTCTATTAAGAATTTTGAGTACGACGGACCACCTATTTATGACAAAGAGGAAGAGCAGCCTGTAAGTGATTCCCTATTTCCCGTTTATGACACCGAGCCCGAAGACGAGACATATCAAGTTCTTGATACGGAAGTTGATATCGATGCAAAATTTTCGGGGCTTGACACGGCGTTTGACGAAATTCGCCTAAATGATGATGAAGGTTATATCACCCATAATAATTATTATTATTTTATAATTAATGATAGTTATTTTGTTGGTAGTACTGTGAAAAAGTCGTGCTATCGCCTTAAGGTTTTTAGCCACACCCGAACAGCTGATAATTTTGAGCTCAATAATTTTGTGGCAATACATAGGCGATTAGATGAAGAGGAGCTAGATTTTCATAATTGGTCCTTGAGGATAAGGACGATCTTGAAGGGAACGGGAATGAAGCGAACAAGGGTTTTTGGACCCAATAATACGTGCAAGATTATATGGCAAGGAATTGTCCTACTTTTGCCACTAAAGCTAGTGGGCAAGATTTTCCAAGATATATTCCAAGATTTGGCAAGATTCACAAGGAAGATCAAGATTATCATATATTTACTGTTTTTATTTATTTAATAGGCTATATTTCGTTTTTATCCTTTAATTTTCGTTCAAGTATATCACTTCTAGATTTAGGGTGAGATTTGGTTCTTTTTGGAGCAGATTTGATCTTGTTTTTTGTCCTATAAGTATGTGGACGTTTATCTTTGTTTTTAAGCATAAAATTAATACAAAACCCTTTGCGAAACTTTATTAAAACCTAATTGTTTGGCCAACCCGAGTTAAAGAACAATTATTATCGTTCTTTGTGTATTATTTGTGTTTTGCAATCACGGTTCTCATCAAATTGGTGCTTTCATTAAGATAGTTCGAATATAGCGAGAGGTACACGAGCAATGACGGGAACTCACAAGGAGAAGAAGAAGCGCAGTGCAGATTCTTCATCCAGAAGGAAGAGTGATGATGATTCTTCGTCTGAAGAATCCGATTCCCTAGAAACGGAGAAAATCAACCCTACCCGACGTCGGGATAGGGAAGATGTATAAGGGGGAGACCGGAGAAGGGGGAGGCCCAAAATACCCTGCCCTACGTTCAACGGTAGCAACCCAAATTCATGGCTAAGCTGGGTGAACCAGTGCTTCATGATGAACGACATCGAACGTAGCAAAAAGGTGAAGTATGCGGCATACCACATGGAAGGAGAAGCGAACGATTGGTGACAATTGATTAGCAGGTTATATCGGAAGCAAGGACGGATCATTCGGTGGAAGGATTTCAAAAAGGAACTTATGGCGAGATTTGGAGCATCCGATTACACTGATTACGACGATGACACTGTTCTGCATACTGCTGCTCTACTGCCACAGTGCCGCATCGATCGGACTATGGCTGCAACAGCTAGTGAAGAAGATGATCTTGCGGCCGTCGAAGACAAAGGTCAGATGTTGCCGCCATGCGCTACGGTACGAACAGGGCATGATTTGGTTACAGGTTCTTTCGAGGAAGAAGCCTGCTTCGGGCCTTTGAGGGGGAAAGGAGAATTTGGGCCTATGTCCCATTTGTGGCATCCTGGACTTCATTCTATTGATGAAGTAAATGGGCCACTAGCTAAGGTTGTGATGAATGCCTCGATTTTGGATATTAATTCTTGTGGGCCTAGTAATAATAATTGTGGTTATGGGCCTGGGTATTCTACGAACCAAGTTGGGATTAATGCCCATGATAAATCAATTTTAATTGCTGCAAGACTTGAAGAAAATAAAGACTGTGGGCCTATTTCTATTGATTTTAATTATGATGTTGAGGATAATGAGCCAATTTTTTCAGACGGATCTAAGGATTCTATTAAGAATTTTGAGTACGACGGACCACCTATTTATGACAAAGAGGAAGAGCAGCCCGTAAGTGATTCCCTATTTCCCGTTTATGACACAAAGCCCGAAGACGAGACATATCAAGTTTTTGATACGGAAGTTGATAACGATGCAAAATTTTCCGGGCTTGACACGGCGTTTGACGAAATTCGCCTAAATGATGATGAAGGTTATATCACCCATAATAATAATTATTATTTTATAATTAATGATAGTTATTTTGTTGGTAGTACTGTGAAAAAGTCGTGCTATCGCCTTAAGGTTTTTAGCCACACCCGAACAGCTGATAATTTTGAGCTCAATAATTTTGTGGCAATACATAGGCGATTAGATGAAGAGGAGCTAGATTTTCATAATTGGTCCTTGAGGACAAGGATCTTGATCTTGAAGGAACGGGAATGATGCGAACAAGGGTTTTTGGACCCAATAATACGTGCAAGATTATATGGCAAGGAATTGTCCTACTTTTGCAACTAAAGCTAGTGGGCAAGATTTTCCAAGATATATTCCAAGATTTGGCAAGATTCACAAGGAAGATCAAGATTATCATATATTTACTGTTTTTATTTATTTAATAGGCTAGATTTCGTTTTTATCCTTTAATTTTCGTTTAAGTATATCACTTCTAGATTTAGGGTGAGATTTGGTCCTTTTTGGAGCAGATTTGATCTTGTTTTTTGTCCTATAAGTATGTGGACGTTTATCTTTGTTTTTTAAGCATAAAATTAATACAAAACCCTTTGCAACTTTGTCAAAACCTAATTGTTTCTTGCCAACCTGAGTTGGGGCAACAATTATTATCGTTCTTTGTGTATTATTTGTGTTTTGCGATCGCGGTTCTCATCAATTACACTTACCACTAGTGTGCAATATTTCACACAAGACTTTCTCGAAAAATTAATACATAGAGGAAATTATAGGAAGCAATCAGATGATCAAATTCAAAGTAATACTAAGTGCAAACTATAGAATGCAGTCAACGGATCTAATTCAAAGTCTCCCAAACCACGACGCACGCTAATCGAAAACTGTAAAAAAAATTAAAAAAAACTTACCGATAAACGCAGTAGCGCATCGACAGTCTTCAATCCACAAAACGGAACACGGCAGAGAAGAGAATGCTACGCTAGAAGACGAAAAACTAAAAAAATATATGAGAAATTGTTAAACTATTGCAAAAAGAAGATTTACATAGATTAATGTGATTTCGCCAGATAGGCTTAAACAGTTTACCAGTATATAGTATTAAGATAAGATTAAGATTACGATGAATCATTGTAAGTAAAAAAAAAAAAATCCATTAATTGAATTTATGTTCATTTGCATCTTGATTAAAAGTAACAAGTATATAATTTTTAGGATAATCTTCCTTTGTCCAAGGCTTTAAAGGAAAACGAGGTAAATTCATAGCTACTTGTATTTGGCTAGGTGTAGTATGGTTATTATAGAAATGGAAGAATGATGTCATATTTAGGAATGCTGGTTTCTCAAATAGCAAGTTCATCGAAGAAGTCAAGGTGAGGATTTGGAGTTGGATTCTTGTGAAAGATAAGACGATAGCTAGATTTTCTTTTGGTGATTGGGCGTCAAATCCTAGAATGGTTATGGGAAGCTCTTTGTAAATAATTGTATATATCTCTGGTACTTCTTACCTACGTTTATAATAAAATTCATTTTCTGATCAAAAAAGAATTTCAAATAAATAAACACAATTAAAGAGCATAATAGTTGGCAAACAAAATGAAGACAACTCCACTCCTGAGACAAAATAAAGAGAAAGTTCAATAAATAAAAACTCAATTGTACTGCTCATACAGAATTAGAATGATCTTACATTCTCCCTTTCGTAACTCTTGAGTGAAAGAAAGCTTGGCTTGTGAATAAACGGTATAGCATCGGCGCACGACTCAAATATATCAATCTTTTGCACGACGTTGTTCTTCCTGGAGTAGTAGAAAAGGAAGTTTGTTAGCTTCCACGCCATCAAGACGTCGCCATCTTTGGAAACTTTAATAGGGTAAATAACTTCATAAGAGTATTGATCAAAATCGGAGTAGCGAATAACAAACTGTTTTGTCCAAGATATGTCCACTCCGTATTCCTTCATCAACCAGATGTTAATTCCATCAGGCCTATTACCACTTAAACATAGGGTTTCCCCTAAAGGGCATAACACCGCCGCGGATGTGTTACTCCCCGCCATTAGAGGAGAGGAAAACGCGCTAAAAAGTTCATTTTCAATATCAAAGCAAGAAATCCACGGTTGAGAGGCCTTCAAATCTGACACCAACCAATGAAGATTGCCATTCAGAAACACCCCGATTATACGACAACCATTCATATTAATCCCGGTAGGAGGTGTTATTTTTCTCCATACTCCCGTTCCAATAGTATATACGTAACAGTTGCACTCAGACTTCGTGCTTTCCTTAAAAACTGTAACCACCTTATAAAAATGTTGTCCATTAATTTTGCTCGCTCCAAATCCAAGAGTAACTAGTCGTGGGCAAGAGTCGTCGCGTAACTCTTGAGGACGTTGAATCTTGATATAATCACGAGTGATCGGATTACATATGTAAAGAGATAGAGGCTTCCCCAAATAGCAATGGAGAAGTAAACCATCAACTGAACCCCCTACCCATCCATTTTGAAAAGGGAGGTTAAATTTGATGACTGAACTGCAATTAAGTTCATGGCTTTCAAGATGTAGTGCATCTTCAAATTCATAAATTGTGTACAGCCTCGGCATGTTCTCATAGAGCACCAGGCCGACGACTTCTTTAAGAAGATGGAAATTGGCAAATTCGGATGTCTGGAGTAAAGCGAGCCATGACTTGCGAACAAACTTGCAACTTATAATGGCTCGAATGGGGAGTCTTGAGAGGATATCAATAATGATGTCGGAGGGTAGATTCGCGAAAAAGTCTTGCTTCATTTTGAGATCAATGCAAGCTGGATTTTTTTATGTCCTGGATCGATCAAAGAAATTATAAGCTCAGAAAATGAACCCGACATTTACATGAAGACTACATAAATTTATAGTTCGCTTGGCTTTAATTGATTAATTTTTTAAAAATTTGCATCTATTTTAAGTCCTACTCAAGAAAATAAACATAAATCCAAATATATAATCTTGATATTTTTTTTCCTCCTTTTGAGTTGCATACTATTTTCGAGTAGGAAACTTCAGTCGAAATTTTGGAATAAAAAAATCAGGTTATGATCATTTACATTAATGCAATTCATTGTATGTTCCATTTATTTTAATTAATTGATGTCGCATCACATGTTATTTTAGTGTTGTTATTTGATATATATATATATATACTTTACTATGAGATTGTTTCAAAATGCAAGAAATAATCCATAAACAGAATATGATATATATATATATATATATATATATATATATATATATATATATATATATATATATCAAACCTAGAGTAACCACTAACAACTTATAGTTTTGCTAAACTTTGAAGAGTGTTGGTGCATTTAATTAAAATTTTTAAATTTTGAGTTAAAAAACTTTAATTCAGCAATTAAGCTTTATCTCGAGCGAGGAGAAAGGAAAATAAAAATGTGTGCATGATGATTTTAAAATTCGAGCTAGAATGAATAATCATGTGGGACAAGTGTTTGCAAAATAAAAAATAAGGTGTAGAAGCACTTATTTTTAAAATTATTAAACGCGATTTTTAAAAAAAATAAGTGCTTCTACCTTTTCTATTGAGTTTACAAGCAGGCCTTATTCCTTGCAAACTTCTCCTCCATGCTCACCCACTTACGCATACACAAACACATACATTAAACTTGATGTAAGCAAATATAAAGAAAACAAGAAACAATAAAAGAAAAGGAAAAATGAGAAAAAAACTTGCGTTCTTAGAAATTAAAAGCAAGCAATAGAAAAATCACCTGAAGAATAAAAGCATCAATTAACTTAAGAATGCTTCTCCTTGAATTTTTCGGAAAAGGAGAGACCTGGGGTAGAGAGAGAGAGAGAAATGACTGTGTACATATTTTGTATCTACATGTTGTTTCATTTCCTCTTCTTGTTTAAGACAAAAGTCAAAAGGAAAAGAAATTAATGTCCAGCTGGCCGCTGGAAAATTAAATGTATAGTGTGTTTGGATGAAGAAAACTGGTATCAAATTTAATGACATAATTAATATAATTTTTTCAAATAGAAAATTAAGATTATTATGGTTGTGGTCTAGTAGTAAGTGTAAATATTTTGGGTTACTAAAAAAAATTAAATCTTTTATAAAGTGACAAACATCTAATAAAGAGAGTACGACAACAATCCGGCCAAGGTTTAAAACGGGCCTCATTAAAGCGTGCTAATGAAAAACTCATAGGAAAAATAATTTTGTCTATCCTACACTGCTGGGCATTGTCCAGCACCCCTTTTTACACCTCATACACATGTGGGGGTCCACCATTTTCTTATATACTTGTATTTTTTTATTTCAATTCAACCAATAGTATCCAAACACATAGGTACTTGGCACTACACTGCTGTGTAGCATAGACAAAACCGGAAAAATTCATTAGAAAGAAAAAGAGGGCCGCAATAAAGATGATTAACAATCAAAGAAATTAGTCAAGTTAAACGATAGAATTTGAGTAGGTCTTCGGTGAAACTTGTTCACTGTAAAACTGGTTTCATATATATTTACGGACATGATATTTCATTTATCACAATTAATACTCTTTAATAATATAAGTCACACTCCTTAATCAGTTTCACTGATTTTTGTGTGAAACTTGTTCACCTTATACATTGCGTAGAATTTTGCATGAACGTCTTTCTGAATAAATAGGAAAAGAAATTCCGGACCAACAAATTATTGCATTTAGTAAGCATGGCCAATACGGTTTTATCACTGGAGAAGAACTAAGTGTCCGCTTGTTTGTGGGTAACGAGGGTGGATAACGGGAATTAATGAGGAGAAATGTGGAGTCATTCCCATCAGTAGTATGAGTTGGGAATGATAATTATAAGAGTATCATTGAACAGTATGAGATTATTGATTGCATTGTTATTGCTTAGTTAGAAAATCAACAATGGTTAATGTGAGGAGGGTTGAGTAAGTGATAATAGTAGGGTAATCAATTACTTACTTCTATTCCCATTACAGACACATTAAAACTGTCAAACCGAATTAATAGGAATAATACTCATTACCCCCAACCAAACGAGCCCTAAGTAGCAACAAGCAATCGCCAACTCCATATTGATTGACCCCTTAATGATATCCATCACCATACTCATTTCAAACTCATGATACTTGGTTACTGGCTTCTTTGGTTACTTGCTTCTTTGGTTACTTGCTTCTTTAACTGAAGGATCTTGGTGAGTGAGCATTCTCTAATTAAGGAGCAGCTTGAAGTTGTCTTTGCAAGTCAATGTTCTCGAGCAAAAGTGATGCAGTATAAATCACAACTTCAAGTTCGCAAGAGGGGATCTATGAGCAGGAGAGAGTATCTCAACAAAGATTGTTGTGTTGCACTTAATGCCTCTGGTCACACTATTATTTGAGAAGATATGGTTCTTTAAGGGAAAAATGTTTTTTTTAAGGCCGTAACCATGGAGTGGCAAAAGTAGGCCTGTAAATTTTGAGTTTACACAAACTTAGTTCCGTAAGTTCTGTGTTTCCGCAAAAGTCGCCCGTAATGAAAGAATTCCGTCCCGTCTAAAAAGAATTAATTCATTTGTATATAGTTTCCTAATACTCTTCCTCACTTGTGGGCTGGGGAAGAAGAGGAGGCCCAACAACTGTATAATAAAATGTGGGTAAAGTTCTGTCAACGGAGTTTGAACCCAGGACGAGGGCGTGAGCCTGCGGCTCTGATACCATGAAAGAATCATGTTTCATCTAAAAACTCAAGCTTGTACAGAGGTGAGGAATTAATTCATTTTTATATAGTTCCCTAATCGTAAGTTTTAAGTTTTCTCAAATTCAGCACGTCGATGTCGGAATAATGGCCAGCCAAAAAAAGTAAAATTAATTAATGTCCTACTTTTGTCAAACATAAACTCCATGAGTTTATGGAACCCTATCTCAACTATGGTTTAAATTGAGAGAGTTATCCAAATATTCAAGTGTAACTATGGTTTAAATTGAGAGATTTATCCAAATATTTAAGTGGACTGTCATTTCATACAAAGCCGTATTGTAATTGTTATACCCATGTTGTCGACCAGCAACACGTGGGCAGGCGACCATGACGTGGATGTTCATCATTTTAAACCCAATTAAGGTAACATTTATCTACAATTAAATGCAAGAATCGATGATGTAAAAAGCGAACAACATCACCCAAAATAACTCAACGATGTGTCGAGTAAGTGACCACAAGCAAGACCAGCGAGATAGGTTGTTTAATCAGGGAAAGTGCTCCAATCCCATCGCTAATCATATAAAGGAGAGACACATTAGGGAACGAGAGTCACGACAAGAATGTCGCCGCGCCAGCTCAGGGCCACGACGACTCGTGCATTTATGATCGACGTGATTTGGGAGATTAATTTATGTCTCATTAATGATTGTAATTAATACCATGAGCACTTATAAATAGAGGAAAAATTCTCAATGTAAAAGTCAAAACTTTGAATACTAAAAAGTCATTAGAGCAAATATTAATTCTGAAAGTCCTAAGCATACGGTCTTTGTTTGTTAATTAATGTTTATTGATTGTTACCCTAAAAGTAAACCGTAGGTAACAACAGTAATATACACAAACAAAAATATATGGTTAATATGACAATATGTGCTCTCATTATTATGCAATACACGAGAGAGAGAGAGTGCGGGGAAGAAAATTATTTCACTTTCAATTTGCAAGACATAGGCTTCGGGTAATTTCTATATAGACATATCTTAATCTTTATTTATACGAGAAAGTATATTGAAATTTTTGTACGTATCATAATATTTTTTATTAATGTTGAGATGAAATTTAAAGGGAATAATGTTTTTTAAGCCAATGACTTATAAGGAGAGTCGTGTTTTAACGACAATAATTTTATGGGGTTAGAAATATAGGACAATATGTTTAAAAATTTATAAATGTAGAATAGTTAAAATATTTAAATGTAGGACATCGGGCTGAAATTTGCAAGATTTACTAAATTTACAAATTTTGAAAACATAGTGTCCTATCACAAGTCCGTAAATCTATAAATGCAGGACTATTAAGATTTGGGCTTATTCAGGCTTGATTGTCCTATATTTACAGATTTTAAAATATATTGTCATATATTTATAGATTTTAAAATATATTATCCTATATTTACAGATTTTAAAACATATTATCGTACATTTTCAAACCTGTAAAATTATTGTTCCTAAATACAACCATCCTAATTTACTGGCTTAAAAAAATATTTTTCCCAACATATAAACATTGTATCTTCATTTTCTTTTCTTTTTTCGTTTTATTGGTCAATAATAATTTATAATTTATTTAATATTTTATTTAACTTTTTCTAGTATCGTACCTCCTAAATATATGTCCCGATACCAAAGTCAAGTTGATGCAATAATTACGGTACTTACAATAAACATATAATCATGAAGAACAATAAAATTGAGAATTTTTTGGATAACAGGAAAAATTGAAATATTGGAAGATATTGAAAAAGGGAAGAGGCCTAGGATCAGTTCGGAGGAATATATGCAAGAAAATATTGTAAAGGCTCTGAGAAGCCTAATTTTAAAATCGACTCACACTCCATAATTCCTAAAATTGACCCCGCAAGTTTTTTTTTTTTTACTACTGTACTTAAAAAAAGTATATATAATGAATTTTATATATAAATTTATTATGCGTAACATGAGTTGATGTTCTTTTAACTTGATGGATGTATATATAAGATTATATTGTAGTTCTGCGCAAGGACGGACCCATTAAGGACCCAAGGGGGACATTGAGGCCCATTGGGATTTTGTAAAATTCTTTTATATATTTAAAAATTTGACAAAATTAACAAGAAGTATGCTTGCTTCAGCGGTTGAATGCTCAAGGTTTTCTTTGAAGCTCTTAGTTCGAGTGTATTGAATCACATATTCTGAGATTTTGTACCCCCTTTCCTTTGATTTAAGTATTTTTTTATTTTGAAATTATGTTAACATTGTTACAATTATTTTGAAATTGTGTTAACATTGTAATTATAATTTCATTATACAAGAATATTTTGTGTGCGCATAATGTACCCCCTTTCCTTTGATTTAAGTATTTTTTTATTTTAAAATTATGTTAACATTGTTACAATTATTTTGAAATTGTGTTAACATTGTAATTATAATTTCATTATACAAGAATACTTTGTGCGTATATGTTATACTGTTATAATTTTTTTTGGGCCCCCGGATAAAATTTCTGCGTTCCGTCCTTGGTTCTGCGAATAAGTTTATTGGCCAAATAATCCTAGCACATACTTTTCAGTTTTTATCAATTTAGCAATATATATTTTAATTAAATACTTAAAAACATCCCCGGGCCCCATTTTCGGCAAGGTTCGTATAATGTGGTTGCCGGTATTCACTTGTCTTGCTGACGTGTAAATGTTTAAAAAAAAAAAAAAGTATGGATGCGGTTGTGTAATAGGAAATAGTATTGGGTATATCGTTCTTGGATAATGATGCCCTAAATGGTTGCTGGTTGTCTTTTGGCTTTTTACAAGATTAAGAGGAAATATGGTTTTGCGTAGAACTTGAGTACACAATTGTAACAAGCTTATTTGGATGTGATTGCCAAAACATCTGTTGGATTTAACACTATATATTATAGTGTCTATTTGGTTCAAAAGCCGTTTCCACAAAGCTTAGCCATGGTTTTAAGCTTTTATTTTATATTTTACAATTGGGTAGGGTTTTTTATTTGATTTTTGTTCTTGTTTGCGGATGATTTTGTGTTTTATGCTTGTTTTTAGGCGACGCCTGTAATCTGTTTGATGAAATGTTTTATCTAAAATTTATTTTTCATATTTGAGGGTTTATGAGGAATTGTCTTTTGAGTAATTCTAGTGTGAAATTTTCATGTACGAAAATCAATAAAATTGCCCTAAATCAACCATCTACACCCTAAACAATAAATAATGAACCCTAAATTATGACCTATTCGGGCCGGGTGAACCATGAACCACTTGGGCGAGTGAACCATGAACCACTCAATTTTGTTTTACCTTCACCAATTACAGAATTTGATTGTAAATTAAAAAAATTTCATGTATGAAAATTTTCATACTAGACTTTGTCTTGTCTTTTTGGTTTGTTCAGTGTTTTCTCAAGACTCGATGTGAATTCTGTCATGAACATAAATACTATTAACAGAATATAGGACCATCATCGCTCCCAATTTCTTTCAATTGTTTAATTAATTAACTTTCTTTGCTATCAAAACTATAGAAAATTAGGCTCCAAAAGCTACGCTTGTCTCAATTCCGGGCGACGACCATTAAGTGCAACTTGTCCTACATCAAGTTGAGGAGTATGAATTATAAATATACTAAAATAATCTCATACCAATTTGAATCATATGTATATGTGTAAATTTATTTGCTTAAAAACAATTAACTGCATACTTTAAACAAATTATTTAATTACCTGAATATGAAGTTTATGGAAAAAGTTTTGATGGCCTCTGGTAGAAACACATGTAGTTACATTAAGCCCTAACTCAAGCAAATATGCAAGCACTTTTGAAAGCGAGAAACTGCATTCCTGCATATGTGTAGTGATCAATATCTTCATTTCATTATCCCTCAAAAGGTTAACCTTCACACAATCATAATCCGAATTCGAGTTTGGATCAACCAACTTGTTTCTTCTTATCTTGATTTCTTCGATTTTGTTTTGAGTATCTTTAATGTAATTCACTGCTTGTTCCATGTGATCACATACAGCGCGCTTCCCCTATATATATAACAATCCAATTATATATATATGTGAAAGTGTCTTGTAGATCAGTTTTACGAAACAACTGTACACAAATAATATTTTTCAGGAAAAACAACTAATTCTGATCAATGAGTTAATTTCATAAACCATCCCGAATCTTCATTCTAATCCAATATTATAATTTTTACATTACTTTATTAATTTTAGTCCGTTGGTGTCAATTTATGTCATTTTGGACCGAAAAAACAAATTTTGGCCGGAAAAAGTATCGGAAAATGGCCAGAATATTGAATGACAAGAAGCCAGAATACAAAATGACACGAAAAAGTTCCCCAAAATAACAGGCTCAACGAGAGGAAGAAAATTAACTAAGGCATCTACTTTTGCCTCGTTGTAAATCACTTGGAATTAGCAACGAGAATTGACGATTTAAAATAAATAAATTGAAATCACTGTTTGAGGGGAGGTGTAGTCGAAACTTGATTTTATTGAGATCCTGCTTCTTCCTTCTTCCTGGATGAGAGGGGTTCAATTGGGAATGGTTTCCAGAAATTAGGGCAATTTTCTGGTCAAATTTTGATTTTATTGTTGAATAGAAAGAAAATTGGCACCAAAATGACTAAAACCGATAAAGTAAAAAGTAATAATAAAAAAAAAAACTAAAATTGAATTCAGGATACAAGACGATCTTGTGAAATTAACTTTTTTTATTTGAACGCAAAAAATTATTTACAATTAGAACAATTGATATAAATGTCTAAATATATATGCTCCAATCTTTCAATACAATTTTGAAGCAATAAGGTGATTTAATTTATTAATTATTCACCTTGACATATTGAAGAGGAAGAAGGGATCGAAGTGAAGAATAGAGACCAGCCATTTCTTGCCTTCTCTGCTTTTCAATATCTCTATGCACTATTTTTTTGGATTCACTGCAGCTCCCACTAGCACCATCATTCTTGTTTTCTTTAATCCTTCTTTTCCCCTTCTTCACACCCTTAATTACTACATTGCCCTCACAATTATCTGCTAGTAGATCGTCAATGACAAAACTACCCTTGGCCATGGCCTGCTCAAACTCCTCAAATATTTTCTCATCGCTCTTTGTAGGAAACATCTTTAAATTGATCCATCCTAATATTTTCCATCTTTAATATATATATTACTCTAGTTAGTATGTGTGTTGGTTCACAAATTACCATATGAATAATTTAATCGTCCAAATATTTAAGAAAGGGACACAAGAAAAGTTGAAAGAAATATTATATAAATAATTAATGAAGTATTCTTATATACAAGGAATATAGCAGCCTACCATACCAACAGTTTATCCACATGTGGTAAATATAGGTACAGGATGCCTAGCATTAATGTAATAGAATGGTCCTTAACCTAAAGTGTTACTTTAATTCGTTTGGAGATGAATTATTGGTCTTAGTAAATTCAAATCCAATGATATTACTGTTCATCATTACATGATTATTGGTTTTAGTCTTTGTTGCATCTTGCTATACATGAAAACCCAGGATTTCTAATAGCCTAGACATATTGAAAAGTTTGAGGGACCATTTAGTTGGGGGTAATTATTTTTATTAATACTGTTTTACAGCTTTGATACATTCGTAATGGGAATATAAGTAAGTAATGGATTACCCTATTTCCATTACATAATCTCACTCATGTAATCATTCAATCTACCCTTTTAAGATGATACTCATTATTGATTTTTTAATCAAACAATAACAACACAATCAATAACTCATAGTGATTGACCCTTCAATGACACTCATTACCATTCTCCCGAGTCATAACCAAGCGGGCCATGGGAGGATCTATTATGTTGGACAAAGACATATGCCCACTCGATCGAGTTCACGAGAAATTTTATGTTTTAAACAATAATAATATTTATGCACAACATGAATAATAGAGTTCATATATAAATTTGATTTAAAGAGTGTTGCTCATTATATTATATAGGCTAGATCTTATATGCACACGGGTGCACCGTGCACTCATAGTGCATTTTAGAAGCGTGCAATTTGTTATGTTAAAAAGTGCGATTTATTTATACAAAAAAATGCAACTGTTAATATGGAAACATAATTGCATGCTTCTGTTTAAAATAGTTACACATTTCTATTTTATATAATTACACGCTTTTAAAATGCACTATGAGTGCACGGTGCACCCGAGTGCACATGAGACTCATTCTATTATATAGCTAGTGCCTATTAGTAGCGGCCTAGCTAGTGGGAGCGTGACCTTTGCCAAAAAAGAAAAAAAAAGAGTTAATTACTTGGTGATTAAAACATTAAATATTAAAACCAGATTATTAATTAATTTAGTCCGTACGTACTATTTCTTTTATAAAATATAAAACATATTTCTTTTCTTAATTAAATTATGAGCAGAACTCTTGTGAACGCTATGCACAATGAAACTAGTTCCATATTTATAGACCTAACTTTTTTTTTTTAGGGATAACCTTCATTACTACACATTTAAGCTTGCACAGTTACACTTGACAACTCTTTTTTCAAATAGCTCTCCAAGATATAACTTGGAGAGCGGTTTTATTAATATATATATATATATATATAGACAGCGGTTTTCAACCGCTGTCCAAGAATTACACTTAGAAAGCGGTTGAAAATCATTGTGCAAACTCACCTAGACCGCTGTCCAAGAGGTCGGTTTTTCGGTCAAAACAAAAATACTCGATTCCAGAATCATTAAACCCCAAATTCGTCTTCCACATTCGTCTCCCCCCCAAATCGCCCGCGCGCCGTCGCCTCCCTCTCCCCCAATTAATCGAACTCCCCCAAATCGAACCTGCGCGTCGTCGCCTCCTCTTCCCTTTACCGCCGCCTCCATCGCCCTCCTTGCCGCCGTCGCTCTATCTCCTCCACATTTAGGTATTTTTTTTATATTGGTGTATGTATTGGTGTATATATATCATGTTGTACGTATATTAGTGTATGTATATCATGTATATTGGTGTAAATATGTATATTAGTGTATATATATCATGTTGTATGTATTGGTGTATGTATATTGGTTTATGTATATTGGTGTATATATATTGGTGTTTGATGCACTCAAGGTGTTTGATAATATGCTTGTGTGAGGATTTAAGCATAATGAAACGCCCCAGATTTAAAAAGAACACGTAAATAAGGAGAGGCGTCCCAAAGTTAAAAATGATAACTTAATTAAAGAAAATATGATTAATTAGATGAGATTATTAGAAGACAAATCATTGGAAATTACAGCGGAAGACTCGTATCTTAAAATATCACTACATTTGTCATAAATTACTTGCGCCCACCTCCACGCCATGTCTTGCCCGAACTCCTTTACCCTACAAAATAAGACTGTGGGGGGATGAGTGTCTGAAATACACCCAGTGAGGGAAACATCAATGATCGCATTGTTAAAAGACATATGTAAATAATATACAACATAACACATGCAACATCAGGGAGAGATACTGGCACTCACTAGTCACTCAGTGGCCCGTGTCGACCTCGACCCAATGACACACAATGGGGAGAGACACTGACACTCACTGGTCACTCAGCGGCCCGTGTCGACCTCGACCCAGTGTACGGGCCATTACCCGGCTTGCATACAGTACGGGCCATTACCCGGCTTGCATATTGTACGGGCAATTACCCGGCTTGCATATTGTACGGGCCATTATCCGGCTTGCATATAGTGCGGGTCATTGCCCGTCTTAACATATATCACTCACATATACCATTTCAACATAGCAATCATAACATGAAATATTTAACTCAGTGAAGAGTGGAGTTTGCCCTCAACTTAAAAAGAAGAGTTGAAACAAACGATGCAATTGAATACCCCTTATTATCCTTCTGTCAAATTATTGCAATACAACAGTAAAATAGTGAATTAACCCAATCATCCGAAATTATACAAGAACCTTTAATTTGATTAAGAGGAGGAATTCGTAGAAGCTAAGTAACACATCATGAATACGTGCAGATTTCAAATTCATATCAAGCCAAATTGACGAGGAGAATGTCTTATGTGAAATATTGCACACTAGTGTTATATGCATGCAATACAACATAAATAAGGTAAAAATTACCTAAAATTCGCGGGTTAGAGCGTCGGGTCGGGCGGGTCGGGCACGGGCGTGGGCGCGGGCAAGGCGCGGGCAGTGGGTTCAGGGTTGGCGCGGACGCATATGTATTTATAGAAAGATATTTTTATCAAATATGTGTTGTAACCTAATGGTTCAGGTTTGTTGCTAATGAATTTGATCGCATATGTTCGATTCCTACTTTATGCATAATTTTTTTTTTTTGTCAGATTTTTGTGTGTTACTACATCTATGTATAAGTGTTACTACATTATTATATTGAAAAAACTTCATATTTTACGTAACACTTAATAAAACATATCGTAACACATAAACATTCATAAGGTAACATGGGTCACAAGGTAACACATTGTTGTTCATATGGTAACACATGAATATTCACATAGTATTACGACGATATATGAACAGTGTTACATATTACTTAAAAATCATGTGTTACAACATGAACAAAAAGCATTACCATATAAAGAAAAACGTGTTACCACATGAACAAAGCCAGTACAAGCGCGAAAAGAAATCACAATCCAAAATTATAGATTTAAAGAACAATTTGATGGGTTACTACATGAACAAAAAGAGTGTTACCATTTGAGAAAAAGAGTGTTACTACATGAACAAAAACCAGTACAAACGCGAAAAAAATCTTTAGTCCAAAATTATAGATTTACAGAACAGCGTAAAAAAGAGTGCAGAAGGATCTGAATTTCATCACATACTTTGTGTTGAGGGGTAATTCAAATATCACACACATATTCCATCTTCTTCTCGTAGAATCCACATCGAAATCCAAATTGAATGACCTAATTTCATCAAATAATCGGAGCAAAAAAAAAAAATTAGGGCACGAACGAGGAAGAAGAAAGCCCATGAGATTCGCCAGAAGAGAAGAGGAAGAATAGGAAATCTGACCGCTTCCGGCTGCGCGTGCGAGGAAGAAGATGAAGAAGCTCATTGGTCCACCAACATTCTGCCCTAAAACTCGGTTCCCCTGACCGCGAGAAAAAAAAAAGACTAATTATACATATCACTTGTATGCAATATTCCATACAAGTTTTTGTCATTGACGAGTTGACAGGAAACAAAAATTGAAAAAAATAAAAGATGCAAGAATACAAGTTGCTATCAACCGGTCCAAATTGAAGTGTGAGTCTCCATAGCATTCTGATTCCCCCGGCCCATTATATAATCAGAATGAGCTAGGACTCTGTTTCTTCTTCTTTTTTTCAAAGCATCCAACAAGATTATTGCATTCATGTTAGACACCAATAAATATCCAATAAATATTCCAGTAATAATAGAATTGATAATATTTTACATGAGTTGTTCACTTCCTGAACAAAATAATTCAAAGGGAATCGATTATTCCATCCTTGTTGGCAAATTTCATTAGACTCGCATAGTTTCAAAATCATATAATTAAGAAATTAAGAGGGGAGATAATAAGGCATCACATGGTGTTGCTCTTTTGCGAACCTTCCTCTTGTGAGAAATAATTAATTAGCTGAATTGAAAGCGGCCTGATCAATCAAGAACTCCGACTCTGCATTTGTGTAACTCGAGGTACAATATGTAGACTCACATTATATTTTTAATGTTGTCCTCCACCAGCCTTTCCCTTGTCCAAATCCAACTTCTGTTTAACCTCGGCGTAAAGCTTGTTATATTCTCCCATATCGGGAACCGCCGCCGCCGCCACTGCCGGCAAGTTCTCCTCTTCATCGCCGTCAGCGCCAGCACCATCTGCAGCCGCTGATCCATCCATTCCAGTGCCTCCAGAGGCTGCACCCAAAAGTGGACGATAATCCTGAAAACAATGAAGCAAAATAACGAGATTTTGTTAGTCATTTAATTAACAAGTGTTAATACATAGTTTAATTCGCTGACAGATAAAAAGCAAAGTTAGCATATGAAAGGTGAGAAACTAGAAGCAGTCTACAGAATAAAACAGAAACACAATTTCTAACACATTGCTTAAACTAAAGAAGAGATGTTACAGTATACATTCGGAAGCCCTGCCTTCAGCTGAGCTTTGTTGGGTGGGCGAACGAAGAGATCACCATCTTTAATAAACACACATAAATAATAAATTAGTATAATACATTATGCATGCTTTTCTAATCAATAAATAGTACCTGAATGATAGGAAGAGAGAGGGAGCACGCAGATCATTCCGGCAACTTCTCCTCTCTGCCGCCGTCGCTGGGGTAGCGGTTGATGACGGCGTTGGGCGTTAGGTGGCCGAACGAAGAGATCGCCATCTTACTCTTTATTCCTTCAATCTCGACTCCCTCAAATGATTGATGCAACCCTTATCAAACACTCAATCCACCTACGAGTACCAAATCTTCAAGAGAAGTAGAATCAATTCATTAGACTCACATAGTTTCAAAGTCCACCCAATTGACACGTACAGGACAACCGAGTAGTATTCTTTGATCTACAAAAATTGGAGCCAAAATCCACATCCGACATCCTTATTTCATCTGCCTTCACATCCATCCTAATCGAAATAACAGTAAAGGGAAACGAATAAAGTGGGATGTTGCTCACTTGTGATATAAAGTCGGATAAGTATAAATACACAACTAAATCTCCACCAAATCTTCACAATTAATTACTGCTTAATAATACGCCTACAATATACTCATCCCAATTTACACTCTCTTGTTTCTGCTTTATTTTTATCTTGGATTTTTCTTTCTTAATTAACTTGCAAACCTTCTTATTACACAATCCTCATCCCAATGGCACGACTGTCATCATTCAAATCTGCACCGCCCAAATTTTTATTAAGGAAATAAATAATTATAATCAATCAATTAAAGATCACGCATTTATTGTAGTAAAGTTTTTATGAAATTTGATACGATGTCACTTTCATGGTTTTATTTGATTTTTTTTTTAATATCGGCCAAAATATTTTTTTGGATTTTTTAAATCTAGATGTCAATTAAAATAATAATGGATTGAGTTATGGATTTACTTTATATTAATTTAATTCAAAATTAGAGTATAATATATTTTAAAGGTATTTAATGATAACCTCCATTACTATTGTCAATAAAAATTCCAACAAAATCTCAATATCTTTTTTAAGGTTGGTTTAAATTACATGGAAATCCACTCAATACAAATATTGAAATCAATTTCGTATTTAATTTAATTGTAATATCAGAATATATCCCCGATTCTCTATTACCATCATTATAATTATAATATTGATATTTATTTCAATCTAATATTTTTGTTCAAATCTTTGTCAAAATATGTTTTAAATATATCTACTTTTGATATGCGGAGAATAATATTTATCAAATCAAATATGTTGTGCATAATCTATATCTTATCGGATAAAATTTGTCTGAAAAATTGACCCCTTTTAATTTGGTCAATTCACTTGGGACCAAAAGTGTAATTTATCTTTTTTTTTAATAATTACACTAAAAAGATAATGTTTCTTGAGCAAGTCTCCTGTGCAATGTGCACTTCATAGTGTGTTTTAAAAATATACAATTTATTATATTTAAACATGCAAATTGTGTTCGTAGAATAAATTACACGTTTCAATATAAAAAAGTTGCATGTTTCAATTCAACAAGTTATATGTTTTTAAAATACACTATGAAGTGCACGATGAACCCAGTGCATACAAGACTTAGTTTTTTTTCACAATTATGAATGAGTAGGTCTTTGTCGACCTAGTTCACGTGAAACTTTTTTTTTTACTATCATTGTTATGCATATGTACTATTATTATTGTTATGAATATGGAGTGTCACTGTCATGATTTATAAACAATGATACGTCGTAGATATAACAGTGATACTTAAATAAAAAGAGTTCATGTGAACTCGGGATCACAAAAGTTTAAGACATTATAAACTTTAATTGTAGTCTCATATACCCACGGACCATATAATAAAGTAAACTAGTACTTGGCCCACATATTATATGGGAGGAAAAAAATTATGCTGTTAAATTTAAACTAAATACTTTAAGTATTTAATTAAATTCAATTTATTTAATTTATTTATAATAAAAATTATATAAATTATCCAAATAACGAACTATATAATAATATAAAAGTTATATATAATACGATGAACGAATATGATTTTGAATTTTGTGAATGTATAAGTGTGGATAAACACATCTAGTTATCAAATTATTAATAATGATGTAATTTGATATAAAAATGAATGAAATAATTATAAAATGGTGAATTAATATAAAAAGTTATTCATAATAATTTAAACAACATAATTATATAACCACAATATACATTTGATGAAGAAATAATATAAAAGAAAAATACGCAATTCACCATTCAAATGTGAAAAAATCTAAGAAATAAAATTATTGATCGAACATCTATAGAATAAGCACTTCAAAATACACATTATAATAACATACCTCTCCTATCTACTCCCTCCATCCCATTTGAAGTTGCACACTTTCCATTTCGCTCCATCTCATTTGAAGTTACACATCTAAATATGGAAAAGAATCTTACAATCTCCACTTCATAATCTCCACCCTCACAATCTCCACCCTCCATCCCCTTTGAAAAGTCAACAAAACAAACAAAAACAATTTTGGTCCCAAAAATTCATTTATTTTTTGCTTGTAAAATTCTATGGGATCATTTTTATTAAAAAAAAATCATTTTTATGAGGGCAAATTCACATGGGACCACTTCTGCAATTTACCCATATTCAATACTTAAATGGAATTTTGAAAAACATCCAACAAACCACCATAATTATTAATCCAAACACAAAAGGTTGAATAAATTTTAGAACATGAAATTAACACTGACGAATGGAACTGCTTATTTATGGGAGTGTTATGTTAAGATTATAAAGGAGAAATCATCTCCATGAATCAAGCAATCAGCTGTAATTATAATTTTTAGAATCATGGGATACATTTAAAGCTCATTCCTAGTTTAGATCAATGTACAAATTGTACCTTCACATTTGTAAATACTTATTCAGTAGAGAAATATATTTTCTATATGGTATCAAGAGGGGTTTCGATCTAAACCACACGAACCCTTTTTTTTTTCCCTAAAGCGCTGCTTCACAAATTCAATTAGCCACCATGGCTCAATCATCGACAAACACCTCCACAAATCCACCAATCGGACCAATCACTACTCACCATCATCACTTTCCGGGACGAACTATCCGTCCCATCTTTTGGCCCTACTTCGTGGCCATAATCTTGTCCATTTCATCGACGACAAGTCGGCGTGTCCAGTCCTTCTCGCGGATGGTTCGAATGCTGAGGTCTTATTGGATCAATTGCTGGTTGCCGCAATCTTCGGCTCGCTATGGCCAGGCGTTCTCATGTTGGCGTCCACTACAGATACCTCCGCCAAAGCTTGGGGTATTCTCACACGACTCTATGCTAGCCGTTCTCGCTCGAGTGAACAATATCGGATTTCTATCGGATCTCGATCCACCACTGAATATTTGCACTACGTCAAAGCGAAAGCAGACAAACTAGCCTTGATCGACCAACTGGTAAGCGCTGACGACCTTACCCTATTCATTATCAATGGCTTGGGGCCCGAGGACGGTAGTACTATTTTTTGCCCAACTCTTACCCGTGAAACACCCCTTCGACTTGAGGAGCTCCGTGATCTATTGTTTGAGCATGAGTAATCCCTCAAGTCCCAAGAAGCTGCTACTCAATCGCTTGTTGCCACTGCCAATATGGCATCTTCTGGTGGGAAGAACAATGGTAATCGTAACAACCGCAACCCCAATAACTTTACTGGTCGCTCACGTGGACAGAATTTTGGTGGAAATAATCGTAACACTAATAATGGTGGTCAAGGTGGTTATCGTGGAAAGAACCAAAATAAGGGCAACTCTGGTAAGAATTTCTCTTCGGGAAATTTTAATACTCCTAATCGTAGTCCTATTGTCTGTCAATTGTGCGGCACACCAGGTCATGCAGTGCCTACTTGCCGAAAAGTAAGCTTCTCGGTAAACTATGCATCTCCAAGAGGTCTTCCCGCAAATCAGACTCACTGGATGGTTGACTCGGGGGCTTCACACAATCTTACTCCTGACATGAGCAATTTGTCTATTCACTTCGAATATGACGGAACAGACGAGGTTCACATTGCAGACGGATCTCGCATTCCTATTTCACACATAAGTAACTCTTTCGTAAAATTTCCCTCTCGTACATTTGTTTTATCAGATGTGTTGTGTGTGTCGTCTGCTCGGCCAAATTTATTGTCTGTTAGCAAGTTTACTGAAGCTAACAATGTATCTATGGAATTCTTTCCGTCTCATTTTGTTGTGATTTGTTGTGAAGGAACGAGTCACGAGGGATCTTCTTGCCGTCCAAACACCTGAATACAATGCCCAAATCCACCACCTTGGGTGTTCGTACCACTGTTACTCAATGGCACAATCGTCTTGGACATCCCTCTACCGAGACTAGTTCCTTTATTATTAAAAAGTACAATTTACCTGTTTCCAATAAGTCCCTAGTTTTGGCAGAGACTGTATTCCTTGCCATCTGAGCAAATCGCACATATTACCTTTTGTTACTTCCTCTTTTGGTTCTTTACATCCTCTTCATTTTATTTATGCTGATATGTGAGGCCCTGCGCCTGTCATTTTATTCTATTATTTGTGGATTTATTTACTTGATATTGTTGTCTTTTCCCGATTAGTGCAAAGTCTCAGGTGGCTATTATATTTCCTCAATTTCGGGTGCTATTGGAAAAACAATTTGGTCACTCAATTAAAAAAATTTACTCAGAGAATGGGGTAAATAGGTATGGCATCGATTGGTTAACCACAGCACCTCATACACCTCAACAGAATGGGATCTCTGAAAGGTGTAATCGTCATATTGTTGAAGTCGGTCATGCTCTACTTAATCACGGAACATTAGCTCCTTCGTATTGGTCTTTTGTAAACTGCCATTTATTTAATCAATCGTATGCCTACAGTTATTCTTGGCAGGAAAAGTTTGTATCAAGTCTTATTCAAGAAATCACCGAATTACGGTAAACTTCGAACCTTTGGTTGCTTATAATTTCCCTGGTTCCGCCCATACTTGCCTGGAAAGCTTACACCACCGTCTTTACCGTGCATCTTCATTGGTTACTCCACTTCCCAAAGTGCTTATAAATGTCTTGATCCTACCTCTGGCCGTATCTACATCTCACGGCACGTCCAGTTTATTGAAGATAAGTTTCTTGGCAGCACTCATACTTCTCCTTCTGCCACCATTAGTGAGCAGCAATCACATCCTGTGCTTCAACTATTTCAACTACCAATGGTCGATCTTCCTTCCAGCTCAGTTCCTGCACAATCTGAACTAAGTAGTTTAGCCCCTTCCAACGACTCTCCACCAATTGCCCAGACGCCACCCACAATTCCGTCCTCTTCACCTATGCCTGCACTCTCGCTACGCACTCACGTGATGCAAACCAGAAGCCAAAATAACATCTTTATGCCCAAACGTCTCTTTTGAAGCAACTAAGCACCCTTACCACCGGACGTCGAATCGTCTACTGTTCAACAGGCCTTTTCTAGCCCCTTATGGCGAGCAACTATGGCAGAAGAATTCACAGCTCTTCAGACACATGGCACGTGGGATCTCGTACATGTTAGTGTTAGTGTCATAGAGACAATCCTTTGTAAGGACATAATGCTAAGATAATATTCAGTATTGATTTAATATTATTGTTATTTAATATTAAATGTTTGGTATAACATTTGTTTGAATATTATATTTGATTGTTTGCATTTGTTCTTATCTGTGTTCCCTTGAATCATTGTTGTTATTGAGGTTGTGAGAACTCAGATGACTTAAGCATGATTCTCAAATAGCCCCGATCAAAGATCATCAAGAATGGGATATTGATGATGCAATTGAGATTGGTGTGCGATTTGCATCATACTTTTAGAGAGTGTAGTAAGATCTCACTTACTAGGAGATACTAGGTATCTCATGATGGATGCACAAATACCTTAGAGGGTATTGGTATATCCATCCGAGAAACCATTTGATGTAGTTCCATTATATGTGTTTAATGGTGTCTCGGTTAGTGGGAGCGATGCGATACTCCTTTGACTTGAGGTCAATACGCGCGATATGTGTGGAGTGATAAACTTTGACCATGACCGACGCTTGCACCCTTTCATAGGTAGATATGGCTTGTATTGGGTTCATCACGAAGTGCATGTGCGTGGTAGTTGAGCCAAGAATAAGATTCATTCCTCAAAGTGGATTTAGAGTGAATACTCATCTTCTCTTCATAATTGGATCAGAGTCATTGGCCAATGCGCGTCAACTTGGACTTTGTGGCCAAGTGTGACATAAGTGATCAATTAGTGATTAGAGATAATATGATTAAGGTATTTGAATAGATACTTCATCAAGTTCAAGACTAATCGAGTATTCGTGAATGAAAGGAAGTTATCGTAATAGCCCATATTTCAGTTACAAGTAGTTACACGTTTCTCGCAACGGACCTCATATATTGAGAATGTCTGGTTTATTGTTTAGGGTTCAATTAAGACCGTTACTTTGACTAATCGCTCGATATATGAGGGTCTATGGGTCACACAACAAGTAAAATTCCCTAATCAGATTATAGTTGGTTGATTAAGTATTAAATTGGATTTAATATTTAATTTATGGAGAATTAATAATATATTAATTTTGAATTAATTATTATTACTGTTTAATTAAATTGAATTTAATTAAATAGGAATCCCATATAATATTATGGAATATTATTGTAGGAAAATATATGTAGGGAAAAACATATCTCTGAGATTTGTTTTGCAAGATTAAGAAATATCTTCCTAATAGAGATAACTTAAGATTTAAGCTAGTCTCTCCCTATATATATGAGTCCCCCGGGATTCATTATTTACTACTACAAAACCTAGTTCTCTCCATAAAATACATAGTTAGAATTTTCCTAGCAAATTCATCTCGGGATTCAATGCTGACAAATCTGTGCAAATCTGAGTGCGGTGATTACGTGGATACAATAGTTGAGAAATCTGCCTACGAACTGTTGTGAGATTTCTCTTTATGTTTAACGTATAGAACCCAATCCAATCATATTTTAAAGGGAAACATGATTTAAATGTTAAATTTTAAAGGGTACCCAATCCAATCCAATCTATCTCATGTATAAAATTGTGCCACAAAAGATTTCCTCATTAACTTATGTATATATTTTTTTAAATCCACCTAGCTTACCTGCTCTACTAAGGTTCAATTTTTTAAAAAATACCTCAATATTTTTAAATAAAAAAGATAACAAATTAAGTCCCAAGATATCAGTGCAGTTGTCTCGATCAAGACACTTCATAATTATAAAAATAAAATCTCGTATTCATCTCATATACAAAATCATAAAAAATAAAAAAAATAAAACAGAGCAAACACTTTCAAATTTAAGAATCCATAAAGAGTTGAAAACTAAAATGAGATTAAATAGGTGGCTCCCATTATATGACATGTACATATTCTTGTCCTCATAGTTAATGCATGCCAAATTCTCAATGTGAGTAGCTCAAATAAAATATATGTACATGTTATTTTCTTGCCTACTCTACTTGCCTCTAGAACCTACATAATTAATATGTTAACTCTACAGACACAAATTCAATGCGAAAATGCTATTTAAAAAGAATTGGCAATTTAAAAGTGAAAAATTTTGTGCTAAAGTTAATGTTCTAAACCACTTTAATCGACCATAGCTAAATCTTACAGAAAGAATTAAGCTATGACAGTAAAAAACTATTCAATAGATCAATGGGACATCACAAACATATTATCACAGACCTATTGAAACGAAAATGAAAAACAAATTAGTAAAAATTATAAAATGAATTTGGCACCAATTTAAGAAAAACATGGGGAACTTTTGCACTACATTCAAGGCATCATTTAAAAGAGATCGTGAAATGAAAAATACAATTTTATTTGTTTAAAAAACTACATTCAAGCAACAAAAAAAATCGATAGTAAGAAGGTTCATTCATCTTGTAGCACATAGGTTTGGAAGAAAGAAATGAGAGACCGGAATCTTAAAAATATTCACATGCTAAATTATATAACTGAAAATCTTCATAGCAAACCAATTCAATATTTTAAAAAATTCAACATATCACAAAGTCGAATATTGGTGAAACATTCGCCATTAGATAAACGCATTACAAATACACAAATTAAACTTCAAAAGAAACTTAACACTTCGAGGATTCCCGAAAATCATAAGAATTGAAATATTTTTTTACCTGTGTGTTGACTTGCAACACCGATCTGTAAAATAAATTGAACTAATATAAAAACTCATTAGTAGGCGAAAGAAGAAGAGTCTTTGGTGAAGAGAGAAAAGAAAGAGTTCAAAAAGAAAAAAAATTATGAGCCATATCCTAAAACAAAGGAAGAGAGAAAATATTTTAGCATAAAACAGAACGGTAAAATGAATATTGATAATTTTGAAGTCATAGCCTAACAATCAAATATTTTCTAAATTTAGTAAAAAAAAAAAAGATTGAGCAAATTTAAGCGGATATCACCTTTTAGGATGAATGCAACAAAAAAGTTTATAAATACATAACAAAGTTGATATTAGGAGAAAAAAGTTATCATTTTAGTACGTACTGATCCAACCTTCAAAACAAAATAAAATATACACAATTCATTAATAGAAAAGAAGACAATTTTGTATAATAGATAAATCTTATATAAAATGATAATAATAAAAAACCTATTTAGTAAATATATATGTGTACCTTAAAAGTTTGATATTCGATATAAGAGAATATTTTATGTAATTGATGATTTATGTTTAATCTAGAGCTTCTAAATTTTAGATTAATAAAGTATTTGTGTTGAAATTGGGTCAACTTTAGATGTCTAATTGAATTAATCTAGCACATAATATAAAACTAATATTTAAATAAAAAATTATAAAAAAATCTGACTAGATTACAGTATTTTTTTGTCAAAAGATATTATATATTGTAAACAATATTTTAGTTAACATATGACTTTAACGGGAAAACATGGTATCTTTTTATTTAAATAAATTGTAATCTTAACTGTTGAATATTTGAATTATTTTAAAAAAGTGGAAATAGTATTCTGTATAGGGGTTTGGTGAAATACACACATATATATATAGTAACTCATAAATGGATAACTAATGTTAATTAATTTGTCAATCCTCTTGGGATCAAAAGTGTAATTATCATTTTTTTAATAATTACACTAAAAAGGTAATGTTTTTTTAGTAAGTCTCCTGTGCAATGTGCACTTCGTAGTGTATTTTAAAAATATATAATTTATTGCACTGAAACATGCAAATTGTGTTCGTAGAATAAATTACACGTTTCAATATAAAAAAGTTGCATGTTTTAATTCAACAAGTTATATATTTTTAAAATACACTATGAAGTGTACTGTGAACTCAGCATGGGCGGATCTAGGGGGTGGGCTGACCGGGCTCAAGCCCACCCCAACTCATCTCCAAATTCTTTATATTATATGTAATTAATCTGAATTATTAAGTTCTTAGCCCAGTCTATATAAACTCAGTTTGCTTCTAATTCAATTGAATTATTTTCTTAAAATAAAAATACCCAAAATTGTATATTTCAGTGCAGCAAATTGCATGATTTTAAAGTACACTATGAAGTGCACGGTGCATCTAGTGGATACAAGATTTAACCTTATCAAGATTATTTTTTCTAGTCCACCCCTCCATCAATTTCTGGATCCGCCCCTGGAACCCAGTGCATACAAGACTTAGTTTTGTTTCACAATTATGAATGAGTAGGTCTCTGTCAACCTAGTTCACGTGAACTCTTTTTTTTTTAGTATCATTGTTATGCATATGTACTATCATCATTGTTATGCATATGGAGTGTCACTGTCATGAATAAAAAGAATTCATGTGAACTCGGAATCACAAAAGTTTGTGACATTATAAACTTTATTTGTAGTCTCATATACCCATAAAGTAAACTAGTACTTGGCCCACTTATTATATGGGAGGAAAAAAAATATGCTGTTAAAATTTAAATTAAATGCTTCAAGTATTTAATTAAATTCAATTTATTTAATTTAATTATAATAAAAATTATATAAATTATCCAAATAATGAACTATATAATAATATAAAAGTTATATATAATACGATGAATGAAATATGATTTTGAATTTTGTGAATGTATAAGTGTGGATAAATACATCTAGTTATCAAAATATTAAAAATGATGTAATTTGATTAAAAAAATTAAATAATTATAAAATGGTGAATTAATATAAAAAATTATTCATAATAATTTAAACAACACAATTTTATAACCACAATATACATTAGATGAAGAAATAATATAAAAGAAAAATACGCAATTCACCATTCAAATGTGAAAAAATCTAAGACATAAAATTATTGATCGAACATCTATAGAATAAACACTTCAAAATACACATTATACTAACATACCTCTCCCATCTACTCCCTCCATTCCATTTGAAGTTGCACATTATTTATTTCGGTCCGTCCCATTTGAAGTTGCACACCCCAAATACGGAAAAGAATCTTACAATCTCCACCCCCTAATCTCCACCCTCCATCCCCTTTGAAAAGTCAACAAAACACACAAAAAGACCACTTTTTTTTTAATATGTGTGCCGGTCTAAATGTGAAACTTCAAATGGGACGGATGGAGTATATTACATGAGTGGGTCTCGTATGAATTAAGGTGCACCGTGCACTCATAGTGCATTTTAGAACTATGTAATTTGTTATATTGAAATATGCATATTGTTAACATTGGACCATGCAAGTATGTTTCCATAATAATAGTTGCACAGTTCAGTATAAACAAGTTGCATATCTCAATATAAAAAGTTGCATCGTTTTAAAATTCACTATGAGTGCACGGTGCACCTGGATGCATACAAGACTTAACCATAAATCATCTATAAAGTTACTACATTCTGAATATGGATTTTTTTTTTTTTTAAATTCTTGCAATCATCATTAATATATCAACTTTTGATCAAGTTGTATGTTTCTAAATACACTATGAAGTAAAAAGTGCACCTAGTGCATACAAGATTTACCCATGTTTCTTAATTGATGTATCAAGTCACAATTATGAATGTGAACTCTCTTTTTTTAATATAATTGTTATGACACTTTGTATGCATACCAATAATATTAAAAAAAAAGGAATAATTACTAATAGATACTACTTTTAAGTGTTTATTATTAATAAATACTATCTTCATTTTATATTACTATTAGATACAAAATAGTGGTAGAAAAATCCATTGTACCCTTATTAATACTCATCTTTAATTGAGAAAAAAAAATAGTTATCTCTCTCCCCTCCCTCTTTCTCTCTCTCTAAAAATTATTGCATCCTAAATACCTAATTTATTATTTTCAATTCTAGTTAGGCATATAATTTTTTAAGCATTTTTTTTCCTCCAAAAAGAAACGGCAATTATGTTCCTATTTATCAAGAATTTCTCATCAAATTTCATCGTTCCAAAAATAAGGGCAATCATGTTCTTGTGTACCAAAAAAAATCTCTCATAATTTAATAGTATTTGGTTTTTTTTCTTTCTAATTTTGCGTTTTTATGTTTTTCATAACTTATCATTCGTTGTTAATATACTTTAACTATATATTACAAAGATATTTTTATGCAATATTTTTTACATGTTGCACTTATTTTAGAGTGTGTGCAAAAATATATTAAACATTTACAAATATTTTCTAATTATGTTTACAATTTCATTAAGCGTGCGCAAATTTTATTTGACAGAATTTATGAGCCCGAAAATTACATATGTGCAAAAAAAAATCTGTGTGCGTGCAAAAGTTTTTTCTATATAAGGAAATTATTTGTACAAAAATAAAAAAAAAAAAATTGCACATCCAAAAAATTGCAGGAATATTTTTTTGTGGGTAATGTTCAATTTTTATTTTTATTTTCATATGTTCACCATGTGCAATATTTTTGTTTTTAGGAATACAAAAAATATGAACAAAAATAAATAAAAAATTGCATAAAAAAATATAGCAATAATTTTTTTATATATGTGCAAAAGAAAAACTAATGTGAAAGTAAATTAATATCAAATAAAAAACATTGTACCTTTTTAATTAGAGTGCATGCAAAATTAAATTGAACATTTACATATATTTGTTAATTATGTTTACAATTTCATTACGCGTGTGCAAATTATATTTGACACAATTTATGAGCCCAAAAATTACATATATGCAAAAAAAGATATGCGTGCATGCAAAACTCTTTTGTATATAAGGAAATATTTTTTACAAAAATAAATAAATAAAATTGCACATCCAAAAAATTGCAGCAATAATTTTTTGTGGGTAATGTTCAATTTTTTTTTTAATATATGTTCACCATGTGCAATATTTTTGTTCTTAGGAATATAAAGAATTTGCACAAAAATAAATTAAAAAATTGCATAAATAAATTACAGCTATAATGTTTGTATATATGTGCAAAAAAAAAAGCCAAATTAAATTAATCTCCAATGAAAAACTTTGTACCTTTTTAATCATGCAAAAGATGAAATTCTGTAATTTTTAAATGACAACCAACAATGTTGAAAAAAGATGAAGGGGCAGGAGCTCTTTTATCTTGGTAAATCAATTTGGTAACTTAAACTTGTGAAAAGAAAATTTAAATTTTAAAACTTTTAGTTGGGGTTTCTTTGTACATTCAAAACTTATTTTGTATTGAGTTGTAACTTTTATTTTGATTAGTAGTAATTTGTAAAGGACCATTCTAAATTGCACCTAATAGTTTTATCCCCCTAAAAAAAAAAGAGTTAATCTGAACTCGGATTCACAAAAGTTTATGTTATTATTCAATGGTAGTCTCATATACTCATGGACCATATAATAGAGTAAATGTAATTTGTCTTATATAATTTTTTATCTTTATTCAAGCATGAATAAAAATGTTGAGTAAATAACATCACATGCATTATTTTAATATGCATCGTTTAATTTTATATTTTAGAATTCAAATTATACTATGTTATCATTATTATTTTGAATTTTAATTAATTATATTTATTTTAATTTTTTATTATGTATTTCATTTAGCCGCAATGACAAAGACAGAAATTTAGACGATCACCTAAAGAATTGTTAATTGGTTATGGTTGGTCATTGGTGTGTTGTTAAACCCAAAGGAAGCAATACTAATTAATTTCTTTTGAGTAAAAATAACCAAATGGAGGGTTGAATTTGTTATCTAACAACTAAAAATACTAGAACTAAATAAATAACAAAAATGAGACAAATCACTACAAAAAAGACGTGTTTTAACGATGGACATTAGCGACGGTAAACCAGGCCGTCTCTAATAGCAACGGTTTTGCCGACGGTTTTAGTCAAACCGTCAAAATCAGAACATTTAGCGACGGATTGTAAAACCGTCGGCGTCACGGTTTACCGATGGTCCATAGACGGAGAATCCGAATCGACATTATTAGGAACGGTCTTAGCGACGGTAGTCACAAAACCGTCGCTATTCTTTACAGAAAATGAAGAGATACGCCCGTTGGGAGGAGATCCGCCCGTTGGGAGGCGGTGTCATTAATTTTGATAGGCTTTAGCGACGGTTTTTTGAAAATCGTCGCTAAATCCAAATCTATAAATACACGGCCAGCCTGCCAATTTGTTTCATCAACCAAATCAGAAAGAAATACAAACAAGTCTCGTTCATTTGTATTCTTCGATATTCACGGTACTACTTTAATTATTATTTTTTATATTTATTCATATTTAATTTAATTTTATATAATATAATTAATATATAAATTTTATATTTTATTTAGATGGCTGACATTCCTGCTTCATCCAGAAGGCCTACTTTGTTAATCAATATTGTTAATGGAGCATAAGTGTTGTTGTTTTATACGATAATAATTGTATAATTAATTAATTTAATACAATAATTATTAATTCTGTATTTATTTTTAAATGTGTTATAGTATTGTACCTGGTCACGAGGCTTCATGTATAGCCAACGACGTCATTATGCGGGTGGGAATTACTGTTAACGCTGATCGTTGGAAAAATGTGTCAACTGATCAGCGTCAATTGTATTTTGAGGAGATTAAGGCATAAGATGTACTTAAAATATTTTATTTTAATATATATTGTTAAAATTAATTTAATTAATTATTGTATTAATTTATTGAACAATTTTATCATTGAACAATTTTAATTTATGTTTTTTTTAAATCGTGTATTTAGCGACGGTTATTTAAAATTCCGTCGCTAAACCGTCGCTATTAACAACGGATGTATCCGTCGCTAAAATTTAAGAAAAACCAGGCAGCTCAGTCGGCAGAAATGTCGAAAACAAACAAAAACTTTCGAAAACTAACACCAAATTTTGTGTAGATAGAGGCGAAAATCATTTTTTAAAGTGCATATTGTGTAGAGGAAAGATATCTACTCCTCGAGGACGATTTTACGGTACGTTTTCACATTTCTACCATTTAAAAATATATATAGTGTAATGTAAATATATAATTGATAAGTTTGGTATTGACATATATTTTATTGATAGTTTATGTTAAATGAATGTTGTGATCATAGCTAGATGAATATTGGGTAGATAGTTTATGTTAAATGAATGTATTTGATGTTATTTGATAGAAGAATATATTTGGATATTTACATATACAAACGAAACTCTGTCAAATTTTTTGTATGTTATTTGATAGAAGAATATATTTGGATATTTACATATACAGACGAAACTCTGTCAAATTTTTTGTAGAATTAACATGTTGATAATGATTTGAAACAGATTGAATATCCGAATCGTCACTGGATGTATTCGACTCCTCGACTTATCAACGGAAGTATAAATATGGAGTTCTTGAATGAAGTTAATAACTCCATTCAATTTGCAATTAATCATGGTGCAACAAATTCAAAAGGTCGTATAAGATGTTCGTTTGGGCAAAAAAATGTCAAAACAAGTCATACAGAGAGACTGTGGATGTTCAGACACATATCATCATGAATGATTTTGTTCCATATTACTACAATTGGACACGTCATGGTGAAGAGCGGTGGAATGTTGATTTCAATGACCTTGAAGTGTATTATAATACACGCGATGATCAAGCCACCTATAGTGGATACACCGGATATGTATCATACGATGATCAGGGAAGTTGGTGGGATTTTTAAGATGAGGCTATGGAGGAGGAACCAAATGAGAAGCGTTTAATTTTTTTACGTAATACTCAAAGCGGTGACGAAGATCTCAGATGATGGATGTCAAACTCACTCTCTGTTGTCATTCAATGCTCGACTCATGGCTATCAAGGCTAAGAACAAAATTTCTCAAAGAGCCTATAACCAGATTAGTAAGTTGATCAATGAGATATGTCCTCCCGGTAATAAGGTGCCTATTACAGAATATCAAGCCAAAAATTTGTTGAAGAGTATGGGTCTACCAGTAGAGAGTATTGATTTTTGTATCAATAACTGCATGTTATTCTGGGGTAATGAAGAATACGTGAATCTAGATAAGTGCAGATTTTGTGGGCACTCTTGGTACAAAGTACCGCGACGGAACTGGACTGACGGTCGAGGGAAGCAGAAAATGAAGAAGAAAGTGGCAAATAAAATAATGTATTACCTCCCGATCATTCCTCGTCTTCAGAGACTGTATCAATCTAGTGCCACAACCAAAGATATGACATGGCATCATACAGAGACTGATCCTCATACCTTAGAGATGAGACACCGTACTGACTCTATGGTCTGGAAACATCTTGACGAGGTATTTTAACGAACCTAGGAACGTTCGGTTAGGTCTCAAGATCGATGGTTTTTGTCCATTTGGAATGCACGGTAAGAAGTATTCGTTATGGCCAGTTATATTGACTCCTTATAATCTACCTCTGTGGATGTGCATGAAGCCCCAAACGATGTTTCTCACGGTATTGGTACCTGGTCCAAAGAATCCAAAGGACAAACTAGATGTTTTCCTTGTTCGATAAGAGACTTAATACATCCGTGGGATAATGGAGGTCGACATACGATGTATCGAGAAAGCGTAACTTCACGATGAGGGCTTTCTGCCTTTCTGGACAATGGACTATCCTGCAGATTCCATGTTGTCCCGGATGGAGGACGGCCGGAAAACAAGCATGTCCTTATTGCATGGAGGATTCTCGACGCTTTTCGGTCCCCGCTTAGCGTAAAAAGTTTCATGGTTTGATAATGTTGGGAAATGAATGTAATAAAGAGGATTTTGATTAGATCCCAAAACCCCGAGTATGACATGTTCAGATAAATCTTGATAGATGAATCAGATTCGGTTTAGAGTGTCAGGATATTATCCGCACGCGTGTATAGTCGGCAGATATAGAACAAAGTTAGTTCCAAGACTCAAGAAGAAACCGAGATTCAAGACTCAAGAAGAATCGAGAACCGAAGGCTCAGAGAAAAACTAAAGGCTCGAGAAACCAAGGCAAGAGAACTCGAAGACTCAGAGAACTCAAGACTCAGAGAACACGAAGACTCGAGAGAAATATCGAAGCACAAGAATTACTAAAGACTTCAAGAATGTCTTTGAATGCTCAAGATATCTTGAATGTTCCGAGGCATCAAGCCGAGGAATATAGCCCGTGGAATCCAAATCGACATGGACCAACGAGAGGAAGACAACCACCTGGAAAAGCGCAAAACTTATAGAGAATAGTATGGATTTGAATGTGATTCTTCCAACGGTAACATTCAAATCCACACTATAAATACAAGTTCTTCCTTCATTATCGTGGTGGTGGATGCATGGAGATTATGCACAAAATGCTACAAAGCCAAAGAGCGTTATAGTCAAAGCATTCCCACCCTAGAACACAAGTCCGTAGATATACAAATATATTCAAAGAGTGTTCTAGAACCCAACCTAAGCAACCCATGTATGTATCGAGCTTAGAGAGATTTTCCCAACCTTAGCATTGAGGCTAAACCATTGTAAGGAAAATCTCACCATAGTTGGAGACAACACCAAAACCAAACCCAAAGGGTGGTGAAGTGAGGTAGTTGTTAGCAAACCCGAGTGAGGGTGATAAGTCCCGAATGAGTGTGAACTCGTTAAACATCTAAGAGTTTGAGTTAGTAAAACAGAGGTAGTCGTAAAGCTCGTGGTCGGGTTGAGTAAGTAAACCACGTGGAGTAGTCGTAAAGCTGGGGCGAAGTTGAGTAAGTAAACTACACGAGGTAGTCGTAAAGCTCGAAGTTGATAAGGAATTTCTAGAGAGGAGAGTGGATGTAGGACCGGTTGTCCAACCACTATATACAATTGCTTTATGTTTATACTTGTCATATGCATCTAGTTATAAGCAAAACACATCACATGAGCTTAAAAAGAGTAAAAATTGGTATCACTCTGTCCTCTCCCTGTTTTTATATGCACCGAAATGAAACGTTTTTTGCTTCCGTGACGCCGCTAGAAAATAGGTTTTCCCACGGGACCATCAAGTGGTATCAGAAGCGGTGCTCAAAAGATTTTCTTCAATGTAATCGCCGAGAAGATCTAATTTTAAAACGTCTACGATCGATCTAGTGGTATCAAGGAAATGTAAAAGTTTTACACAACAATGGAATAATAGAACTTTTCATTGATAAAGACCCAAGGTCGTTACATTACAAGTTACAAAATGCAAGAGAACACGGAGGTCAATACATAACTCTAAAACCCTAAACCCTCAAGCCATAACCCTAAACCTTCATCCAAACCCAAACCCGATCTCATGGGTAGTGATTAAGAGGAGGAGTGAGAGAGATTTTAAGATCTCATGTTTCTCATTTTCCCCACTTAACAGGTGAGGGAGGCTTGAAAGGTAATCCTATGCCAAGAACCGATGGACTCTCCAATGGAGTGAGAGCGGCCTTGATAGATTTTTTAAGCCGAGCCCTAAGAAATTGGGCTCTCCAATTAAATGGTGAGTTTGATATAGGAAGATCACCGTTGTCCGATCAAGTTCGAAGATATCAAACTCACGTTCATTTTCAGATTGAGTCCGGCTGATCCGGGTTACGCTATCGTCGAAGAAAAGACACACAAGGTGCATACGATTAGGAGAAGTGTCTTTATGACAAGCAGATCCGCCACCCGATGGTAGAGAAGTTTAGCAACGATTGTATGAGAAATCTTTGAAAGAACCGCAAAAAAGGGACACACAGGTTGATTTGAGAAGATGAAATCATGGAAAAGGGTTAAAGATGTTTAGGAAGTCTCACCGAAATAAGGGTTCACCGGGATACATAATTCTACAAAGAAGATAAGTATGGTGAATGAGTTATGTCGTGTAAAATATTGGTCCAATTTATAGAGGCCAAGCAAGGGTGCGTATACAAATTTGAGTTCTCAAAGCCTTTTTGACGGCGTGTAGAAATCACGCGACCGATAATTGGATAAAGTTACGGCGGATTGACATATCGAGAGTGTCGACGATATCTACACGATGTCAAATCGCACCAACTTAGGGAATAGAGGCTACTACTCTAGACTAAGTTTTGGCAAAGAATACTTTCCAAGAATCGCTTAATCCGAGGAGAATCAGATTAGGTCAACAAAAACTGATTACATACAAAGTCGATCAAATGAAGAAAATCACCGAGCTTGAAAAACTTCACCAAATCGAGATATATCGGTCTATATCGGTTGAAAGGGGAACTTCAACTTGAGGGGAACTCACGTAATCGAAGAGAAGGTTGCAAATCAGAAAATGAGCAAAAGAGACTGATCAAGATCAGACGTGATCGAGATCAGATATGATGATGAACAGATGAAGACTGATCGAGATCAGACGTGATCAAGATCAGATATGATAAAACTGATATGCTAACCTGATATAATGACCTGATGCTATTCTGATATATTGATCTAAAGATGTGTTGATCTGATGAGTCAAGCTAATCGATCAAAAAAGAAGAAATCAGATAGCTTGGGTAAAGTGATCTGAGGCTCAGTAAGTAAAGAGAAACTGAGACTCAGTATAGGTCAAAAGACCTAAGGGTCAGGATGTCTAAAGTCAGAAGAAAACTGAACTCAGTCAGCATGAGTGTCAGTATGCCTGATCAGACAAAGTCCGTTGAAGAGGAATGAGAAGCCGAGCTGAAGATCAAGAAGACTGAAGACCAAGACTGAAGACCTGTAATTCTTTATGTTTTTTTTGTCTTTATCTTGTGAAAAATTCATTGTAAAACTGTAATAGTCTATCATACATCAATGAAAACTTTATCTTTATGCTCAAAGATAATACCTCATTATCTTTTTACATGTTTTTATATTTGATATGCCTGATTATTATTATTTGGTGATGAAATTGTTGGGTGATTCATTGCTGAATTAATTATTAAGAGATTTACCATTCTTGTAATAGGAAAAACTGAAACCTGAGTATAGGTTAAGAAGTGTTGTAACAAGATGGTTTTTGGCATCATCAAAAAGGGGGAAATTGTTGGGAAATGAATGTAATAAAGAGGATTTTGATTAGATCCCAAAACCCCTGAGTATGACATGTTCAGGATAAATCTTGATAGATGAATCAGGATTCAGTTTTTAGAGTGTTCAGATATTATTCGACTGTATAGTCGGCAGATATAGAAACGGTTAGTTTCAAGACTCAAGAAGAAATCGAGATATCAAGACTCAAAGAAGATATCGAGAACCAAGGCTCAGAGAAAACTAAAGGCTCGGAGAAACCGAACGAAGACTCAGAGAACTCAAGACTCGAGAGAACTCAAGACTGAGAGAACCTGAAGACTCAGAGAAATACTGAAAGCACAGTAATTACTAAAGACTCAGTAATGTACTGAATGCTCAGTATATCTTGAATGTTCCGAGGCACTGAAGCTGAGGAATATAGCCGTTGGAATCCAGCTGACATGGACCAACGAGAGGAAGACAACCAAATTCTGGAAAAGTCGCAAAACTTACAGAGAGAATAGTATGGATTTGAATGTGATTCTCTCCAACGGTAACATTCAAATCCACACTATAAATACAAGTTCTTCCTTCATTATCGTGTGGTGGATGCATGGAGATTATGCACAAAATGCTACAAAGCCAAAGAGCGTTATAGTCAAAGCATTCCCACCCTAGAACACAAGTCTGTAGATATACAAATATATTCAAAGAGTGTTCTAGAACCCAACCTAAGCAACCCACGATGTATCGGGAAGCTTAGAGAGATTTTCACAACCTTAAAGATTGAGGCTAAACCATTGTAAGGGAAAATCTCACCATAGTTGGAGACAACACCAAAACCAAAACCCAGTGGTGAAGTGAGGTAGTTGTTAGGCAAACCCGATGAGGGTGATAAGTCCCGAAGGAGTGTGAACTCGTTAAACATCTAAGAGTTTGAGTTAGTAAACCATGTAGAGGTAGTCGAAATTCGTGGTCGGGTTGAGTAAGTAAACCACGTGGAGTAGTCGTAAAGCTTCGGTATGAGTTGAGTAAGTAAACTACACGAGGTAGTCGAAGCTTCGAAGTTGATAAGGAATTTCCCTAGAGAGGAGATGGATGTAGGACTTGGTTGTCCCAACCACTATAAATCTTCGTGTTGTTTATTGCTTTATGTTTATACTTGTCATATGCATCTAGTTATAAGCAAAAACACATCACACGAGCTTAAAAAGAGTAAAAATTGGTATCACTGTCTCCCCTCGCTTTTTTTATGCAAATGAAACGTTTTTGCTTCGCAGACGCAAGAAAATAGGTTTTCCACGGGACCATCGATAACCATCGAAAGTTTTTACCAGAAGATCATCCTTTTCGAAAGAATAAAAAGGATTTTATCAAGAACACAATCGTTAAAAAAAAGTGTTTGAAAAAGAGATCAGGTATTTTTATATTAGTTTTTTAAATTAATTAATATATTTCTATGTACCTATGATAAATTAATTAATTTATAACTCTTTGCATTCATGCAGGTAAAACGTTGTTAAATCAAATTAATCAGAAGGGATTGAGGAAAACAACAAAAGAACATGCGGATGAGCATAATAAAATGGTACCGGGTGGTTGGAAGAAGAAGAGCATTTTCTGGGACTTGCCCTACTGGAGCTCACTTTTGATTCGGCACAACTTAGATGTGATGCACATCGAAAAGAATGTGTTCGATAATGTTGGGAAATTTATAGTTTTGATGAAAGTTCCAAAAACACATGTAATAGGACCAGTCAGACCTGTTAGCTGACTGATGTTTACATTACTGCTATAGGAGACCAGTTGATATTGATTGTATAGAAAAACTGATGTAATAGATAGGTCACATATTGAGGGGGAACTCAATATGTAAAGGTCAGATCTGAAGAATCAGAAGAAAGCTGATATTGGGAAAGCGTAAGCTAAACCAAACGGAAGATCGACGAATCGATCTAGTCGTTGAAGTCATGAAGCTCAAACCTCTATACTTAGAAGATCGATGACTTCCGTAAGATAAGACGGAAGACCTACATGGTGAGTCACCCCGGTTGAAGCTAAATCAGCGTGAGAAGACTCCATCGTGTGGATCGATTTGCCAGATCGACGATACTCATAAGATGAAAATCGATGTTTCATCTTATCATACGTCTCGCGATCCGAACAAGATGAATACCAACCTTAGTTGGAGGAACAACACCGCAGCAAGGCTTTCATCCAATAAGGAAGAAACACGTATGAACAGAGCCGACATCGCGGGATTCGATGTTGCTCTCTCAAAACGGCTATAAACTTTTCAATTATGCCGATTCCGAAGCACGCCACAATTTATCGAGATTCAAATAGCTCTCCAACGGCTCTTTGATCTCAAGGTCTATAAATATGGGATCACACTTCGAGAGTGAAACACGGAAATGCTTGGACAAACAACATAATCAAGAAGCTCAAACTATAGTCGATTTCCTAAAGAAGAACACAACAACAAGCTTATTTTATATTGTGTTCATCCCATAAGTTCTTAGCAAGAAATCTTTTTCATCTAGCTATCAGTCGCTTATATGCTAAAGGAAAGATTTCATAGTTTGAACCTCAACAATCTTACCCAAACCCCAAGTTAGGATAAGTTGTTTTAGGGTTTCTAGTCTCGATTTAAGGATTTGAGTGAGAACTCTTAAAACATCTGGTTGGTGTCTTGTGTTGGACTAACACACTAATCTAAGTGTCGGTTAAGTGTCGGTTAAGTTGGTGCCCTCTTATCTTAAAGCGCATACATTCTAAGTTAAGATCGACGGCACCAAATCCGATCCGATCGGACCGATATTTCGTTATCCGATTAAAAGATAAAACTTGGAATCGATTTACAAACCGGTTTTTCACGGGTAAAACTTAAGCTTCCAAACTCATCGGTTAATCGATAGTTACCGAACCGATCTAATGGCGTTCAAGAATTGGTTATCGAACCAAACCGATTCACTCGCGGACTCGATAATCCGCTCACTTTGAGAGTCTATTCACCCCTCCCTCTGAAATTACGCCTCACTTAACCCGTTCGGGACCTACAAGTGGTATCAGAGCGGTTGGTTCTTCCGACCAACGACTCGCGGTCATTGTGGTCATCCGAACCGATCTTGAAAAACCGTTTTAAAAACTCATTCATTTTCCAAAATCACTCAAAGATGGATAACACGTCCCGTATGTATCATGATCTCAGAAGTTCTCTATTGATGAGTATGCAGATTGGGCCATATATATGTCCAACCATCTAGGCTCGATCAGTGGCGAGAATGATGGAAGTCATCGAGAGGACCCATCATCATTTACTACGACAATCCCTGCAATCGGAGGAGATCCGACTTTCCCACGTGAAGTCTTTATGCGAAAAAGCCCAAATTTACGATGGGACGGAAGAAAGAAAACGCAGATACTGGACACCATTGCAAGACATATCATCATGAAGACAATGGATAAGGTCACCAAAGAGAGGATTAAGTATCTCAAATCTGCGAAAAGCAATGTGGGATACTCTGGCCGAGATCCGCGAGGAAATGAGCAGGATAAAAAGACAAATTCTTCAAGTTTAACCGGGTGAAGTTCGAGAAATCAAGATCCTAAACGAAAAACCATCAACGAACTCGATGGAAGAATTACAATGTCTATAAACAAGCTTCGAGAACTTGGTAGAGAGATGACTGATAAAGATATCAACTATAAGATCCTAAGGTCTCTCACCAAGAAGTGGGACATGAAGGTCACCAGAATCAAAGATTGCCGGGACATTTCAAGAATGAAACCTAGTAGCTTGTTCTTGAGTCTTAAAGCTCACGAAGTTCGACCCGATTGAAAGAGGTCAAGCTGATGAAGACGAGGTCCCTGCCGAAACCTCGACTTCAAAATCAGTTGCTTTCAAGGCAACCGGTAGCAGAACAAAGGCCAATGAACCCATTGGAAATATATTAAGTCAAATAATGAATCGCGTTGCTTACCAGAAGCTTGAGAAGTCGATATACAACTTGGTAAGTATCGAAGATTCTATAAGGACTATCAACATAGCCGAGGGATCGAGATAGGAGATCGCATAACAGATTCCGTAGAAGAACCAGATCCGATGATCGGAGGGATCACAGAGGTGAAAGGAAAGAGATAGTCAAATAAGGAAGGAAGAGATAACCAATCGATAGAAGAAACTCGACTACTATCGAAAAGGGAAATCACCGATAGGTCATATGTATGAGTGATTCACCGGAAGGAAAGGAACGGTGGATCCGTGAGCGCGGTTTAATCTGTGAGGTTGTGTCACTATAAAGATCGCCTGCACTGACGCCGAGAGAGAGGGAAGAAAAGAGGAACAAAAGAGAGCAACGATATAGAGATGTAAGAGCTATGGTTGCCGATACGCCAGAATCGACGATTCCTATCCGCCTCCGGGACTCCGGATACTCCAGAGAAGAAGACTTCGCCTCGATCAAGAAAGGGGCCGACTTCCATGAAAGTGAAGATCCGATATTTCGCCGACGATAATGAACTCGCCCGATGGCCGTGGAGGACCAAAATCCGAGGTAACCTCCAAAACCCCTTCGTCGCTTTCTACACCGCTATCATTAGCACACCCGTTTGGGAGATTGACTGCAGAATTTAAGAGCAATTGCTTGAAGATCTCTCCAATGCAAGAGAAACTTATGCTATTGTGGAAGCCGAGAATGATAAGCCGAGGATCGTAAATAATCGACTTTGTCAAGAAAATGATCTCGAAAAACCTCGAACTTAGAATTAAACCGCAAGGCGTAACCGAGGAATTTAAAATTCTCGGTTAAAGCTTTCGATCGAAAAGCAGATCAAAGAACGATGGAAATTAAAGACAAAGAAGCCGATGACTTCAAAATCTTGCAAGCAAAATTCGATGAGCTATTAATGCATGAAAATAAAATCCTCCGAGGAAAATTGAAGAAGAAAATAGATGTTTTTTCAAAATCATCTCAAAAGTTAAAGACATGAACGCCTATTTTCGAGTAAAGATTGATAAGGAGGAACTTGGCTATGAGAAACCCTCCACATCCTCAAAAGCCCCGATCGATTCATCTCGGAAAGGTGTAAAAAATTTAAAAAAGATACACCAAAAGCTAAACTTGTATCTAATAGGGTAAGAATTGAAAGGTAAGGCAAGTGCCCAACCGAGAAGGGAACGAAATGGACCCTAATCGGTAAAAAGGAATCAACGGAAGAAGGTTTTTCCGAAGAAACCTCAACTCCGATCAACATATCGAATTAAAAGACAACCTACAAAAAGGAAGTCTAAATTAAGGTTTATAAGCATGCGCTTCGTAAATCGCGAAAACCATCTATAAAAGGATATGAATCTTTTGATGGTAAATTATCTACCCTATAGTAAAATTTATAACCGAACCACACCGATAAAAAAAGAAGACAAAAAAAGGTAAATCATAAGTCTTCTAAGTCATCCAAGGTTCACACAAGTAATCATACAAATCAAGAAAGCATATGAGGATAAGTATGATTATGTTGACAGTATGGGAGACAAATCAGCCTTCGATCCGACCGATCACCATAGAAGTGCTCGCTTGTATGGATCCCCAAACCAAACCTAACCCTCAGACCCAATCGAAAAAGGGTACCTAAAACCCGATCCGAGGTTCGCGTGGGTCCGCCAACAAAGGAGGTGTGCAAGCAACTATGAACATCGATAGTGGATGCTCAAGGCACATGACCGAAGCAACATCTCCTCGCCTACATAGAACGGTAAAGTTGTACTCTTCGGTGATGATAACTTTGGTTATACCAAAGGGTTGAACCTTAGAGAATGATGATGTACAAGTAATCGGAGTCTCAGATGTCAAAGCACAACCTATTATCGGTTTCACAATTCTCGCGACAACGGATTCGGTGTTGAGTTCTCGATCGATCAATGCACTATCAAGAATCGAAGTCACCAACGGATATTGCTAATCGGTTCAAGAAAAGGGACGATCTACACGGTGATTGGAACAGCTTGTCCAAGAAATGCATGCACGATTGTTAAGAGTTCCAAAAGTAGCGGTTGGCTCGCACAAAAGAATGAGCCATCCGAACTTTAAAACTCTTAATAAGATAGCTAGGATGTCTCTAGTGGAAGGACTTCCGAATGAAGTGTTCTCAAAGGATCGATATGTATACTGCGCGGTCGGAGGGAAAAACAGTCAAAGCTTCATTCAAAGGAATTTCTGGAAAGATCCAAAGCAAATAATCGCGGTACCGCTTCATATGGATCTGTTTGGACCGATTACACGGTCGATCCTCAACGGATTTAAATACACTCGTAATCGTGGATGACTATTCCAAGTTTACCCGGGTTATATTCTTACATAAGAAGAATGAGACGACAACCAAGATACCCGAAAGCTACTAAGAAGATTACAAAATGAGAAGGTGGTGTCAACAGTAAAAATCGGATCGGATAAAGGTACGAAATTTCGAACTCCTTTATTATCGATTTTTTGCTCTAAGTTTGGTATACAAAGATGAAACATCATTGCGAGCCTTTTACAACAGAATGGAGTAGCCGAACGGAGAAACGTAACTCTCAAAGAAGTTCGCCGAACAATGTTAATTTGAACATGCGATACCAAACCGTTTTGGGCGTATAATCAACATTTGATGCCATACGCAGAAACGGATGTCTCGACTAAGGCTCACTACAAAACACCCTATGAACTGTGGAAGGGCAGAAAACCTTCGTGTTTCTTACTTCCATGTTTTTGGGTGCAAGTGTTTCATACACAACAATGGGAAAAGTCAGTTGAAGACCTTTGAGGCTAAGTCTGATGAGGGTATATTTCTAGGGTATTCCTCATCTAGCAAAGCCTTCAGGGTCTACAACAAACGAACCCTTGTTGTGGAAGAAACACCTCATGTAGCCTTTGATGAAGCATCTTCTGATCAAGAGAAATCTGCCTCAGAACAAGAAGTACCTGATCTACCAGAACCTGATATTCAGAAAATGGATCAGCTAACGATCAAGGATAAAGGATCGTAAATCACGTATCAATTTACATTCCGGATCTAGTCGATTCACCGGATCAATCAGATCCTAAGGTACGAATCGTCGATGAAAAAAAGATTCGATTCACCGAGACAGAAGAAGAATCGAAACCATCCGGTTCGGGGGAACTGGTTCTCCGAACAGACATCAGCACATGATGATTCCAACATCAGCTGAGACTTGTTCTTATCAAGTGGACCATAACCCTGCACCACTCCCAATCACTAGTAATAAGATTTTATCAGAAACGGACGATGTTCTCAAAACCGACGCAAATCGAAACGTAGGACACGGATAACCGGGACCATCCAACCGACCGATAATTGGAGACCCGGCCTCGATAAAATTAAAACTAGACATCGATTGGTGAAAGTGCCATGTATTGTCAATTATCCGTCTATGAAGGAACCAACTACAATCGAGGAAGCATTACAAGACGCAAACCGGATTCTAAATGCAGGAGGAGCCGAACACCGAGAGAAATGAAGTATGGGAACTAGTAGACGCATCGGTCATCAAGACGTAATTGGTACGAAATGGATCTTCAAGAACAAAGAGATGAGAAAAATGTTATCACCGTAAATAAGGCAAGACTTGTTGCTAAGGGGTATTCACAATCGAAGGAATTGATTACGATGAGACTTTTTGCACCGGGCCGCCGCCTTTGAAGCCATTCGGCTATTTTCGCTTATGCTTCCCGAGAGGGTTCACGGTATCGGATGGACGTAAAGAGTGCTTTCTTAAACGGGTACTAGCGGAGGAAGTTTATGTCGAACAACCTCCGTGCTTTGAAAAAAGGGCAACCAAGTGTATCGTTTAAGAAAAGCTCTTTAAACTGAAAACAGTTCATGAGCCCGGTATGATACACTCTCTCGGTTCTTGATCGAAAGTGGGTTCACTAAAGGAACAATGGGATGTAACCTTATTCGTAATAGAAGATGGAGAAGATATTCGATGGTTCGATTTACGTGAACGACATCATCTTCGGATCTCCAAACAAGAACCTATGTGAAAGATTCAAGAACCGATGCAAGGGAAATTCGAGATGTCCATGATGGGTCGATGAATTACTTTCTAGGTCTCCAAGTTAAACAAAGTTGAAGGGATATTCAAAAAACAAAGTACACTAGGAATATTTTGGCTAAGTTTGGAATTCAAAATAGCAAGGAAGCCAAAATTTCTATGATTGGATTCAAGATGGATCCGGATGAGGCCGGTCGTAAAACAAATCGGAAGGAATATAGGGCTCTCATTGGATCTTTATTATACCGATCGCCCAGACCGGATATCACTTTCACAAAGAGGGGTGTATGTGCGATTTCGTGCAAATCCAATGGTCACCACCTAAGAAAATAGACTAAGCGGATTTTAATATCTGAAGGGAACAATAAACCTTGGTTTATTCTACCCATCGATGATAATCTAGAGCTTAGTGGGTATTCTCGATTTCGATTATGGAGGTTGCAAGATCGTAAAAAATCAACCTCGAGAACATGTCGGTTCTTAGGAAGTAAACCGATCTCGTGGTTTTCAAAAAGCGGACATCGGTTGCGACATCAACAAGGGCGAAATATATATTGTTCCTAATCGCTCGCTCGGTCAAAGAATGAGGATTACAACATTGTAGCTAAGAACGTATCTATATGATATTAGTGCTATTGCAATCACTCGTAATCGATTCTACATACAAGATGCAAGCATGTAGATGTCGACACCACTTCATAAGAGATCACGTTGAAAAGAAGAATATCGAATGGAAAAAGATTCATACCGATATTCGATATTCTAACCAAGCCACTAACCGAGATCGATTCAGAGATTTATGCAATGAGCTAGGACTTCTAGATCTTGGAGAAATGTCACCGAAAAATGTTTGATGGAATGCTCTTAGAAAGTGGTTAAGAGACTAACGGATCGAGAGAAATCATTGAGTTTGGTATCTTAACCGATCTCAAGAGACCCGATAAGCAAAAATCGATCGACATACACGCTACAGATCCAAAGGAATCGTCGATTTTAGTTTATCGATTTAAAAGTCTATCGGTTTAAAGGAACCGATCGATTCAAGGTTTATCGATTTAAGGAAAATGCTGGGTTTAAAGGATTATCCGATTAAATCAATTTGGTTATAGTATTTCTTTGTGATTCGTTTTTAATTGATATTCAACAAGCAAGATTCAGAGATTAAGAAGCTATCAATCGCATAAGAAAAGGTGAATTTACACAACAAAATGAAATAATGAACTTTTCATTGATAAAAACCCGAAGGTGAGGTTACATTACGAAAGTTACAAGTACAAGAGGACCCAGAGGTCAAGACATAAATGTTAACCAAAATCCTAAACCTAGAACCCTAAACTGCATCCAAACCCAAACCCGAACTCATTAGTTAAGTGTTAATGAGGGGAAGAGAGAGATTTTATGAAATCGACGCTCTCATTTTTCCCCACTTAACAGGTGAGGGGGAGGCTTGAAAGGTAATCCCATGCCCAAACCCGATGGACTCTCCAAGTGAAGTGAGAGCGGCATTGACAGGATACTAAGCACGAGCCCTAAAAGGAGGAGTTAATTGTTGAATGGAGCACGTGTGCCAAAGAGTTGGTCATCGATCTCATGGGCACATGTGTGCGTGATATTTTATACCAGACTAAGTCCGATGGTTTCGTTACGTCATCCGGGATAGACACACAAGGTGCATACGGTTAGGAGAAGTGTCTTCTCGGTTGCAATAGCAGATTACCGGTGGTAGAGAAGCTGCGGCAAAAGAATCGATGTGAAATCGAAGATGATGAAGAAAAAAAGAATAAGGGATGCAAAGGGTTGATTTGAGAAGATGAAACCATATAAAAGGGTGTAAAAGTGTTTTTAGGAAGTCTCACCGGAAACAAGGGTTCACCAAGATACATGATTCTTACAAAGAAGATAAGTATGGTGAATGGGTGATGTTGTGTAAAACATTGGTCCAATTTATAGAGGCCAAGCAAGGATGCAAATGCAATTTTCATTTCAAGAAGCCTATCCGAGAAATTTGCATCAAAAGGACAGATGTAGAAATCACGATCGATAATTGGATAAATTTACGGTTGATTGACATATCGAGAGATTAGACGATATTTACGTATGTCAATCACGCCTACTTAGGGAATAGAAGCTACTACTCTAGACTAAGTTTTCGGTAACACTTATCCCAAGAATTGGCTTAATCTGAAAAAGAATCGATGAGGTCAACCAAAATCGACATTTACAAGCATGATCGATGAGAGAGATCTGGCGAGCTTGAAACTCCAATAAATCGAGATATATCGGTCTATGTCGAAATATCAGTTGAAGGGGGAACTTCAACCCGATCAAGGAGGATCAAAAGGAAATCGACGTTTAAGGAAAGATCGGCTAATTCAAGTTTCAACAAATCGATGCAACCGAGAAGATGGAGTTAAAAGGATCGGTTGGGAAATTTCTTAAGGCTTAAGGAGAATGATTAAGATCAACAAGTGGAATCAACATTGACAAGTAATATTGACCGATAACAACATCACCAACCAGACACGATCTCTCTTCTCTTGTTCTTTACTTATTTATCGGATCGTGTCGATATTATTTGCCTTCTTTTACCTGCATCCACTATCCTTGTGGACGTGTGTGCAAATCATTTAATGCGGACGTGGGGGTACATGTATTAACCGCTACTTGATCGTGCTTTTTAAATCCAAAAGTTTTGTGTACGCGTCGCTTTTCCCAACCCTACGATCAAAACCGTAAATCTGGAGCGCATAATCTTTTCAAAACGATTGATCTTCAAAATCTTGTCTTATTGTACCCTCCGCCTCTATATAAGATTCATCAAACCTTTAGTTTTTTCGCTTCACAAACTTGCATTACTCTCATTGAAAAACTTCAAATTTTTTTTTTCTCTACGTTTCAAAACGATTTCTTAGAGTTCAAAATCTTCTCCGAAAATTTGAATCGTAATATTTTCTTTTAAGCTTAATGATGAATCTTTCTTTCCGTTAAAAACATTGTTTTCAAAAGTTGTTTTTGAATTTATGCTTCATTGCCTTTTGTTTTCCGGAATGATATTGATATTGATTATGCACAAATTTAATGAGTCTATCTCACCTGTGTAGATGGCCACTCATGGACTTGGAAAGATCATGTGCAATTATGCGGAATCGGCAACGAAGATCTTTGAGGATAAGTTCGTTGATTTGGAACCACCGAGGATTCTCAATCCATGGAGGTGGAACAAATTTCAAGAAGGCCGGATCGAAACATATTATTGCTCTGCTCACCGCAATCCGGTGATGCAAGATGAAGCACTTCAATTCTTACTTGAGTGTGGATCTGAAAAAACCAGAGATTTAACCGATGTCGACAAATAACGGAGAAGAAATCGGGATCGACAAATCGCAGACATCACTCGTCTGCTCACCTTTGCCAAAGGGCGAATCTCACAATAATACACTACAGGAGGAGAATGAGGATGAAGAAATCGAGAGGAGCTCTTAAGAGAGGCGGACAAACATCGACACAACCGGATTCATCGTGCCAATGCTCAAAAGAAAGTACAGATCTTGTTTGACATTCGTCAAGAACGATCATGGGAATCTCATTTAGCCCGGATGCTCTCACATCGGTCAAAATGTACAAAGATGGCAAAGAATAATTGAATAACATCAATTGCACTTCTTCGAAAAGCCATCTTGCTCCAAGAACACGAAAAAATTTGGAGTCAATGAATCCAGCAGTGTCTTTTCGAAAAAGAGAGTCAAGAATCTCAACAAGGTTGCGCTTATATTGAAAGACAAACCGCCATTTGTTGAATGGAATCAGAATGGATCAAGTCCTACAATGCCTTCCTTTCATCAACTTCCGTTATATATGGGCCACCAGACGATGACAAGGAGCCCACTCCAACAAAACGAAGAAAGGAAAGAGCAAAGAATCCGCCTCATCCACAGCTTTACGTAAAAGTTAAACGAAATCGTGAAGGCCTGTGAGAAGAGGCCAAAGAAAGCAAAGAACCTACCCCGACTCAAAGACTAGAAGATGATATGAACAAAGAACAGAATCGACAGCAAGCTTTCAACCCGAGGGGCTCGCCAGAACGATCCGAGGTAGAAGCACGTTCGATAAATCTATTTCCTCAACTCTCGCCGATTGATTTTCGCCGAAAGCATATTTCTTTAGTTCACCGCTTTCATGAACTCCGAACCAGACATTTAACTACAAAAGAACCACCGCAGGTCGAACCAATAATCGGATAACTTCCGCCGACTCAAGCACAATTTTCCCACATCTCATCCAAGAATCCGGACAGATAATTCCTCAGATCCAGATCAACAAAGACCATCACCGGAAAAATGGTCGACTAAGAATTGAACGAGATTGATGAGATGTATCCACAACCGGGTCGCCCATCCCCGCTATCGATTTCATGGAGATCCTCACCGAGAGATCTCAGATAAAAAGTTTCTCGATCTTATCTTACTTGTTGAACAGATGGGTGTAAAGCGGATGAGTTCGGCAGATTTTGACTTCGATATGAGGAAGTCCGCCAAAGTGGGATCACCAAATTGAGCTCATATCCGATAAATGTGAAAGCTCGATCCACGTGAAGTTGGAATTGCCGGAAGAAGAGAAGCCGAGATCGCCAAGAAGTTTCCGAAAAAGAAATGGTGAATGCCGATGCCGATGAAAGTTGGTTTGCAGTTCACCAACCACGGAGGCACAAACAACTGAACTCGATCAAGTGATGGATCCAATTCCTACATCTCAAATCACCATCGATCAACTTCCGGAGATCGATCTTGTCTCAAAGATCTCCCGAAAGAAGAGATTGAGGAAGCTTTAATTCGAGACAAATCGGGTCTCAAACAAATCGAAGCAATCAGAGATCGTTCTCCCAATCTATGACCACCATATTCGCCGAGCTTACAAAATCATTGATGACAAGTCAAACAGTGGATCAAAATCAATCTTCTTTTTCTCGACGCCATCGAGAAAAAGGCTCGAAAGTTATCGTAAGAGAAATTTGACAAAATGATTTGGACACTCTCTCGCTACAATGGAAACCGCCAAGAAAGAATCGACATAACTGTCGTAACCGAAACTCAATCTTCGTGTTTATCTCGCTAATGATCTAAATCAGGCATTGTCGGTCAACTTGGGTCTCTCGACTTCCCACTCAATGCGCTTTTTTGATCAAACCAAAAGGGAAGGATCTCGAGAAACCAACCGACACATCGAAGACAAGGCCCATGGACAAAGCTCAATTGCAAGAAAGGTCGCCGCGGGTCTTTGGAACATCAAAATCGGACGAGCATTCGCATCAGAAAGTCACCGAAGACAACTAGTCGACATCCAAAAATTGTCCAAAGAGCAAGATGATCAAGAAGAAAGAAGGACGTAAAAAACGGGCACAAGGTAAGGGTTGAAACGTAAGTTCAAATCAAGGGCTAAGAAAGGATTAATTGGAAAAATCGCACTGTAACCTCGATTACCCGGCCAAAAGTCCACGAGATCATACCAAAAAATGCCGCACACGCTTAAGAGGTTTGAGGAATGGAATAAGATCGAAGTGAATGGCTTCTAGATGCCTTTGTCCTTGATCTTGTTCCAAAAGAAGAATCACCGGATGATGAGTTCCTCAACCGGTTCTGAGAATAAATATCCGACATTTTCAAGTATCCGGAAAATGAGGCCAAGCTTATAAATGTAAAGATATCTCGCCAAGAGTATGATCTCGTTAATATACGCAAAGAAGGCGGATGGCTCATTTGATGGCATTTGAGAGATTCTACTTTGACATCTTGAGCAAATCGCAGATAATCGATCAAGTGCGGATAACCGATGTCAAATGGAAACTCTATCGATTTTCAACATTCCACAAGACCAAAGAGAAATGCCGGAAGGATACAAGCCAAGGAGTGAAGATTCGTAAGACGCCTAGGGATCAAAGAACTTTTAAATTCAAAACTTTTACGATGTAACATGTAATCATCATATCTAATGAAAAGTTTATTTTTTTCGATCCCAAGACAAAATCTCTTTGTTTTCCGACATTTTGCTTTTAAATGCTTCTATACTTATCAATGTTTGGTTTCTCAAGTGTTTTGGTTTCATCAAAAAGGGGAAATTGTTGGGAAATTTATAGTTTTGATGAAAGTTCCAAAACACATGTAATAGGACGATCGGACACTGTTTTCGATGTTTACATTATCGCTATAGGAGACCGATTGATAATGATTGTATAGAAAAAACCGATGTAATAGATAGGTCACATATTGGGGGAACTCAATATGTAAAGGTCGATCTGAAGAATCGTAAGAAAGTCGATATCAAATGAGCGTAACGCTAAACAGTAACGGAAGATCGATCGAATCGATCTAGTCGATAACTCGCCGAAGTCATGAAGCTCAAACCTCTATACTAGAAGATCGATGACTTCCGGAAGATAAGACCGTAAGACCTACATCGACCGGAGTCCCGAGTTTGAAGCTAAGTCAACAGCAAAAGATCCATTGTGGATCGATCGATTCAGATCGATCGATCGATCATAAGATGAAAATCGATGTTTCATCTTATCATACGCTCCGCGATCCGAACAAGATGAATACCAACCTTAGTTGGAGGAACAACAAAAAGCAAGGCTTTCATCCAATAAGGAAGAAACATTATGAACAGAGCCGATCGCGGGATTCGATGTTGCTCTCTCAAACGGCTATAAACTTTCAGCCATGCCGTTCTGAAGCACGTCACATCAAGCCTGCAACTCCTACGAGATTCAAATTGCTCTCCAACGGCTCTTTTTGATCTCAAGGTCTATAAATATGGGATCACACTTTGAGTGAAACACGGAAATGCTTGGACAAACAACATAATCAAGAAGCTCAAACTATAGTCGATTTCGCATCACGAAGAACACAACAACAAGCTTATTTTATATTGTGTTCATCCCATAAGTTCTTAGCAAGAAATCTTTTCATCTAGCTATCGAGCCGCTTATACGCTAAAGGAAAGATTTCATAGTTGGAACTCAACAATCTTACCCAAAAAGTTAGGATAAGTTGTTTAGAAGAATCTAGGTTTCTAGATCGATTTCGGGATCGGTTGAGTGAGAACTCTTAAAACATCTGTTGGTGTACTGTGTTGGACTAACACACTAATCTAAGTCCAGTCGGTTAAGTCGGTTAAGTTGGTGCCCCTTGTGAAAGGGAAGAGTGGACGTAGGACTGGTTTGTCCGAACCACTATAAATCTTGTGTGCCTTTATGCTTTGATTAACCGCTCTCACATCGCACAATCTTAAAGCGCATACATTCTAAGTTAAGATCGATACACCAAGCTTCGATCCGACGGACTGATATTTCGTCATCCGATTAAAAAGATAAAACTTGGAATCGATTATACAAACTGGTTTTTTAACGGGTAAAACTTAAGCTTCCGCGACTCATCGCTTAACCGATAGTTACGAACCGATACTTTCGGGCGCTCAAGAAGTTGGTTATCGACCAAACCGATTCACTCGCGACTCGACAAAGCTATTCGCTTCTCACACCGACCAAGACGAAAAGTTTTTCATAAGTCTATTCACCCCTCCCCTCTAGACTTCTGCCCTCACTTAACCCGTTCGGGACCTACAGATAACTTGTTCCACGCAATCATGAACACAGAGAGCAAGACAAAAGACACTGCAAAGTCGCGTGATGAGCTGAACGAGATATGCAAACATGATCACTTGAAGAGGGATGAACGTATCGGAAGGTATCCCAAAGCCAATTACACACTTGATAAAGAGAAAGAAGCGGCTTTTGTGTAATCGATTGAAGATCCGAGATTTCCAGATGACTATGTCTCCAATCTGAGTCATTGTGTAAACACATCAAACGGGAAGGTGTCCGGGATGAAAAGCCACGATTGTCACGTGTTTATGCAACGACTGTTGCCCCTCGCATTCCTGGAATTCCTAGGGAACAATATCTGGAGGACTGTAACTGAGTTGAGTTTATTCTTCAAAAATTTAACGTCTACAATGATTACGTGGGACGACATGGTCCGTTTGGAGAAAGACATTCCAGTTATTTTATGCAAGTTGGAGCGCATTTTCCCTCCAACCTTCTTTGATTCGATGGAGCACTTGCCGGTGCACTTAGCATATGAAGCCAAAATTGCCAGTCCGGTGCAATACAGGTGGATGTATCCATTTGAGAGGTAAACCTTCACTTCACAACTATTTATACAAATATTAATATATTTATGTTTTGATCTTATAATTGTTTTTTTATTATATATCTATAGGTATCTACATAACTTGAAGCTCAATGCTAAACAAAAGGCTAAAAGTTGAAGCATCAATTGTTAATGCCTACTTGTTCTTACTATTTAGAACAAGGTTGAGAAACGAGCCTCGTAATTACGACGATAGAGGCACAAACAATGTTGTCTGCTGATGATATTGAGGGTATGTTGTCCGTGTTTAAGTTTCCAGGTCGATGTTTGGGTAAGACATATGAACGGCCATGGTTGAACCGAAAAGAGATTGAAGTTGCACATAAATATGTGTTATTCAATTGTGAGGAAGTCCAACTGTACATTGAGTAAGTATTTTATTTACGTATCATATACATAATTAGAATATTAATTTATTATATAATAGTTGATTAATATAATATATTGCTTTCAATTAGGATCTTTACTAAAGAGCTACACCATATAGATCCAAACATCTCAGATGCACAAGTAGGTGAATATATTACCCGTGGTTTTGCAGAGTGGTTCCAAAACTATGTGAGTGGTTCTAAACCGTTGTTTATTAATAAATTCATATTAAATGTTTACAATTATATATTTAACCTCAAATCATCGCGTCACATGGCTATAATGGTGGAATTGTGAACTCATTCATGCGGGATCTCAGTAGAGGACCTCTACGTGTGGTCAACACGTACAAAGGATACTATGTAAATGGTTACAAATTTTATACAGTGGATTATGCATCGACCAAATCTACTGTGAACAGTGGAGTTTGCATTAACAGTGCAATGTTCGATGGAGAAAGTCGTGACTACTTCGGACACCTGCAAGAAGTCGTTGAAGTAGGATATCTGGGGTTCCGTGAGAAGAGTGTTGTGTTGTTCAAGTGTGATTGGTATGATCCATCTGCTTCAGGAACAAGGATTCATCCCGAATACAAACTGGTCGATGTTCATAGAAGAAGAAGATATGCAGGGTATGATCCGTTTGTGTTTGCTACTCAGGTATCCCAAGTATACTACTGCACGTATCTAGGTTCGAGAGCAAATAATGAATGGATGACTGTTTGCAAAGTAAAGGCGAGATCACTGGTGCAAGTTCCTAAACCGGATTCAACTGCTATAGTTGACGACGCTCCGTTCCAAACGGAAACAGTTGCCACTCAAACTGAAGTGCATACAGGAGATTTCAATCTTTTCGTAGACTTAACAGCTGCAAATCCAGATTTGATAGAGATTGACAGCAGCGGGGAAGGGAATGAAGATGGTGAGGATGAGGAGAATGAAGATGGTGAGGAGGAAGTGGAGGATGAGGAGGAGGAATTTAATTGAATCATTAATTAATTAAGATAATTGAAAAAAAAAATTAATTGTAAATTAATATAGAATTAATTTTATTAAAAATAAGTTAAAAAAATAAGATTTTAATTTAATTAATTTAATTATAAATTAAAAATTAAAAATATAAATTATTATATTAAAATTTAATTGAATTATTAAATAAGATAATTGAAATAAAAAAAAATTAAAAAAAAATAATTGTAAATTAATATAGAATTAATTTTATTAAAAATAAGTTTAAAAAAAATCTATTTTAATTTAATTAATTTAATTATAAGTTATAAATAAAAAATATAAATTACTATATTAAAAATATAATTGAATTATTAAATAAGATAATTAAAATAAAGAATTTTAAAAAAAAATTGAAAATAAATGAATTTTAGGACATATACAATTAAATTCATGAAATAAACGCAAAGAAGCAAGTGTTTGAGAGGAACCGCTCAGGTGCCCAAGGTCCCGTTTTCGGTCCCCCACGGGAGCGAATATATGCCTCATTTAATTGGGAGGCTTGTTTGCTTATATATGAGATGCTTGGCGGTTAGGTTTGAGATGGTCTGTGGCTCGGGTGGTTCGGTGCCCACCCGGGCACCCTCCGGGCCCAGGTTCGAACCACCGTGAGCCATTTTTTTTTCTGGAAATTCCCGATTTAGCGACGGTTTTAGAGACGGCATTTACCGTCACTAAGGCCGACGGAGAATTACCATCGCAAATGTCGACGGTATAAACCGTCGCTAATAACGACGGATTTTCGTCGTTGTTTGCGACAATATAGCGACGGTTTTAGCGATGCTTATTCCGCCCGGGATCCGGGTCCACTTTTCCGTCGAGAAAACCGTCGCTATATTACGATGGTTAATAATCGTCAATAAGTAGAGACGGATTTACTGTCGTCGTTAGTAACGACGGTCTTGAAAAAGCTGTCACTATATTTTAGCGACCCTCGTTTCTCCGACGGTCAGAAAATCATCGTTGAAACCGTCGCTACAATATGTAGAGACGGTTTATTCCATCGCTAAAACCGTCGTAAATCACCGTCTTTTTTGTAGTGAATGTTAATATCAAAGAAATTCAAGGACCGTGATGTTCAATTATATTATCGACTATCGACAAACAAAAACTTTTTAATTTGGAAGTACAAACGAATAAATAAACTAACCCTTTAATCCCGTATATGGAAGCAATCTATATTGATACCTTATATTTTAGACACACATCCTTCTCAATAAAATCTATATATATATATATATATAATATTATAAAAACTCTTAAATATAAAAACAATTGAATTTGTAACGCCCCTTATTATCTGATTATCTGGCGTTGACGTATACATATATGTTCGTATATTTTATGTTATTTCTTCATAAAGGGATGTTACACAAAAGGTTATAAAATTAATTCTTCTTTGCCCTACCCTTCATCTAAGTTTATCTGAACATTAGGAGTCTAAAATATCAATCACATTTCTAGAAGGCGAAAGGAGTAATCAAGCAATCTATTGGGCAAGTACTGTCGTTAATTATTACACACCAGAAGTCGTAGAATGAAATAGTAAAGAGTCTTTAAGTTACACAACAAATAATGCTAGACCAAGTATCATAAAGGACTTAAAGTCATGAGCAGATTATTTAAGGATCGGGCATAGCCCACATATATTAGTATCATACGGTCAGGGCTCCAGCTATTTGTGAGAATTCTGATATCACTCCTCATCTGTAAAAAGGAGGGGTGAGTGTCTAAAATAAACACTCAGTGGGGATTAACCTGAAATTTGCATAACTTATAGAAGACTTGACTACAACCTGTATTGAGTTAAGCATTTATTTACACATTCGTAAATGATCAATTAATATAAGCATGCATGTAGCTATATTCACCTAAGTTCTCGATACGTGGGGAGAAATCCTTGAAAATATTCAAGTTGCATGTTAAATTGGAGAAAGAGTTTTGATCGTATCATATACACGTATTTGAAGAGTATAAGTTTAATTGAAGTTATCTTATCGTGAAATACCCGTATTAGGTGCATATTTCATCATTCGTATTTCCCAACCGTATCATTTATAAGTACCATATCTTGATTTCATAATGCCATGTTTCTGTATGCTTAGTACCATGTCCCTGTATGCTGAGTACCGTATCCATGTATGCTTAATTCCATGTCCCTATGTGCTCAATATTGTGTCCCTATACACTTAATTCCATGTCCCTATATGCTCAATACCATGTCCATGTACGCTTAATAACATGTCCCTATATGCTCATTACCTGTATAACTTGTTTAACATATGCTTTATTATACCAGTTAGATTCATTTTAGGTCACATCATATCATATCATGTTATCTCGTATTGATATTGAGTCCAGTAAGAGTCCACAACCCCTCATGATCATAATTTTGTAGTTAAACTTTATTTGAGCAATTCAATGCATCGCACAATAATATTAACACACATGTATATCATACATAATGGATATAATAATGACAATAAAATGTAACTAAATAAGGCGTAAAAGTTACCCCCACCTTGGAATATGAGTAACACAATTAGAGAGAAGCGATTAATTCTTAAGCGATGTCGGCGTCCGCAGATCCTACAGTTATAACGAAGTTAATAATTACATCATACATACATGCAAGTGTTTTAACGTGGTGCTTGATGTGATCGAAAGTGTGATAGGTCATGTAGGTGACTTGTATGATTTTATTTATTTATTTGAAGGTTTATTCAAGGCTTTCCTTCCATTAGGACTTTTGACCACCATGAATTTTCCTAGACCTTTTGATGATTTAATTAGTCCCTCAAGATACCCCCTTAAATTTGAAGTTATTTGGAATTGGTTTGAATTAAAACATATGAAAAACGAAGATTTTATAGGCGTTTTAGTATTGATGGCAAAGCTGTAATTTTCCTTAATTTGACCTTCTTTCTGACTGGTCAGTTGACCAGTCAAATTCGAATTTTGCATTTTAACCCCTACAATAAGTTTAATTTTCCTTAGCCTCCCCTTTGGTTTTTAGGATTTAATCAAACAGGTCCCTGTTCCTCTTATTGTCGTCGGACGATGGCCGACGGCCGGAACCTGGGTCGGCATCCCTCCGGCGACCCCCGTCGGACCCCGGTTCGCCGGACAAGCGTCCGGCATCTCCCCACCCCTCTCTATTTTGGAACAAAAACAACTTTTCGCCTCTTTTTTTCTTTCAAAGTAACACCCTATTCTTCATACCATGAGAAAGAGAATATAAATTGGAACATAACTATAACATAGAACCTTTATCAACAAAGAATGCATGTTTTCATAAAATAAATAACAAAGAGGTAGAGAGAGAGAAATGGAAAGCAAGCAGGGGGTAGATTGTATGTCTCGTTTATTCCACCCCCTTCCGAGTGGCAACCGGTGAGGCATAAACCTAACATTAGGAACCCCAGCCGTTAGATTGGCAAGAGATCGGTACCAAGGAAGAGCAGTTGGAGCAGAGTGTGGGAAAAGGACAGCAGATGTGTAACATTCTTTATCCAAAATTTTCTTGAAGCTTGCACATGGAAAGAGCTATTTGAAAAGCTGTCAATGGTTGAAAAGGTTAGAGACCTATTCATTCCACAAAAAAGAGATAAGCGAGGGAAGAGGTATGGATTTGTCAGATTTGGTACGATCATCAATATGAGTGAGGTCGAAAGGAAACTCAACAACATTTGGTTTGAAACATACAAACTAAGAGCAAATCTCTCCAAATTCACAAGACATTCGGAGGCAAATGACAAAATAGTAAAGACAGTCGTAAAATATGATATCCACAATGCGGCTTTCATAAAGGAGAATATAACGTACGCGGGGGCACTGGAAGAGTCACCAATGAAAACCCAGGTGGGGCTTATGACAGAGGCTTTTCAAACAAACCTCATGAGAGAGTTGCCAAACCAACAAGCATGCAATTTTCAACTACTAAAGAAGATAGGAATTGGTTATCACACTGTTGGGTCGGCAAGCTCAAGGATAACCGGCCCTGGACAGATATAGGGCATACTCTCCAGGAAGAAGTGGCAGATATAGCGGCAGTGAAGTTTCTTGGGAGCGATATGGTTCTTTTTCAACCATGGATGGAGGTGCGGACATTGAGGTATGGGACGGGATGAGCAAATGGTTTGAATTTATTGAACCCTGGAGGGATGATTCAATTAGCAATAGACGAATTGTCTGGACGAATTGGTATGGGATACCCCTACATGCATGGTCACCACGATTTTTAAATTAGTGGCATCTACATTCGGGTCTCTCGTCTACATCGACGAAGACACCATCCAAAAGCGAAAATTACAGTTTGCCAGAATCCTCATTCGAACTTCTCTGCCGGAGATCCCCAGGAACCCGTTGGAAGTAGAGATCGATGGTAGAATGTTCTATTTGAGAGTTAAAGAGGAGGATGAGGATCTGTTAGATGATGATGAAGATGGCATTTCGCTTGGAATTCTTGACAGTGAGGATACCTCGGATTCGGAGTTTGAATCGGACGACGGTCGGAGATCCATGGCCGATGTAGCGGTGGCGTTAGATGATGATAGGGTAGACGAATCGCCAGATTGCCCTAAAGACAACATCGGGAGAACCGAAAGTAGGGGCGGCGATACGCGTGATGGGGACACATTCCCAGAGACTGAGGTGGGCCAACTCGATAATCCGATGGCGGCGTCCAATAATGACCCCGACAATTGCGCCGTCTTTAATGATTGGGATGAACCAGGTAATTCAAATCTTATTTCATGCCACAAATCGAAATTGTGGGCCCCAGTTGCTGAACAACTCTGTGCGCCGCCACTTTATTTGGCCCATAATAGTTGGGCCTCCAACACAGCCCATCCAAATGACTCAGCCTTGGACCCTGAGACATTCTTTGGGCCCAAGCTCGACGGGCAACAGACCGATCCTTCCCTTCTTCTTAATTATAATCTGGCCTCGGCCCAGCAAGTGGTATCTATTGATATTGACGCATCTGGCCAGAACTCTCCTAGGGCGAGCCGATCCCCTTCTCCTTGTTCAGCGCTGCGAACCACAAATCTTGATAACACCACCGATACCCATCACCCCAAAGAGAGAATGCCCGTAAAGGCCAGAAGAAAGAAAAAAACAAGTGTTGCTGAAGTCATCTTTGAAGAAACCAGATTGCATAACGCAATTAAAATCGAGGAAGCCAAAATGGAGGTGGAGAAGACTATAGAATTTGGTGAGAAATTGGGCCTCAAATGCAAAGAATCAATGGAGATGTTGCGTAATCAGGTGGAAACGCTAGACAAAAGGGATCGAAAAAACAAGAAGACCAAAGCTAAGAAGGTAAAAAAGGGCGGCAATGGCATTATCCAATGAAAATTTTGAGTTTTAATGCAAGAAGAATCGGGAAGAAGGGGAAGAAGAAGGAAATCAGAGAAATGATCCGGAAATATAACATCGACATTGTTTGCATCCAGGAAACAAAAATGACTTCAATGCACAAAAGAGTATGCAGGGCAATTTGGGGTTGTTCGAAATTTGATTGGATCTGCAAGGACTCAGAGGGACAATCTGGAGGTATGCTTACTTTGTAGAATTGTGATGCCTTTACCAAAATCAGTTCCTAGTATGGTAGGGGATTTCTTGTTGTTAATGGAATTTGGAAAAATGGAGATATACAATTCTGCATCATTAATGTATATGCTTCTTGTATACATTCTGAAAAATTGGAACTTTGGGACACTCTTAGCTCAGTGGTAGGACAGCAAGGGGACATTTGTGTATGTGTGTTAGGAGACTTCAACGCAATTATACGTCCGAGTGAAAGGATAGGGAGGGGAGAACATATTGATAACAGTGATATTAGAGCCTTTGACGACTTCACCACTAGTAGTCAGCTTTTTGATCTACCACTCTCGGGTCGATCTTTCACCTGCTACAGGGCGGATGGAACTTGTAAAAGCCGACTAGACAGGGCACTCGTGAATAACACATGGCTAAGCAACTGGCCGAATGTTACTCTAAAAGGGCTGGGAAGAACGATTTCGGATCATTGACCCATCTATTCAGAGTTTCCTTGCAATGATTGGGGACCCAAGCCTTTTAAATTCTTTAATAGTTGGTTATCTCACCCCAACTTTAAGGAATTTATCCAGGCCCAATGGAATAACTATGCCGTTTAGAGATGGGCGGGTATGTGCTGAAGGAAAAATTAAAGCTACTAAAGGCTGAAATAAAAACATGGAATAAGGAAATATTTGGTGTTGTTGAGACAAAAATTCAGGAAAAGAGAACACAAATTGATTGTCTGGATAGAATTGACGACGTCATGGGTTTTCAGAATGTTGTCTCTGGTGTAGTATTTTTTCCTGCCAAATGATGTCTGGTGTAGTATTTGGCAGGAAAAAAATACTACACCCTAGGAATCAATATTCAGCAGAAATCTTAAGAGACATCATTTGGCAGGAAAAAATACTACACCAGAAATCCAAAGCGATCTGGCTTAAAGATGGTGACGCCAACTCAAACTACTTCCACAGGTGGATCAATCGTAGAAACAAGACAAATGAGATCGTTGGTCTATCAATAAACAATGCCTGGACAGACTCCGTGGATGGTGTTAAAACGGGTGTTTTTCAGTTTTTTGAAGACCACTTCAAGGAGAAATTCACCCCGTGCCTCGAGCTCCCAAATGACCTGTTCGGCAAAAGATTAGATGATAGCGACAATGGCTTCCTCACAGCAGCCTTCACGGAGGATGAAATCAAGCAAGCAATATGGTCCTGTGATTCAAGCAAGAGCCCGGGACCAGACGGGTTCTCGTTCGGATTCTTCAAAGAAAATTGGAGCCTTCTGAAAGAGGAGATAGTTCGGATGATGGAGGAATTCCATAAATTTGGCAGGATTGTAAAGGGCCTCAATCCGACCTTCATCGTCCTTATTGCCAAAAAAGACCGATGCCTTTCACATGGGGATTTTCGACCGATCTCCCTTATCAGATCCCTTTACAAGATCATAGCAAAGACTCTTGCCATCAGACTCAGTAAAGTCGTGGATCCCATCATTTCAAAAACTCAATCGACATTTATTAGCGGAAGACATATCTCGGATGGCATTGCAACACTTAATGAGATTGTTGACGAGGCCAAGAAAAAAAGGAAGAAATGGGTTGTGTTCAAGGTCGACTTCGCCAAGGCATACGACTCGGTGAGCTGGCCGTTCTTGAATCAGATGATGGTGGGGCTAAATTTCTGCACAAAGTGGAGAAGATGGATCCTTGAATGTGTCTCAACGGCCACTGCTACAGTCCTAGTCAATGGTAGCCCGACCGGGGAATTCAAGCTTGGGAGGGGCATTCAACAGGGGGATCCGCTCTCCCCGTTCCTTTACTTGCTAGTGGCGGAAGGGTTGAGCTTGATCGTCAATAGAGCAATCCATCTCAAGCTGCTTGAGCCGATCGAGGTTGGACGTGAGAAGGTTAGTATCTCTCATCTACAGTATGCATATGATACCTTATTCATTTGCCCAAGCAAGATGGACAATATCATGGCAATTAAGTACATTCTGAGAAACTTTGAATTGCTCTCTGGTCTTGGGGTCAATTTCAGTAAATGCTGTCTTTGGGGATACAACACTGGTAATACAACCATTTCAGATATGGCTAGGACATTGGGCTGTGATCTTGGAAGAGGAAAGATCGGATACTTGGGCCTAAACGTGGGTATTAATCATAAAAGGGCTGATTCCTGGGATTTGGTTGTGGAAAAAATCAGAAATCGTCTTAAGAAATGGGATGATAAACAGATATATTTTGGGGGGAGGATAACACTTGTTCAAGTTGTTCTTTCGGCCATACCGATCTATTGCCTTTCTTTCTACCGCATTCCGAAGAACACCCTTAAGGAGATTGTGAGATTGCAAAGAAACTTCTTGTTTGGGGGGGGGGGGGGAATGAGGAAAAAAATAAAACTCCATGGGTAAGTTGGGAGGATATTTGCAAAAACAAAATCCATGGGGGCCTCGGGATTAAAAATCGTGAGATCTTCAATAAAGCTCTTTTGGGAAAGTGGATATGGAGGTTCTTTAACAAACCAAATAGGTTGTGGGCAAGAGTCATAAAATCTAAGTATGGGGGGATAGTCGTACTAAATGAGGGGGAGGAAATTCATGGTAGAAGCGTTAGAAGTCAAGGGTCTAGGTTACAATTATCGGGTTGGTGGAAAGATGTGTGTGAGTTATATGGGAACCCGGAGGGAGAGGGAATGGGTCGAAATCTTCATAGGGTAATAGGGGATGGGAGGAGTATAAATTTTTGGGAAGATAGATGGATAGATAATGTGAGTTTGAGGGAGAAGTTCCATAGGTTATATAGGGTGAGTTCTCAAAAAGACGAGTGCGTGAGTAGTATGGTTCCTGGGGTAATGGGGGGTGGGAATGGAGTCTAAATTGGAGTTGTGAATTACGTCATAGGGAGATAACTTATCTTAACCAATTGATGAACTTTCTCAACAGGATACAATTGCAAAAAGACACGGAGGACAGGTGGCAATGGGACGGGGCAACAAACGAACTTTACACTACTAGCGAGGCATACAACCACCTCATCCAGGAAGACACAGCAGCAGCGGTGGACAGAAGAATTGAAGAAATAGCATTCTCGAGATTGTGGAAGAGTTATGCACCAAGGCGAGCAAAGGCAATAGTTTGGAAAATTCTAAAAGGACGGGCCGCGACTAAAGACAATCTCCTTAGTCGTGGCCTTGTTTCGGCAGCAGGAGACCTCAACTGTGGTTTATGTAAACAAGAAGACGAGAGCATCCTACATCTTTTCTTCCGATGCTCTATCTCGGCAGGCATCTGGTCACGTGTTTATTAGTGGTTAGACATCTCAACAGCAGCACAGGGCAGCCCAATCGATCACTTCGTGCAGCACGGTTCATTCCTCGGCTTCGAGAAAGGTTCGAAAATGGCGGATACAATCTGGACTGGTATCATTTGGTCCTTATGGAATTCTAGAAATGGTTTTCATCTTCAATGGTTTGGCATTTGACATGGAAAAATTCTGGGATACAACAAGAGCCCAAATTTGGTCATGGCTCTCGACAAACTTGGAAAAGGTATGATCTGTTTCATTTAGTTCTTGGAGACAGAATCATAGAATTTGTGTGTAATCTTTCTTTCATAGAACAGGAAGGATAACATGCTAATTCATTGTGGCATGTTAATCATATAAATTTCTAATATTGTATCAGAGACACAACAACCTGAATTATACCTTATACTTCAGGTCTGCTAGCCGGTGTTTTTCTTTAATAAAAAGTTGATTTACCGTTAAAAATAAATAAAAATAACAAACCCACAAAAATAGATTTTTGTTCAGTTTTTAAGCTTTAAATTTAAGGCCTTCCCGGCATCCGATCGCGAAATAGACAGAGGGGTTTTGCTCCCCTCGTCGAGAGCTTCGCGATGGCGCCGGTGGTAAGACCGGACGCCCGACGTGGCGGCTGCGGCGAAAAAGTTGAAGCTTGAGCTTCGACTTCCGGCAACGGCGTTTGTCGGATGAAGAAAAGAATGGCAGATTCGTGACGTGCGTGATGCGGGGGTCATTTTGGTGTATGGAAAGTCAGGTAGTGTGAGAAAATATTCCGGCGACGGTGGCGGCGCCACCACGTCGCTGGCGAGTTGGGGAGCAGGGGAAGATGACCGGAAATAAAAGGAAGGAGATAGAAACTTACTGTCTTTTCTTCAAATGGAGTAAATTTGTGTGGTAAAGGTGAGGGGGGACGATTTGGATGAGTCTTATTTAAGGAAAGATTTTTCTTGCTTTGTTAATTAATTTTACTGACTCATGGCTTCTTGGGAAAGTTTCACTATATTTAAATAATAAAAGAGACAACTTCTAGTTACTTCTACCGACATCATATCCTTATTCATTAATTTATTACTTGTTCCTTTTGTTGGTAAATTTTCTTTTTATCATTAATAAATTAACTTTTCTATTTCTTTTAAAACAATAAAAAAAAAAGAGTGACATTACAATCTCCCTTACTTAAAAAAAATTCGTCCTCGAAATTTCACTTACTATTCAAAGAGAAATTTGGGTATCTAATTTGTATTTCCTCCTCTCGTTCCCAAGTAGCTTTTTCTTGGCCGTATCGGCTCCATTGTACCTTTACTAAGGTTATCTCGCGAGTTCTTAATTTATGGGTTTTCTTGTCGAGGATTGCTATTGGAACCTCCTCGTGTGGTAGGTTGCGATGGACGTCGAGTTCATCTTGTTTAACAACGTGGTTTGTGTCGAACACATACTTCCTAAGCATGGAGATGTAGAAAACGTTGTGTACGCCAGCCAAGGTCGGCGGTAAGGCCAGACGATACGCCACGTCTCCGATTTTTTCCAAAATTTCATACGGTCCTATGAATCTTGGTCGTAGTTTTCCCTTTTTTCAAAAACGCGTAACTCCCCTTTTAGGAGATCTTTAAGGAACACTTTATCGCCTTCTTGAAATTCGAGGTTTCTTCTTCGTTTGTCGGCGTAAGACTTCTGTCGATCTTGAGCGGATTTAATCCTATGTCGGATTTTTTGTATGGCATCCACTGTCCTTTCTACCAGTTCTGGTCCAAGTAGTTTTCTTTCCCCGACCTCGTCCCAGTAGAGAGGAGACCTGCACTTCCTTCCGTACAACGCCTCATAGGGCGCCATTCCGATGGTGGCCTGGTGGCTGTTGTTGTAGGCGAATTCTATTAGTGGTAGATAGTCTTCCCACGTTCCCTCGAAGTCCATCGTGCACGTCCTTAGCATATCTTCTAGCGTCTGAATAGTCCGTTCGGATTAGCCGTCGGTCTGAGGATGAAATGTCGTGCTGAACTTCAACTTGGTTCCCATTGCCTCTTGCAGGCTGTGCCAGAATTTTGAGGTGAATCTAGGATCTCTGTCCGACACTATAGAGACGGGTACACCGTGCAACTTTACCACCCCTTCCAAATAGATCCGAGCTAGTTTATCGAGCCCGTAGGTCATTTTTACTGGTAGAAAGTGAGCGGATTTGGTTAAGCGATCGACTATAACCCAAACAGTGTGATTCCCCTTTATCGATCTGGGCAGGTTCACCACGAAATCCATCGTGACTTGTTCCCATTTCCACTCTGGGATATCTAAGGGCCTTAAAAGCCCTGACGGTCTTTGGTGCTCCACCTTTACTTACTGGCAGACCATACATTTTTGTACAAATGAGGCCACATCCCCCTTTAGATTCCTCCAACAAAATAGTCCCTTCAGATCTTGGTACATCTTTGTACTCCCTGGATGGGCGGTGTACGAGGTTCGGTGAGCTTCCTCCAAAATTTCCCTTCGTAGGTTGTCGTCCTCGGGTACGCAAAGCCTTTTTCCTCGTAAGATTTCCCCTTCATCGTTCCGTTGGAATTCCTTTGTGGTACTATCTTGAATTTTCTTACCTAACTTTATCAGGAAAGGGTCCTTCCTTTGTGCTTCCGTAATTCGAGCCCTTAGGTTTGGTTTAGCAACCATTGTCACGATCATCGTCCTCGCGCTTTTTGGAGGTAATACTAATTCCAGGTCAATCTTCTCGAATTCTGCTGCTAGTCGTTCCTGTGTGGGAATCATGCATGCCAACTCTCCTCTATCTCTTCGACTCAGGGCATCGGCTATGACGTTGGCCTTGTCTGGGTGGCACAAGATCTCGTAATCGTAGTCCTTTACTAATTCCAACCATCTTCTTTGTCTCATGTTCAATTCCTTTTGTTCGAAAAAGTACTTTAGGCTCTTACGATCTGTGAAGATTTGACATCGTTCTCCGTAGAGATAATGCCTCCAAATTTTCAAGGCGTGTACTACTACTGCTAGTTCCAAATAGTGGGTCGGGTAGTTCTGTTCGTGCAATTTCAGTTGTCTGGATGCGTATGCGATACACTATGAAACCTTCTGGTCCATCCGGGATCGTTATGACAGGTGCGGTGATTAAATTTCTCTTTAGTTCCTGGAAGCTGTCCTCGCATTCCTTTGTCCATAGGAATTTGACTTCCTTTCTAGTTAGTCTCATTAAGGGTCCCACAATCTTTGCGAATCCCTTAATGAACCTTCGGTAATATCCTGCCAAGCCTATGAAACTTCGTATGTCGTGTACAGTTTTGGGTGTTTTCCACTCGCTAACTACTTCGACTTTAGCAGGATCCACTTCTATGCCTTTTGCCGAGATGATCTGCCCTAGGAAGATTACCTTGTCCATCCAAATTTGCATTTTTTAAATTTAGCGTATAATCCTTCTTTTCTCAATGTCTCCAGGGTGGTTTTTAGCTGTTCCTTGTGTTGGTGGTGGTCACGAGAAAAAACCAGAATGTCATCGATGAACATGATTACGAATTTATCTAGGTAGGGATGGAAAATGCGATTCATTAAATCCATGAAGACTGTCGGCGCGTTGCTCACCCTGAAGGGCATCACCACAAATTCGAAATGCCCATACCTCGTTCTGAAAGATGTCTTTGGGATGTCTCCTTCCTTGATTTTTACTTGGTGGTAACCTGACCTCGGGTCTATTTTTGAGAATACACTAGTGCCTCTTAATTGATCAAAAAGGTCTTCAATTCTAGGAAGCGGGTACCGATTCCTGATGGTGAGTTTGTTTAACTCTCGGTAATCGATGCATAATCGAAAAGTTCTGTCCTTCTTCTTTACAAATAACACAAGAGCTCCCCAGGGTGAGACGCTAGGTCGTACGAAGCCCTTATCCAACAGTTCTTGCAGTTGTACTTTTAATTCTTGTAGCTCCCTGAGGGCCATCCTATATGGGGCCTTTGACATTGGCGCTGCTGCCGGCACTAAGTCAATTCCGAACTCTACTTGTCGATCGCGGGGTATCCTTGGTAATTCTTATGGGAAGACATCGGAATATTCACGTATGATGGGTACTTCTTCCAACTTTATTTCGTCCTTCTTGGTTTCCATCAGGTTTAACAAGTAGGCTTGGCAGTTTCCCTTCTTCAAGATTTTTGTGGCCTTCATTGCAGTTATGATCCTTGGTAAGGATTTTACTCTCGTCCCGTAGAAGGTGACTTCCTCCTCTCCGGATTTGTTGAACACCATTTCGCTCTCGTGGCATTTGATTGTGGCATGATATGCCTTAAGCCAATCCATTCCTAGGATTATGTCAAAGTCTTTATTGGTCCCGGTGTAAACGAGTCTTACACGTGTATGGGGGGGGAATACACGTGTTCAGTGATTTTAAAACTTTTTCTTACTGAGGTCAGCTTGGGTCGATAATCCTCAAGATTAGGTTCGAGAAGTACAGATCGCTCCGAGTCAAAGTCTATCGAGATGTGATCCCGAAGCCGCTTTCAGATACCTCCGGATAATCCCAAATCAATCCTCGAGTGTCGAGATCCTGAGTTGCTTGGATCGATAACTAGCTTTATCAATCCTCTAAGAGAGTTCGGATTTGATAACTATCTGTTTCTAGCTACTCACCGTGCGGAATGGTTGGTCTTAGATTATACTCGCTTTTTTAAGCTTTCTTTGAAAAAACCTTCCCTTTATGAAATAGTGATTAGGTCGCGGATTCACTTATGCAACTTCAAAGGATTGATTCCAATCAATATCAAATGAAAAGTATGCTTTCAAAATCAATTCAATGCATTAAAGCACGATAAGGAAAGCAATAAAGAACACAATGATTATAGTGGTTCGGAGACTCAAGCTCCTACATCCACTCTCCGACTCTTCGAGAGAAAATCACTATCAACTTCGAAGCCGACCACCTCGTAGTTTACTTACTCAACTCGCCCCGAAGTTTTTTCGACTACTCCACGTAGTTTACTTACTCAACCCGACCTTGAGTTTTTTCGACTACCTCCCAGCTTTACTTACTCAATCACACACAAGCTTTCGGACTACTCAGAAGCTTACTAACTTCTCCTCTAGAGTTTTTCGACTACTCCGTAGTTTACTAACTCTTTACAACTCTACTCACCAACAAACACACTCCAACTACCTTCTCAAGAGGTTTGGGGTTTCTCGGTTGGTTTCCAACTAGGATGAGATATCCTTTACAATGAAGCACAATGCAAAGGGTTAGGATATCTCGACTAAGCTTTGATAAATCTTATCAAGCTAGGCTTAGTAAAGTGAGCTCTCTTCAATATAGAAGCACTTGGGAAATTCAAGGTATTTCGAGGGCTTTAACTTTTGCAAGAAAACATCTTGCGATCGGGGTATGAAATGAGCTCGGGGTAGCGGTCAAGGATGAACCGTTTCCCTTGCTCCTCCACTCTTCTTCACCCTCGCCCTTCTTCCATCTTGGGCTCTCGTTCAAGAGAGAAGCTTCGCTAAGGGATCAAGTAAAGAGATCACTCTGAGCTCATCAAGAATATTTTGCCCCCGAGCCTCAAGAAGGTCTCAAGTTTGTGCATTCAGTCCTCGGTTTGCATCTGAGTGGGTTCCGGGAGGCCCGAGTTTTTCTCGGGTTTGAGTCGAGTTGGCTCATCGGTCCCGAACTGACATCTCGGGAATTTTTTCCATCCGAGGTCTATCTTTAAAAAATTTGAAATTTTTCTAGTACCTAAAGACTCCGCCTTATCGATGCGGTCTAGAGATGAGCCAACACTGTAATGGGAACTCGAGCGGTTTTGCCCTCGTGTTGTATCTCCTGCAAGGTCCTTCCGCTTCATCGGGTTTTCGTTTCAATTATTCCTCCAATGTAACCTTCGGGTTTGTTGGGTCTTTTCAAACCGAGTATGGGTGATTCATGTCCTTTTCGCGGTGGGCTTGAAGAGAATTTTGGTTTTAGGGAATGGGGTTGAATGGCGAAGATATCCTCCTCCTCTCGCACATCTCCAAAATATAAGCAATTTTGGTGGCATGGTGGATCTTGCCTTTTCATCGTGATTGCCCCATTGACCTTTTTATGACTTTCGCTTGTTCCGTCACCATCCGAATTAAGAATTTCAGCCGTTAATTGAAGTCGATGGTAGGAGATGCCTCGATCGCCGCCATCAATCTAAGCTTCGGGTACTAATCGCTTCAAAACTCCCTCAAGACTCATGATGCACTTGCTCACAATATCCATCAAAGACACGATATTGTGGCTTTAGATGCCTCTTATGCAATGTCGCCTCAAATTTAACAATTCTCAAAGAATCCTATCTAGGTACTCGCGCTTCTACCCGACATATACATCGCAGATCCTCTCCTCTATCACGAGCTCAAAAACATCATTGATTTTTCGAATTATGTACAAATCCCTCTCAAAATCGAAGTATTTTGATTAATGCTCTAAATGTGATGTGGTAATCGAAGAATGCATACCATCTTCTTCATCTATTCTCAAATTACAGATGAATTGATTACCTTTTTGAACTCCTCGGTCCGGGTCGGCTTTGCGACTAGATGGGTGAGTTTAGCCAATCGAATCATATCAGAGCCTCCTCTTCGGCTTTGAGTTGGTTGTGCTTTCAAGTGAGACAATGAACTCACCACGGCTTGTTGGTTATGGCTAATTTCTAACAAGGTTGGAGCCATTTTAGAGATTGATTTAAGAATTTGAAGTTTTAGGGTTTGGAGATTTCGGGCAAAGGATTTTTAATCGCAAAGGATTCGGGGAACGAAGGGTTTGATAAAAATTTGGCTTGAATGGCTTAAAAGGGTATATATAGCTTTCGAGATCGTGGAGAATCGTGTTGGTTAGGTGAAAAGTTAACGGTTGAGATTAATCTCCGATTAATCGGTATACTGAACCGACGATCTCTAAAAAGTAAGAAGTCAAAATATCCTCATTGGTCAATAATGGGCGAGCATTAAATGACCATTGACCTTCTTCGAATTTAAAACGATCCTCGCCAAAAAACATTCCTCGTGTTTTGTATTTATTGCTAATGATTAATGAAGTTTTACTTGAGCAATAAATGAGTCGCGATGAGTCTTTACTTTTTCAAATTTAATTTCTACCGGTCTTATCGAGTAATCGCCCTGATAAAATGTCAAGATAATATCGAAAATCGAATGGGTTCAAGATGTTATCGAAGTATCGACCTTCAAGAATCTAAGTTTTCGAGACTCGATTCAAGATTTCCATTTTATCCCGAAGTTTCTCAAGAGAATTTCAAGAAAGCTTCATGCATCTGAAAATCTTCAATTTTTCAGATTTACTCTATACACCTGGTTCTAACATCCCTAATTCAATCGAAAGTTCTCGAAATCTTGATTCAAACCCAAAGGTTTAGTCAAGATATTAGCTCTTTTGCCTATCAAGATGAATTTTCTCCATCCTTATGTCCTTTTTCCAACATGATCTCGATGAAGTGATGTCTAATATCCACATTCTTGCATCTCGTGTGCAATACCGGATTTTGTGAAATAGCAATGGCACTATTGTTGTCACAAAATATTGGTACTTCATTGGCTTCAACTTTATAATCCCTTAATTGTTGTCTGAGCCAAAGAATCTGAAAGCACGCAGACTTCCTCGCAGCCATGTATTCAAATTTCAAGAAGATTGGTTGCATCGAGGTCCATTTTTTTGAAAACCAAGATATCACTTGCTTCCTAGAAATTGACAAGTTCCGCTAGGACTTCCCGTCAAGTCTACAACCTCCGTAGTCAGCATCTGAGTAACCAGTTAATTCAAGGTTATCATCAGCTGGATACCATAATCCTCTATTCACTGTGCCCTTAAGATATCTTAGTATCTTTTTGGTAGCCTCCATGTGACTAGTCTTAGGATTAGCTTCATATCTTGCACATATCCCAACAGCAAATGTTATGTCTCGCCTACTTGTTGTGAGATAGAGCAATGATCCAATGATTCCTCTATAATCGTATGATTCACCGATTTGTTTTCCGAATCGAGGATCCATCTTGTAGTTAGTATTCATAGGAATCCTAAATCGCATTGCAATTTTGTACACCATATTTGGCAATCGATCTCGGTGTATTTTGCCCGGTTGATGAATATTCCTTCCTTTGATTGTTTCACTTGAAGACCTAGAAAGAAATTCATCTCTCCCATCATTGACATCTCAAACTTGCCTTTCATCGATGTTGAACACTTTTCACACAAACCGATGGTTTGAGATCCAAAAATGATGTCATCAACATATATATCGAACTAGTAAGATCTCTTCCCCATCCTCTATCCTCAACAGAGTTCTATCAAATCCCCTTTGACAAAACCATGGTCAAGAAGAAACCGAGAAAGAGTATCATACCATGCTCGGGTGCTTGCTTGAGACCATACAAAGCTTTTTTCCGAGCTCAGTAAACTTGGTCATTCTGTTTGAAGCCGGAGGTTGTTCCACATAAACCTCTTCTTTAAGCACACCGCTCGAAATGCACTTTTCACATCCATTTGATAGATGTGAACTTCATGTGGGCAAAGATATGCAAGAAATAATCGATGGCTTCTAGTCTTGCAACAAAAGCAAAGGTTTCATCATAATCCAAGCCTTCTTCTTGGGAATAACCTTCAGGCAACTAGCCTTGCCTTTGTTTCTTACAATGTTGTTGTTTTCATCTCTTTTATTCTTGAAAACCCACTTGGTTCCAATGACATTGTGCCTTTCGTGTCTATCTACCAACTCCCATACTTCATTCCTTGAGAATTGATTCAAATTTCATCTTGCAAAGCAAAGAATCCAATAAGAATCTTGTAGAGCTTCACAAATCTCAAAGAGTTCTTTCTCCGAAAAGGAAGGAAGCAGAATAGTGCACTCTCACCATGGAACCTTCTTGTCTTAACACCTTCAGGTTAGATCACCCAACAACCGACTTGTAGGATGACTATCTAACCATTTCTTTCTTGATGTTCCCCTTCAATAATATCCTCAACATTTGAGATGTTAGATTAAATCAACAAACTCAGGAACAACAGAAAGGAGAAAGGAATCATCTTCCTCGTGGAAATTTATTCGAACATTGTCGAGACATTTGTTCCCCTTTGGTTGATAGATTTGAATTTGCCTCACCGTGACCACATCTTCATTGACATCACATACGAGTCGGTGTCTGCTCAGATTGGTCACCTTTGAGTGTTGGTTTTCCCGAGGCTCACCATCCTGAGTTCCATCCCCGAACTTCCTTATCTCGAAGTCCGATTCACTCCAATCATAGAATGTGACCGACTTCTTCTTTTCGTGTTCAATGGATGATTTATCTTTTCGTTTCAGCTTAACTGGTGATCCTCTTAGTACCATTCATCCGATCATGTTCTTTTTTCGAACACAAATAGATTCATCAAAAACAACATGAGGTGTTTCCTCCACAATAAGAGTCCTACGATTTGTAAACTCGAAGCTTTTTATCGACTTCGTAATATCCTAAGAATATTCCTTCATCACTTTTACTATCAAAAGTTTTCAACCGATCTTTACCATTATTGTGTATGAAACACTTTGCAACCAAACACACGAAAGAAAGAAACAAGAGGCTTCCTTTCATTCCAAAGCTCATAGGGTGTTTTGCCTTGACTCTTGGTCAGCATGGATCTGTTCTGAGAGTAGCATGCAGTGTTGACAGCTTCAGCCCAAAATCTTTTAGGAATGTCAGCTTCAGCTATCATAGTCCTTGCAACTTTTTTTCGAGTCCCGTTCTCCTTTCAAAGAACACCATTACTTGAGGGGTCCTTGCAGCTGATGTTTCATGTGAAATTCCATTCTCTGCACAATAATCAGATATGATATGATTTATGAATTCAGTTCCTTTGTCAGATCTGATTTTGACCACACTCAGATTTTTCTCAATACTGAGCCTTTTTCAAGAACTCTGGCAAATTTTATATTCGAGTCTCTTTTCATTGGTAAGAATATAACCCAAGTATATCTCGAGTAGTCATCAACTACTACCAATGTGTATTTCCGCCATTAGTGCTTACGGGTGTTATAGGACCAAAAAGATCCATATGTAGTAACTGAAGTATTCTTTCTGGCACGCATCACAAATATGTTTTCCTTTCTGGCACGCATCACAAATATGTTCCTTATTGAACACTTCGTTAGGCAACCCTCTCACAAGAGCTAATCTTGCAAGCTTGTTCGTGGTTTTGAAATTTAGGTGATTCATTCTTTTTATGCCATAACCAATGGTATCTGTGGAACTTTTTAGCAACTAAACATGTATCTTTAGGAGCGTAACTCCAATCGCCAAGATACACATTCTTTTCTTGTGCACCAAGAAACTTTTCGTGATGTATCATCTTTTACAAAACATAAGTTTTTAGAGAACTCAACATTGAAACCCTTATCACGTAATTGGCTAATTGAAAGCAAATTATGCTTCAATCCAGACACGTATGAAACACCATGGATATGAATCGAAGTCAATTTCCAAAGTTCCATATCCTTGACCGTCCCCTTGGAATTATCTCCAAAAGTGATCTGTGGGCCTCTTTGTTCAACATAGTCAATGAAAGTGTCTTCTTGTATCCTCATATATCTTGAACATCCACCGTCAAGATACCAAATATCGAGCTTTTTTTTCATCTCTCGGCCATCGATTGCCATGTGATCATTAGTCGGTTTAGTGCCCTTGTTTTCTCCCCGAAAAACAGATCAATTCTTAGGTACCCAATTTGTGTAGGGTCCTACAAGGTTAGATGTACCTTTCGAATCCAAATGCTCGACAACTCTAATCACTTTAGAGTGGCTAATTTGTCTTTCATAAACATCAACATACACATCTACTACTCGGGTGCCTTAGCGAAATTTTACGTATGTATGTGTGCTAGCTTTAGCATGAACATGGGCTATTGAATTCTTCTTTGGTTCAGCCTTTTTTCGGGGATGCTTGGGCTTTTTGTGCACGGGTCTAAATCTTTGTTGACTCGGGTTCGGATAACCTTTACCTTTAGGCAAGTGAGGTTCGGGTTTGCATCTTTGAAAAATCGAGGACTTGGTCTCTTCGGTTGAGAATGTCTCACGAAAGTGTTTCTCATCCGAGGATTCCTCGATGGTTCATGTGGAGCCTTTCAGATTTGCATTCTTACCGAGGCTTTGAAGTACTTTCTGAAACTTTCCAATCGACTATGTTTTCTAGCCTTCACCGAGGTTTGGGCTTTTAACCCGATCATTGAGTTTTTTTTCAAACCATAGGTCCTTTTCCTTGTCTACGACCTTGGGCAAACTTGAAGTGTAGGTGCCATGGTTTTACAAAGATAGTCTTCTTGCTACATGATGCAAAGGGGATGACCTTGTGAGGTTCCCCCGAGTGTATCCCAATCCAGCTTTTTATAGTGAATCTCGGTAACTCAATTTCATCTATTACTTTAGATGCTTTATTCAATAGAGTTAACTTCTTCATGCACTATCCTCTCATTCTCAGAGAGTTTTATGCTTCTCGGAGAGGTCATTGAACTCGATTCGATTAGTTGAATCTCTTCAAATGGATTTCTCTAGCTTTTCGATTAGGGACATGATCAACTTCTCTTTCTTCGAGAGTTGTACTTTTCGTAACATCCGATTCATCAAGAGTTCCCATTAATTGAGAAGTGATCTCAGTTTTGCTAGAGTCTTTCCATTTTAGATTTTCAAAGATTCGTTCCTTATTCGCTCTTGAGTTTTATTTATGATCCTTGCAAAAACAAAGATAGTCCTTCATCGCATTCTCAAAAGAATCCATCAGTCAAAAATGACTGTTTTCGGTGGAACTTGAAAACTCTTGTGCTATCAGAGCAACAAAGAGAGACGTAAGAGTTTACCTCCTCAATGGCCATCGGGCCGGATGTCATCACTTTCACCATCTCGAGAATATCTCATCCGAAGAGCTAGATCCTCCTCGGAGTGTTCTTCTTTCGCAACCATGGCCTTTTTTGCTTGAGAACTTCGGTCTCTTTTTAGCTTGTCTTTTCTTCTCTCCTTAGCACTCAACTCTGGACAATCATACCGAAGTGACCTTTCTTCCGCAATTATAAGCATCTGTTGGCATCATCATCCCGATCATTTTCTTCTTTGGACTTGGAGTCCTTCTTTCGGATGAAGATCCTTGATCCTTTCGTGTCCTTCTTCTTCGGGCTTGATCCCCTCGTGTTTTTCGGTACCGTGGTTCCTGTAATAGCTTTTGTATTTTCCCCCATTATTAAGTCATCAAACCTCCTTGCCATCGCTGCTAGCTTTTCCTCAAGCTCATCCCGATGTTTGGCATGGGGGTTCTCGAATTCTCTAGTTTTATTGTGTTTTATCTTTGGCTTTTTAAAGCCACATTCTTACTCGATGAAGAATCATCTTTCTTTGTCAACTTTTTGGATTTCTTATCAATTACAAATTCATAGGCTTTCAAACTTTCGAGGAGAAGACTTGTTGGTATGGCATTGAACTAATGTTTTTGGTGTTTTCAATCACCACCGCATGAATATCCCATTTCTTAGAAAGACCTCTAAGAATTTTCAATGCCCTTCTCTTTGTGGATATTTCTTTCCAAGTGCGTTTAGATCATTCATGATGCTAGTGAATCGACTTCCAATTTGTCTATTGATTCATCATCATCCATTTCAAAACTGGTCAAACTTTCCAATTGCCATCGAAAAGTTTGTTTTCTTTTATATGATCCGCCTTCGCACCCACTAAGTGTATCCTATATCTCTTTAGCAAGATACAAAGTGAGAGATCATTCCATCACACCATCATCAATTGTATCAGATAGTGTGTCTTTTTTGCAATGTAGTCTAGATTGACTAACTTTTCTCCTCAGAGTTAGTTGGTCATCGACTTAGGAAAATCTCGCTCTAGGATCAATTCTCTCCTCTTCGTCAGAATTTCGATTCACCACAAAGAAATTTGAATGGTCCTCGAGAAACCACTCTCCACATCGCTCATGTTTGAATACTGATGAGCCTCGCATTCTCGATCTCCATAGATCATAGTTCTCACCGAGAACATGGGATGTTTTTAGAAGACATTTTTCCGATCTTTTGAAAAGAAAAAAAAAATTTCAAAGAATAGGATCGATTCAGGATAGACCACAAGTATTTTTGAAAATAAAACTTTGGTCAACACATGCCAGTGGTCAAGTTGAACCTTTCGCTCCGACGATACCACTTGTTGGTCCCGGTGTAAACGAAGTCTTACACGTGTATGGGGGGAAATACACGTGTTCAAATTGATTTTAAAACTTTTTTCATCGAGGTCGGCTTTGGGTCGATAATCCTCAAGATTAGGTTTCGAGAAGCACGATCGCCTCGAAGTCAAAGTCATCGAGATTGATCCCGAAAGCCGCCTTTCGGATACCTCAGATAATCCCAACCGAATGAGTGTGTCGAGATCCCCGAGTTGCTTGGATCGATAACTAGCTTATGAATCCTCGTAAGAGAGTTGATTTGATAACTATCTTTTCTAGCTACTCGACCGTATGCGGAATGGTTGGCCCTTAGATTATACTCGTTTTAAGCTTTTGCTTTTAAAAAACCTTCCTTTATGAAATAGTGATTAGGTTGTGATTCATTTATGCAAATTGGATTGATTCCAACCGAGTATCGATGAAAAAGTATGCTTTCAAAATCAAGTCAATGCAACGATTAAACGAGATAAGGAAAGCAATAAAAGAACACAACAGATTATAGTGGTTCGAGACTCAAGCTCCTACATCCACTCTCTCCGACTCTTGAGAGAAATTCACTATCAACTTCGAGCTTCGACTACCCGTAGTTTTACTTACTCAACTCGCCCCCGAAGTTTTCCGACTACTCCACGAGTTTACTTTACTCAACCCGACCTTGAGTTTTCTCGACCTCCGTAGTTTACTTACTCAATCACACACAAGCTTTTGGGACTACCCCCCGAAGCTTACTAACTTCTCCTCTAGAGTTTTTCGACTACTCCGCGCGTAGTTTACTAACTCTTTACAACTCTTTCTCACCAACAAACACACTCCAGCCTACCTTCTCAAGGGTTTTGGGGTTTCCAACTAGGATGAGATATCCTTTACAATGAAGCACAATGCAAAGGGTTAGGATATCTCGACTAAGCTTTTTGATAAATCTTATCAAGCTAGGCTTAGTAAAGTGAGCTCTCTTCAATATAGAAGCACTTGGGAAATTCAAGGTATTTCGAGTGCTTTAACTTTTGCAAGAATAAGTTTGAGCTCTTGAGTTGCGATAAATTTCCGTGAACCTTACAAAGTAGAGGGTCACCAAGATTTTATAGGCATACACCAAGGTCACTCTTTGAAAACTATCCGTTGGAGAGATAGATTCGTGAGTTCCCTCTTATGGTGTGAGAAACGGCTATATTTAGGGTTTGAAACTCTCTAACATGTTTTAGGCAATAGCCTTTCATGTAGCCGGTCTTCACTTTTTGCGTGAACTTTTTTGACATCGACATCTTTTTTTGGCCTGTCCTTTATCGATGTCGGTATGGTACAAATGTCGTCTTCCTCTTTTTGACTTTTGTCTTGGTTAAAGGTAGACACCTTCAGCAGCTCTTTTGATTTACAAACTCGAGTTTGATATAACCTTTTTGCCGACTTAGTTCCTTTTATGCGCATTTGAATGTCTTGGCAATATCTAACTTTCTAAGGCATTGCGTTTCTCTCAGTATTGCATCAGCCGGATAGATATATTTAGTGCCCTCAGAACATTGAGGTTCATCTCGAGCATTGATACATTCTTGAATAATTCGCGTGCTTTCGATATTCTTGATCTTGATTTCTCGGTTTTTGGTCTTGCGATCTGCGTCTTGAGTCTTACGAGTCTTGAGGTCTTGAGTCTTGAGATACGAGTCTTGAGGTCTTGAGTCTTGATTTATCTTGGCCCGATATCTTTTGAGTCTTCATCTTGAGTCTTGATTCTCGATTTCATATCGAGTCTTGAGATCTCGGTTTCATCTTGAGTCTTCAGAGAGGTTTCTTAAACATATTGAGTTCTTCAGAGTCTTGAACCTATCCGAACTATATGACTATACATTTTGCGGATAACATCCTGAATACTCTAAAACTGAATCCTGACTCAATTATCAAGATCATTCTGAACATGTCATACTCAGGGGTTTTGGGATCTTAATCAAAATCATATAATCTTTTATTAAATTCATCTCCCAACAGTCTTTCATGGGTTTGGCATGTAGGTTTGCTTGTAAGGTCTTACCATCAAATCTTAGAGTTACATTTCTACAAAGGAATGTACTATTGATATTGTTGTTGATGTTATACTGAAAAATATGTTTTTACTTTGTAGAACCACATTGGATTTTCTTATTTATTTACTGAAATAATATATTAATCACTGTTGCATTAAATATGAATGAATGTTATATATATTTATTGCAAACCCATTCAATAAGTTTAGTACGTATTACGTTATAGTTAATTTGATGATACCAGATCACAGAAGATCAAATTAACAACTCCTCGTAATTAAGTACAAATTCACAACCCAGATGGAAATGAACAAACCATCATGAATGGTTGAAGTATAAGACTCAGATTGATTTGTCTTGACCAAGAGATTATACTAGTGCATTTAGATGCACTTAATAAGGACCTACAGGAGGATAAATTCTTCGGTACTGAATATACAAGAATTAGACCTCAGTGGTGTGTTATTTCTTAATCTCCGTCCCTTAAATAGGATCATGTGAAATTAATAACTATTGCTTTGACTTATGATAGGAAGAGAGTCATTGTGATTCGATACCTTATATCTTGGGCAATATTATTAATTACATGACGATTGCTGACATTTAATATGGAGAATCGTGTGCAAGTACGTCTTGCTTGATTTGTCTCCTTGGTGGGCTCAGAATCTTTATCATACCAAATCTTGCAAGTGGAAATTTATTTCCGGTATGGATAATAATGTTGAGTTGTCTTTACTCCAAGGACAAAGATATTAATTAATATAAAGCTTGTTCAGTGGCTTAATTAATTAATGGACTAAGATAATCTTAAACACGGGAAATAATGACCGGGAGCCATATTATAGTAAAGTCGTAATATGGGTTACGATGGATAGTTCAATATTAATTTTATAGTGGAGTAAATTAATATTAATGAACTTGAATAATATTTGGCCCAATATTATAGCCTCATAGTCCATTAGAGGTCCAATCTTAATTCTCCTAAAGGCCCCTCAAATAGCCCAAAATAAAGTCTAATTAATGAAAGGGAGAAGAAAATATTATTGCCTATATTTCCTTGAAATTTTCGAAATTGTAAGAAAAAGAAGAAGAAAGATTTTCTTGATTTTCTTGTAGATATTTTATGGAAAGAGATAAGTATTCTTGGAATACATAATTATCCCATAAATTCAAGAAGCCAAATCTTGATTCTCTTTTCCTTGTATTTTTCAAAAATTAGGGGATAAAGGGGAATGAGATTTTTTATGGAAAAATTTAATTAAGGAGAAAATAATATAGGAGATATATTCAAGATTTCTTGGAGATCAAGAAAAAGATTTTCTCCCTTATTTTTTCATTATAAAAATTGGCCCCCTTTTCCTTATAAATAGGGGATGGATTTTTCATTCCCAACTGCAATTCCATGTGTTGGAAATATTAGAAATCCACAAAGGTGGTGGCAAAATATTTTTGGTTTTCTCTCTTGTTAAAATCGTTCGTGTGGATCCTCCCACTGGATTACGTTCGTGGACTTGAGACATATTTGGGAAGGCTCTTTGGGTTGATCCATCGTCTCAACGATTGTCTCTACACAAGAGGTATGTAATCTCGTAACTCCTAGATTCCGCATGCTTAGGATTTACGTGGATTACGTGTACGCATGATGCTTATTGCTTGTTTAATTATTATGTTGAATTGATTTAGGATTAATTCATGTTAGTAATTAATTGTTTAATTTAAATATGTATTTAAAATCATCTCGAATAGATCCAGGCTCCCATAATTCACCAATAACTGGTATCAGAGCTCTGGTTTCGAGCTCTGACTTTTATATTGTTATTTAACTTATGTTGGACATTAAATTGAAAATTGGATTGTAGAATTGCTAGATCTGTTTTTCAGGTATCCAATTATCATGGTATTTAATGTGTTTTAATTTTCATGCGTATGAATTAATGGTTTTTTTAATTTGACTCGTTCAGATTTATTTTTCTCGTGAGAAAATCCACGAGTAGATTAGGCTATTTGATTTGATCAATATAATAGACTAGTCTAGATTTAAGGTGTATTTATTTTTCGTTAAATAAATTGTAACTTGATCGAAGACGAAGACGGAGACGAGGAGTTAAAATGGATCCGGAACCATACGTGGGCAACGTGCATCGTGCGAAATGTGCAAGGAGGAGCACGCTGCGTGGCGGATGTCGCTAAGTCGAGCGGGCTCGGCGGGGATCAGCCCAAACGGGGCGGATCGGGATAAACCCCAAACGCGCAGGACTCGCCAAAGCGGACAAAAGGCGGACAAGACGGGCGTGCATGGCGGGCGCGGCTAGCTGAGATCCGGCGGGCGAGGCGCAGGAGCGGCGGGCGCCGCCAAGGCGCACGCCGCCGCTCGCTAACGCCTGCCGAGGCCCGTGTAGGGCGTCGCAAGATCAAGACGGGCGCTTGACTGCGTCCGGCCGGATGCGGCGTGCATCATTAGCCGCTTGGCTTGGCGTTTCAAGACGAAATTATTTTCGAGACGAACGAGTGGGAGAAATTCAAGACATTTTTCTCCAAGATCAAGCCAAGGAAAATCAAACCATGACAATTGGATAATTTGTGCCCAATATGTTTATTTTCTGTTTTGCTTGATTTATTGTTGTATTTTCTTATGCTTTATTTAATTTGTTTAAATGTGTTTGCATGAGAATTGTCCAACGAAAAATCTCAAATTCAAAAATTGCTAAGCATGTTTTAATAATTAATTTGGTTTTGAATCAAATTAATTTTGACCTCCATGATTTATTTATTTGTGAAATCCTTTGGAGAAATTCCCCTACGGGACGGCCAAATGATAGCTTTCACATGAATAAATTCTCAAAAGGATGATTGTGAATTATTATTAGTGTATTATTTATGACCCTCCCAAGAGGCTCGATCAAAACGAAGTAGTAATTTTGTATTTAATCATGGTTATTACTTAGGTATAAAATTGGTATGCATATACTTCACCGAAGTCTCTGTCAATTTTATATTGGTCAAGTGGGAACCGACTATTAATTTTTGAAATTAAAGGTTTGTAATTGTTCTTGTTTGTAACCTGCTTGAATGTGATCTAAATGATGACCTCCCAAGAGGCTCATTTAAATCTGTTTTGAGATGTTGGCTGATGCATGTCCATATTTTTTTTTTTGAGATTTTAATATGAATCATGTGATCGAATTATGTTATTTTCTTTGTGTTGATCCGGACATTGACACAAGATGTATGTTTATTTTCAGTTTCATCATGTCGCAACCTTTTAATCCACTATTCAATATACTGAAAGACAATCTGCTTACTGGAGAAAACTATGTTGTTTGGAAACAAAATCTTATAAAAATCCTTGCTTCGCATGAGTCCAAATGGGTGCTTAACGTACCAAAACCCGAAAAACCAACCAAGGATGCCGGTATATGGGAAGAGATGGAATATAATGAATGGGAGCTAGCAAATGAATTTATAAGGGAAATTATCTTGACACACATGTCGGATTTGTTGAAGGACCTTCATCAAGGATTTTCCACAGCTGCAGACATTATGGAAAGTCTCGAAGCGATGTTCGCACATCAGACCCATATGGCAATCCAGAGCATTAAGCGTGACATGGTCAAGCTAAAGTTGGAAGAAGGAGTGACTGCTAAAGAGCACATTCTTAGGGTTATGTTATCTTTGAAAAATTGGCATATCTTGGCGAAAAATGTGACTTCAAGAGCAAAATTGATTTCATTCTCAGTTCTCTGCCAAAGAGCTATGATCATCCTTATGTAAGGTATTTGTTGGAAGATATGAACTTTACTGTGGATGATCTAATTAAGGTTCTCACGTTGGTCGAAGAGGATATTGAGCGCAAGAAAGTGATTTTGGTTACAAAAGGGTCCACTTCTCGTTCTTGGCCAATTGGCGGTAAGAACAATGAAGAGACAGAAAGGATAAACCAATTCTATTCAAACTTTAAAGATAAGAGCTTAAGCAAGAGGATATGTTTGGAATGAGAAGAAAGAGGACATTGGAGTTCAGCCTGTTCCAATCCCAAAAGGAATGAAAAGAAAGGTAATTCTCACTCACTAGTTGTTGAAACTTGTTTGGCGGAGTATGCTACCCAGTAATGGATATGGGAACCATTGATCATGTTTGTTTCACATTACAGGGGTTCAAGCGGACCCGCAACTTAGTGGAAGTGAGATCCTCATCACGCTAGGCGATGCTACGAGAGTGGCAGCTGAAGCAGTGGGAGAAGTGCACCTGTCTTTTGAAGATAAGACTTTAATTTTAAGAGATGTTCTTTATGTTCCTGTTTTTCGGAAAAACCTTATTTCAGTTTCTAAACTATTTGTCGATGGATATTCTGTTCATTTTAATAAGCATGTTACTGTTTTGCATAACGATGTGATTATTTGTCGTGGAACTTTACGGAACAATCTCTATATTATTAACCATGCACATCACTCACATAATGCATCGTATAACACATCTACTATTTCATGTAAAAGAAAGTGTTCTGTTAACGTGATGAAACACTTCTTTGGCACCTAAGATTAGGTCATATTAACCCAAAAAGGATTCAAAGGTTGGTTCAAGATGGTTCATTGGGGCCTCTCCAGATTGAACCATTTACAACTTGCAAATTGTGCTTGGAGGGTAAAATAACCAAGAGGGCATTTGGAGCCAAGGGGCTTAGAGCTAAGGAAGTGTTAGAGATCGTTCACACCGACGTGTGTGGTCCAATGCAAATCAAAGCTAGAGGTGGCTACGCGTATTTCTTTACGTTTATCGATGATTACTCACGCTACTGATACATTTTTCTAATGAAGCATAAATCTGAGACCTTTGATAAATTCAAAGAATTTAAGGCTGAAGCAGAGAATCATAAGGAAAATACTATCAAGTTTCTACGATCTGATCGTGGAGGCGAATACCTCAGCGATGAATTTTTGAATTACCTGTTGGAAGAGGGGATTTCATCCCAGTTGACTGCACCCGGTACCCCTCAACAAAATGGGGTTGCAGAACGAAGAAATAGAACGCTTTTAAAAATGGTAAGATCAATGATGAGTTATGCAGATTTACCAAAATCGTTCTGGGGTTAGGCTTTGGAATCAACGGCTTACATTCTAAACTTAGTGCCATCCAAATCAGTTCCTAAAACCCCGAGAGAATTGTGGACAGGGCGCAAGCCTAGTTTAGGACGCATCAGGATCTGGGGGTGTCCGACATACGAGTTGGGCAAGGAAGCTAGTAAGTTGGATGCACGTTCAGAATTAAGGTTGTTCATTGGGTATCCCGAAGGAACGAAAGGATGCATGTTCTATGGTCTCGAAGATCAAAAGGTGGTAATCAGTACGCACTTTAGATTTTTGGAAGAAGACTATATGAACGATAAAAAGCCTAGAAGTGAGATTACCTTGGAAGAACTTAAGGGGCTAACTCCATTGCCAACTGTACAAAATGATATACAAATTGTCACACCTTCACAACCGGAACCTCGTCGTAGTGGAAGGGTTTTCAGACAACCCGAGCGATTCTTAGGGATTGGAGAGTCTTCGGACTTGATCTCAGGCGAAGAATCAGATCCCTGGTCCTACAACGAGGCAATCCAAGACAAAGATGCAACATCTTGGCAAACAACAATGGAAGCCGAAATAGGTTCAATGAATCACAATAAAGTGTGGGAGCTAGTCGAACCACTTAATGGGGTAAAACTCATTGGATGCAAGTGGGTATACAAGAGAAGGAGGGGACTGTATGGAAAGGTTGAAACCTTTAAAGCAAGACTAGTGACGAAAGGGTACACTCAGAATGAAGGGATCGATTATGAGGAAACCTTTTCGCCCGTAGCCATGCTCAAGTCCATCCGCATTCTCTTGTCGATTGCTTCGCATTTAGACTTTGAGATCTGGCAAATGGATGTCAAGACAGCTTTCCTCAATGGAAGTCTTGACGAAGAAATCTATATGCAACAACCCGAAGGCTTTATTGAAAAAGGTCAAGAGCATCTGGTTTGCAAGCTTAAGAAGTCCATTTAAGGGCTAAAGCAAGCATCCCGTGCTTGGAATCAGTGTTTTGATCAAGTTATAAAATCCTACGATTTTGATCAAAACAACTTTGAAAGTTGTGTTTACAAAAAGCATGACGGAACTGCATTGGTATTTTTGGTACTATATGTAGACGCATACTGCTCATCGGAAATGATGTAAAGGTGTTAACGGACATAAGGGCATGGCTGTCGAAACAGTTTGATATGAAGGTGTTGGGATTATACTGAAAAGTATGTTTTTTACTTTGTATAATCGAAACTGAATTTTCAGACTTATTTACTGAAATAAATTGTTTATCACTGATGCTTTAAACATGATTGAATGTTATATATATTTATCGCATAATTGTTCAATAATTGCAGTGCGTGTTACATCAGTAGTTAATTTAGTGATACCGCATCACGAAGATTAAATTAACAATCCCCTTGTAACTAAAAGTACGCCATTCACGACCTAGATGGAAATGAACAACCCATCGCGAAAAGGTTGAGGCGTAGAAGGCTCAGATTGGTTTGTCTTGACCAAGAGATTACACTAGTGCATGACCGATTGAATAGGACCTATGGGAGGATAAATTCTTCTAACTGAACAAGGAAGAATTAGTCCTCAAATGGATCGTTGTTTATTAACCTTCGCCCCTTAAATAGGATCACGTGGGATTGGTAACTATTGCTTTGACTTATCATGGGTAAATAATCGAGAGATTCAATACTTTTTATCTTGGGCAATACTATTGGTCACATGTGATTGCTAAGATTTAATACGAAGAATCGTGTGCAAGTACGCTTGCTTGATTTGCCCCCTGGGAGGTTCATAAGTTTTATCATACCAAATCTTGCAAGTGGAATTAGTTTCGGTAGATGGATAATAATGTTGAACCGTTCCTCGACCAAGGACAAAAGATGTTAATTAATGGAAAGTTATTTCAGTGGCTTGAATTAATTAATGGGCTAGATAATCTTAAACACGGGAAATAATGACCGGGAGCCATATTGACTGTAATATGGGTTAAGATGGATAATGCAATATTAATTATGTAGTGGGATTAATTAATATTTATGGGCTTGAATTATATTGTGGCTCAATATTAGATATTCAAGGTCCATTAGAAGGTCCAATCTTAATTCTCCTAAAGGCCCCCTGAGTAGCCCAACATATAGTCCAATAACTGAAAAAGGTGATTAAAATAAAATAAATATTGTTGCTTATTTTTCCTCTAATTTTTTCGAAAATTATGAATAAGTTGGGAGAAAGATTTTCTTTGAATTTTGTTATGAAATGAAGATATGTATTCTTGGAATACAAGATTATCTCATTAAATTCAAGAAATCTCCCACTTGGTTATTTCATAATAGAATTTCGAAATATTTGAAAATATAGTGGGCAAGAAAGATTTTCTTGAAAAGATATTATGAAAGATATGTATTTCTTGAAATACAAGAATATCTCATAAATTCAAGAAGATCCAAATCTTGGATTCTTGAACACTAAATTTTCGAAAATACCATATTATAGAGGAGGTGGAATTTTGTGGAATATTTTAATTATGGGAAAAAGAATATAAGAGATATATTCAAGATTTCTTGGTGACCAAGAAAAGTCTTTTCCCACATTGATTTTTCACTGAAAATTTCGACCACCCCTATCCTATAAATAGGGGATGATTAGTTCATTCCCAAGTACAATTCCATGTGCTGGAAAAATTAGCAAATCCACAAAGGTGGTGCAACAAAGTTTATTTTTTCCTTTTGTTAATTGTTCGACAAGTGTCCTTCCACCGGATAGTTGAGCAAGGGCTAAGGGAATACTTGGGAAGTCCTTTTGGTTAGTCCGTCCGACCGAAGTCACTGCCATCCCGAGAGGTACGTTCACGTAAACCCGTAGATTCTACATGCGTAGGTTTTACGTGGCTTTTTATATGCATGATATGTTGTTGCAATTATTATTTGAATTAATATAGGATTAATTCATGCTAGTAATAATTAAAGAATTAAATTTGTATTTAAATATTCACCCCGAATAGATCTGTGCAACTCATTCCCCAACAGAAGGATTTAGGGAAAGCCGGTCACATCCTAGGGATCAAGATCACTCGAGATCGCAGGAAAAGAATGATCGGGCTTTCGCAAGCCTCATACATAGACACTGTTTTGAAGCGCTTCAGCATGCAAGATTCCAAGAAAGGCTTTGTGCCCTACAGACATGGAATCCATCTATCCAAAGAGATGTGTCCCAAAACACAGAATGAGATAGATGACATGAAGGGTATCCCTTATGCTTCGGCTGTGGGAAGCCTCATGTATGCAATGTTGTGTACGAGATCGGATATCTGCTTTGTCGTAGGCATGGTAGCAAGATATCAAAGCAACCCTGGGAAAGAGCATTGGACTGCGGTAACGAACATCCTGAAGTATCTGAAGAAGAGACGGGACAGAATGTTGGTTTATCAGTCAGACAGTCTAATCCCCATCGGTTACACGGACTCGGATTTCCAATCAGACGTGGACTCCAGAAAGTCTACCTCGGGTAGTGTGTTTTACATGGGGGGAGGAGCCATTACATAGAGAAGCGTAAAGCAGAAATGCATCGCCGATTCTACCATGGAAGCCGAATACATAGCTGCTTGTGAAGCAGCGAAGGAAGCGGTTTGGCTCAAGAACTTCCTAGTGGACTTGGACGTTGTCCCGAATTCACCCAGCACGGTCACGGTTTATTGTGATAATGCCGGAGCAGTTGCAAATTTGAGGGAACCGAGAGCACACAAGGCCAGCAAACACATTTAAAGAAAAACCATCTTATACGAGAAATCGTTAAGAGAGGAGACATTGTGATGGCAAAGATTGCATCGGAAGACAACCTAGCAGATCCATTCACATAGGGTCTGCCTCAGAGTACATTCGAGAGACATGTGGAAGGAATGGGTGTCAAGAACGTTGTCAATCTACTTTGAGTATAAGTGGGAAAATTTATTAAGTTCGTGTAGGTGACATTAGATGTCATATAGAACACGAGACATGCTGTAGTATACTTAAAAGCAGACTTTGAGTATAAGTGGGAGATTGTTGGGGTTATACTGAAAAGTATACTTTTACTTTGTATAACCAAACTAGATTTTCTTATTTATTTACTGAAATAATATATTAATCACTGTTGCATTAAATATGAATGAATGTTATATATATTTATTGCAAACCCGTTCAATAAGTTTAGTACGTATTACGTTAGAAGTTAATTTGGTGATACGGATCACGTAAGATCAAATTAATGACTCACCGTAATTAAGTATAAATTCACAACCCAGATGGAAATGAACAAACCATCATGAAAGGTTGAAGTATAAGGCTCGGGATTGACTTGTCTTGACCAAGAGATTATACTAGTGCATTTAGATGCATTTGAATAAGGACCTCTGAGGAGGATAAATTCTTGATCTTGAATATACAAGAATTAGACCTCGGTGGTGTGTTATTTCTTAATCATGTCCCTTAAATAGGATCGTGTGAAATTAATAACTATTGGTTTGACTTATGATAGGAAGATAGTAATTGTGATTTGATACCTCATATCTTGGCAAGTAGTATTAATTACATGAGGATTCTTTGACATTTAATATGGAGAATCATTTGGGGATTATCTTGAAAAGTATGCTTTTTACTTTGTATAATCTAAAACGAATTTCGGACTTATTTCTTGAAATAAATTGTTTATCATCGATGCTTTAAATATGATTGAATGTTATATATATTTCTCGCATAATCTGTTCAATAATTAAATGACGTGTTACATCAGTAGTTAATTTAGTGATACCCGATCACGAAGATTAAATTAATGATCCCTTGTAACTATAAGTACGCCCATTTCGACCTAGATGGAAATGAACAACCATCGCGAAAAGGTTGAGGTGTAAGGCTCAGATTGGTTTGTCTTGACCAAGAGATTACACTAGTGCATGGTGATCGATTTGAATAGGACCTCCAGGAGGATAAATTCTTGAATCGAACAAGGAAGAATTAGACCTCGGTGGTTCGTTGTTTCTTAACCTTCGTCCCTTAAATAGGATCACGTGGGATTGGTAACTATTGCTTTGACTTATCATGGGTAGCGAATCGAGAGAGAGATTCAATACTTTTTTATCTTGGGCAATATTATTGGTCACATGTGATTGCTAAGATTTAAATGAAGAATCGCCTTGAAAGCACGCTTGCTTGATTTGCCCCTTGGGAGGTTCATAAGTTTTATCATACCAAATCTTGCAAGTGGAATTAGTTTCGGTATGGATAATAATGTTGAACCGTTGTTCTCGACCAAGGACAAAAGATATTAATTAACGAAAGCTATTTCAAAGGGCTTGAATTAATTAATGGGCTAGATAATCTTAAACACGGGAAATAATGACCGGGAGCCATATTGACTGTAATATGGGTTAAGATGGATAGTGCAATATTAATTATGTAGTGGGATTAATTAATATTTATGGGCTTGAATTATATTGTGGCTCAATATTAGATATTCAAGATCCATTAGAAGGTCCAATCTTAATTCTCCTAAAGGCCCCCGAGTAGCCCAACATATAGTCCAATAAATGGAAAAAGGTGATTAAAATAAAATAAATATTGTTGCTTATATTTCCCCATTATTTTGAAAATTATGAATAAAAGAGGAGAAAAGATTTTTTTGAATTTTGTTATGGAATGAAGATATGTATTCTTGGAATACAAGATTATCTCATTAAATTCAAGAAATCTCCCACTTGGTTATTCATAAGAGAGATTTCGAAATTTTTTTGGAAAATAGAGGGCAAGAAAGATTTTCTTGATTTTCTTGAAAAGATATTATGGAAGATATGTATTTCTTGAAATACAAGAATATCTCATAAATTCAAGAAGATCTAAATCTTGGAATCTTGCTCAAATTTTCGAAAATTATACCATAAAATAGAGGAGGTGGATTTTTGTGGAATATTTTAATTATGGGAAAAAGAATATATGGGATATATTCAAGATTTCTTGGTGACCAAGAAAAGTCTTTTCCCACATTGAAAAACCACCAAAATTTCGTGCCCCTCCTCTCCTATAAATAGGGGATGATTAGTTCATTCCCAAGTACAATTCCATGTGCTGGAAATATTAGCAAATCCACATAAGTGGTGCAACAAAGTTTATTTTTTCCTTTTGTTAATTGTTCGCGAGTATCCTTCAACCGGATTGTCGAGCAAGGGCTAAAGGAATACTTGGGAAGTCCTTTTGGTTAGTCCGTCCGGATCAAGTCACCGCCATCCCGAGAGGCGTTCACGAAAACCGTAGATTCGCATCGCGTAGGTTTTTACGTGGCTTTTTATATGCATGATATGTTGTTGCAATTATTATTTGAATTAATATAGGATTAATTCATGCTAGTAATAATTAATGAATTAAATTTGTATTTAAATATTCACCCCGAATAGATCTGTGCAACTCATTCCCCAACAGAATCATGTGCAAGTACGTCTTGCTTGATTTGTCCCCTTGGTGGGCTCAAAATCTTTATCATACCAAATCTTGCAAGTGGAAGTTTATTTCCGGTATGGATAATAATGTTGAGCTGTCTTTACTCCAAGGACAAAGATATTAATTAATATAAAGCTTGTTCGGTGGCTTAATTAATTAATGGACTAAGATAATCTTAAACACGAAAAATAATGACCGGGAGCCTTATTATAGTAAAGTCGTAATATGGGTTAAGATGGATAGTTCAATATTAATTTTATAGTGGAGTAAATTAATATTAATGGACTTGAATAATATTTGGCCCAATATTATAGCTTTATAGTCCATTGGAGGTCCAACTTAATTCTCCTGAAGGCCCCTCAAATAGCCCAAAATAAAGTATAATTAATGAAAGGGAGAAGAAAATATTATTGCCTATATTTCCTTAAAATTTTCGAAAATTGTAAGAAAAGAAGAAGAAAGATTTTCTTGATTTTCTTGTAGATATTTTATGGAAAGAGATAAGTATTCTTGGAATACATAATTATCCCATAAATTCAAGAAGCCAAATCTTGATTCTTTTTTCCTTGTATTTTTCGAAAATTAGGGGATAAAGGGGAATGAGATTTTTTATGGAAAAATTTAATTAAGGAGAAAAGAATATAGGAGATATATTCAAGATTTCTTGGAGATCAAGAAAAAGATTTTCTCCCTTATTTTTTCATTAAAAAATCGGCCCCCTTGTCCCTATAAATAGGGGATGAATTTTTCATTCCCAACTGCAATTCTATGTGTTGGAAATATTAGAAATCCACAAAGGTGGTGGCAAAATATTTTTGGTTTTCTCCCTTGTTAAAATCGTTCGTGTGAATCCTCCCACTGGATTACGTTCGTGGACTTGAGACATATTTGGGAAGGCTCTTTGGGTTGATCCATCGTCTCAACGGTTGTCTCTACAAGAGGTATGTAATCTCGTAACTCCTAGATTCCACATGCTTAGGATTTACGTGGATTACGTGTACGCATGATGCTTATTGCTTGTTTAATTATTATGTTGAATTGATTTAGGATTAATTCATGTTAGTAATTAATTGTTTAATTTAAATATGTATTTAAAATCATCTCGAATAGATCCGGGCACCCATAATTCACCAACAACTGGTGTCAGAGCTCTGGTTTCGAGCTCTAACTTTTAAATTGTTATTTAAATTATGTTGGACCTTAAATTGAAAAAAGGATTGTCGAATTGCTAGATCTGTTTTGCAGGTATCCAATTGTCATGGTATTTAATGTGTTTTAATTTTCATGCGTATGAATGAATGATTTTTTTAATTTGACTCGTTCGGATTTGTTTTTCTCGTGAGAAAATCCACGAGTAGATTAGGCTATTTGATTTGATCAATGTAATAGACTAGTGTAGATTTAAGGTGTATTTATTTTTTGTTAAATAAATTATAACTTGATCGAAGACGAAGACGGAGACGAGGAGTTAAAACGGATCTGGAACAAGACGTGGACGCGGTATCGCGCAAAAAACGCTGGCGGGAGGCACACGCGCTGATGCGGACGCCGCTAATGAACGGGTTTCAAGACACGGCACGGGGCGATCGACTTCAGACGCCAAGGCAAGGGCGCAATACTGGCGGCACGGACTCGCCAGTGGACAAAGGCGAAGCAAGGAGTCGCTGAGATCCATACAGGCGCAGCGAAATGTACGAACGTGCTAAGGGCACGAGCGAGCTGCGGCGCACGAAGTTACCGGTGGTATGCTCGGGCTGAGGCTCGTAGGGGCGGCGCGCGCTGGAGCACCGGGCGACGGCGCGGGCGCCGCTGCTGCCGCCGAAGCGGCATGGATCTCTGCTGCGAAATGCTAATGGCGTGGCGTTTCAAGACAGGGTGCTAATTCATGTTAGTAATTAATTGTTTAATTTAAATATGTATTTAAAATCATCTCGAGTAGATCCAGGCACCCATAATTCACCAACAATTGTCCCCAGACGGGGTGCTAATTTCGAGAAGGTCACTATCTAAAACTTTGAGTTTATTGTCTATTCTTTCACATAAATTGGTTGAGATGAAAGAATGGCTAGCCCCGGTATCTAATAATACCACTACTGGCATGTCGGAGGTCGAGAGCATACCTGTCATGACGTTGGGTTCCTCCGCCGCCTCTCGATGGGTCATGGCGAAGACGCGTGCTGGACCAGTACTCTGAGGAGGCTTGCTCTTTGGGCAATTGGACTGTGAGTGGCCGGGAGTTTTACATCTATAGCAGATTCCCGTCCCTAGTAGGCATTCTCCCACGTCCTTCTTTCCACATTGAATACACAATGGGAAGGTGCTTGGTTGTCTCGGGGATTGATTCATTCCTATCTCTAATGGTCTCCCCTGGCTACTGCTGACATTCCTCCCTGGTACTGGATATCCCCATTTCCTTTTTGCAGATGAATCACTGGTCCTCCTCGCGTTATTCTCACTCTGCATCTTAGATTCAATCTCTTGGGCCTTGGAGAAAACTTCGGCGAAAGACATCGTCCATTGTCCTGCTAGAATGGTGTTGATCTCAGGGCGTAGGCCCCTTTCAAAATGTCGAGCCTTCTTTGCCTCGCTGTTTACCAGGTGGTGGGCATACTTAGAGAGTTGGTTGAATTTCTGTTTGTATTCCAATAACGTGGTGTTTCCTTGCTTCAGATATAAGAATTCGCCCTACTTTTGGTCTTGGTATGATTGCGGCATGAAGTTCTGAATGATTAGTTCTTTGAAAGAATCTCAGGTCAGATTGGTTCTTTCCTCAACTGTCTTGGTGCGGCACGTTGATTCCCACCAATAGTCGGCTTTGCCAATGAGTTGAAAAATCGCACACGAGACTTTCTGGGAGTCGTTGCAGTCTAGGTGGGCAAAAATCCTTTCTAGACTCCTCAACCAGACGTCAGCTTCGGCTGGGTCCTCCTTGCTGTTGAAAGTTGGGGGAGTGAAATGGTGAAATTGTTCCACCAGTGGAATTGCATCGGTGCGACGACTTGGTTGTGGCGGCGGCGTTGGTTGGTTCTTGAAATGATTTTCTAGTCCTCTGAGGATAGTTTTCAAGTCTTCTTCGGGATCTCCCTCGATATTTTCAGCAGCTGGTGGAGCCTCTACCGGCATGGGTTGTTGTCGCGGCCTTCCCCTAGGCATGATTTGTCATGGAGAATTTTAAAGGATGAAGAATTCTTGACAGTGTACTGTTTAACACTTGTGCCTCATAAGTTTTAATAGTTTTTAGACCCTCGGATGCAGCATATCATGTAACTAGTGGAGTAAGTGAAACATAGTGTTACATTCAAACATATACTCCCTCCGTCCCATTTCAATCTTCACACTTTGACCCGATACACATTTTAAGAAAAAGTAGCTTTATTGACTTTTCAAAGGGGATGAAGGGTAGAGATTGTGAGGGTGGAGATTGTGTGGTGGAGATTGTAAGATTCTTTGCCATTTTTGGAGTGTGAAGATTGAAATGGGACGACCCAAAATAGAAAGTGTGAAGGTTTATTTGGGACGAAGGGAGTAATGCATAGGGTAAATGCATGTGGTAAATATGATAGTAAAAACACGAAGCATTTAGGACAATGAACATGTGCGCTTTGCACATCATTCTAATAAAGGAAAATCATGTCCCTAATAATATCATACATACTTATATGCATCACAGAATGTCAAAACTACTACTACTGTCATGAGTATATAGATGTATATATATATATATATATATATATATATATATGCATCCTGTCTGATAAGTAGTCGAAAGGGCTCCGAATACATAATGGAGTCAAAAGTTAGTCATACTACTACTGTCATCCATACTCTAACTCAACCTCTCACATCCCCCCCGAACCTAGGCGTGTGCCCATTCTGCTGAGCCTGTGTCTGTGCAGGGCCTCTCTCAACCTGTCCCCCTCCCACCTCGGCCTCCTCCGGCTCATCCTCCTCGACTATCTCCTCAATCATTACCCCTTCTACCGTGGGTGGTGGGTAATCACTCCCCATCCACTACGGAAGAGAGTAGAAGAAAACTCACGGTAAGAGATGTCCGGAGTCTGGCCGAAAGGGGGTGGGTAAACGACTATCTGGTCATAAAGTACTGCAGCTCGAACAGACCAGTTCTCCAGAAGGGAGAACGAGAGATACAGACACTGCTTGTAGTCCTGGATAGAAGATCCTCCACATTAGTGCCATCTCTGCTATGTGAGGACCTACATCCTATTCTTCTGTCCGGTTGTATCGGGCACACCGCAGGAGCCTCCACTCATGGATAGCAACATCAACCATCTGATAAACAATATATGCAAATACCAACAACAACAAAACTTAATTATATGTATCAAAATGCAAATATATTATTTTGATGGTTCGTAATAAATCAACACTGAGTCAAAAGGTTACACAGGTTTCATGTAAAGGGTTTGAGTATTACATGGACTTGCAGAGTAATAGGTCGTGCATGGGTCACGAAATTCACGTAAGTTCACTATTTATTGAGATATATGTATAAACAGCCATATATCGGAAGGCTCTGATACCAATTGTAACGACCCTTATTATCTGATTATCTGGCGTTGACGTATACATATATGTTCGTATATTTTATGTTATTTCTTCATAAAGGGATGTTACACAAAAGGTTATAAAATTAATTCTTCTTTGCCCTGCCCTTCATCTAAGCAATCTATTGGGCAAGTACTGTCGTTAATTATTACACACCAGAAGTCGTAGAATGAAATAGTAAAGGGTCTTTAAGTTACACAACGAATAATGTTAGACCAAGTATCATAAAGGACTTAAAGTCATGAGCAGATTATTTAAGGATCGGGCATAGCCCAGAGATATTAGTATCATACGGTTAGGGCTCCAGCTATTTGTGAGAATTCTAATATCACTCCTCATCTGTAAAAAGAAGGGTGAGTGTCTAAAATATACACTCAGTGGGGATTACCCTGAAATTTGCATAACTTATAGAAGACTTGACTACAACCTGTATTGAGTTAAGCATTTATTTACACATTCGTAAATGATCAATTACTATAAGCATGCATGTAGCTATATTCACCTAAGTTCTCGATACGTGGGGAGAAATCCTTGAAAATATTCAAGTTGCATGTTAAATTGGAGAAAGAGTTTTGATCGTATCATATACACGTATTTTAACGAGTATAAGTTTAGTTGGAGTTATCTTATCATGAAATACCCGTATTAGGTGCATATTTCATCATTCGTATTTTCCAACCGTATATCATATATAAGTACCATATCTTGATTTCATAATGTCATGTTCCTGTATGCTTAGTACCATGTCCCTGTATGCTGAGTACCATATTCATGTATGCTTAATTCCATGTCCCTATGTGCTCAATATTGTGTCCCTATACGCTTAATTCCATGTCCATATATGCTCAATATCATGTCCCTGTACGCTTAATAACATGGTCATATATTCTGATTACCTGTATAACTTGTTTAACATATGCTTTATTATACCAATTCGATTCATTTTAGGTCACATCATATCATATCATATTATGTCGTATTGATATTAAGTCCAGTAAAAGTCCACAACCCCTCATGATCATAATTTTGTAGTTAACTTTATTTGAGCAATTGTAGTTAACTTTATTTGAGCAATTCAATGCATCGCACAATAATAATAATACATATGTATATCATGCATAATGAATATAATAATGACAATAAAATATAACTAAATAAGGCGTGAAAGTTACCCCCACCTTGAAATATGAGTAACACAATTAGAGAGAAGCGATTAATTCTTAAGCGATGTTGACCTCCGCAAATTCTACAGTTATAACGAAGTTAATAATTACATCATACATATATGCAAGTGTTTTGACGTGATGCTTGATGTGATCGAAAGTGTGATAGGTCGTGTAGGTGACTTGTATGATTTTATTTATTTATTTGAAGGTATATTCAAGGCTTTCCTTCCATTAGGACTTTTGACCACCATGAATTTTCCTAGACCTTTTGACGATTTAATTAGTCTCTTAAGATAGCCCCTTAAATTTGAAGTTATTTGAAATTGGTTTGAATTAAAACAGATGAAAAACGAAGATTTTATAGGCGTTTTAGTATTGATGGCAAAGCTGTAATTTTCCTTAATTTGACCTTCTTTCTGACTGTTAAAATTCGAATTTTGCATTTTAACCCCTACAATAAGTCTAATTTTCCTTAGCCCCCCCTTTGATTTTTAGGATTTAATCACAGGTCCCTGTTTCTCCTATTGTCGTCGTAAGATGACCGACGGCTGGAACCGGGGTCGGCGCCCCTCCGGCGACCCCCGTCGGACCCCGGTTCGCCGGACAAGCGTCCGGCATCTCCCCACCCCTCTCTATTTTGGAACAAAAACAGATTTTCCCCTCTTTTTTTCTTTCAAAGTAACACCCAATTCTTCATACCATGAGAAAGAGAATATAAATTGGAACATAACTATAACATAGAACCTTTATCAACAAAGAATGCATGTTTTCAGAAAATAAATAAGAAACCCACAAAAATAGATTTTTGTTCAGTTTTTAAGCTTTAAATTGAAGGCCTTCCCGGCATCCGATCGCGAAATAGACAGAGGGGTTTTGCTCCCCTCGTCGAGAGCTTCGCGATGGGACGGTGGTGAGATTGGACGCTCCCGATGTGGCGGCGGCGACGAAACTTCCGGCAACGGCGTTTTTCGGATGAAGAAAAGAATGGCAGATTTGTGACGTGCGTGATGCGGGGGTCATTTTGGTGTATGGATAGTCAGGTAGTGTGAGAAAATATTCCGGCGACGGTGGCAGCGCCACCACGTCGCCGGCGAGTTGGGGAGCCGGGGAAGATGAGCGGAAATAAAAGGAAGGAGAGAGAAACTTACTTTCTTTTCTTCAAATGGGGTAAATTTGTGTGGTAAAGGTGAGGGAGGGACCATTTGGATGAGTCTTATTTAAGGAAAGATTTTTCTTGCTTTGTTAATTAATTTTACTAACTCATGGCTTCTTGGGAAAGTTTCACTATATTTAAATAATAAAAGAGACAGCTTCTAGTTACTTCTACCGACATCATATCCTTATTCATTAATTTATTACTGTTCCTTTTGTTGGTAAATTTTCTTTTTATCATTAATAAATTAACTTTTCTTTTTCTTTTAAAACAACAAAAAAAAAAAAGAAGAGTGACATTACATAATTTTTCCATAAAAAATTATTGCCAAATTGAGAAATGAATCCTTGAAAAAAATATAAACTGTTGATGTTGCCAACGATGTTACAACATTGATTACAACATCAATATTCGTCATTTCTCTTAACCACTAACACTTCTATGTTCAATGTTATCTTTGATGTTGTTGACTGCAGGTTGACGATCTAGGTTCTTCTGCATGATTCCAGAAGGTTCCACAAACTTTAGGAATTGAGTAGAAGGGACTAGATCATGCTGCTGTTTTCAGAACTTGAAGAACCCACTAAGTGGAGCAATTACAAAGATCATGGAATAGTGGATGAAAGAGTTTCTAGATCCTTCAAGGAGACTCTAGTAAAGCTACACGAAGTCTATAAATAGAAGACCTTGATGTTCATATCAAGGGCCGAACATTACCATAAATCGTGTATTGTTTAGTCGAAGCAACAACCAAGCATCAATTGTAGAGTGCGTGAGTGCATTCATAGTGATAGGGTCGTTGTTTTGGAGTGTTTTACCATAGAGAGTAATTGTAGGGTTTACAATACCTCGAGTTGGTGCTAGATTTGTTTTGTGTGGAATGTTAGTCTTGGTGTTAGATAGTTTCTTACACATACAACAGGTCACCTTTGGTAGTGTAGAGATACACCTAGCCTTTAGATCATATGATTGATCTTGTTTCAAGAGGATTCGATTTGTGAACCTCTTTGTATTCATTATTTTGATAAATAGTGAATTCGGCCATAAGAAATCACAATCTATATTGATATAGATTGTGCAAATTCTTATTAACTTCATGTGTTGTGTTTCTGAGTCTTCAGTTGTTTCTGTCTTTTGAATGTTACTTTGAGTGTTACAACATTCAGTGTAACATTACTCTGATTTTACTAAACACAACCCTATGTCGCACACTTTAAGTTGGCACGAGAGCCAAAACTTGATTATACTAAGTTAGATCCTGTGTCAAGTGTGTTATTTTTTTGTTATGGAGATGGAATATCCACTTACTCCACAAAGTTTGAGACCACCAATTCTTGATGGTATAAACTATGCGTATTGGAAACCATAGATGAGGATGTACATCAAGTCAATTGATGAACGTGCCTGGAGAAGTATACTGTAAGAATGGACAACTCCTTAGAATGAAGTGACAGTCAAACGCTAACTGGATTGAATTAATGATGAAAGTACAACTGTTAGCTACAATTCTAAAGCTTTGAATACAATATTCACATCAGTTGATATGACCATGTTCAAGATCATATCAACATATGTTTCTGCAAAAGAAGCTCGGGATAGATTGCAAGAGTACAATGAAGGTTCGGATAGTGTTCGAAGGTCCAGACTTCGAATGTTTGGGACAAAGTTCGAGAACTTGAAGATGAAGGAGGATGAAACAATTTCTTCTTACAATGAACGAGTCACTGAAATTGCAAATGAATCTCAATCACTTGGAGATCCCATCTCCAATATGAGATTAGTTCATAAGATTTTGCGTACTGTACCTAAGCACTTCGATGCAAAAATTTGTGCAATTGAAGAGGCAAGGGATACATATATACTAAGTCAAAATGAACTGATCAGCATCCTACGTGCATATGAGATGAATACAACTGGGAAGGATGACAAAACTGATGCAAATAAAGTGGTGGTGTTCAAAGGTGAAACATCTTCAAAAGCTGAACAAGAGACAATTGTGACTAAAGCTGATTCAGAGAATGATGTTGCTGATATATGTTTCAACCCCGAGGAGTACATTGCTTTTATGACAAGACAATTCAAAGCTCTTATGAAAAAGAGGAATAACAAGTTCATGTTAGTGTTAATGTCCTAGAGACAATCCTTTGTAAGGACATAATACTCAGATAATATTTAGTATTGGTTTAATATTTTTATTTATTTAATATTAAATATATGGCGTTGCACTAATTAGAATATTATGTTTGATTGTTTGCATTTATTCTCATATGTGTTCCCTTGAGCCACTGCTGTCATTGAGTGAGTGAGAACTCGGATGACTTAAGCATGATTCTTAAATAGCCCCAATCGAGGATCATCAAGAAAGAGATATTGATGATCAAATGGAGATTGGTGTGCGATCCGTGATCATACTCTTAGAGAGTGTAGTAAGATCTCACTTTCATGCGAGATACTAGGTATCTCATGATGGATGCACAAATACCTTAGAGGGTATTGGTATACCCATCCGAGAAACCGATTTGATGTAGTTCCACTATATGTGTCTCGTGGGTGTCTCGGTTAGTGGTAGCGATGCGATACTCCTTTGACTTGAGGTCGTCGCACGACATGTGTGGAGGATGAACTTTGACCATGACCGACTTTGCACCCGTCTATGGGTAGATATGGCTTGGATTGAGTTCATCGCGAAGTGCATGTGCGTGGTACTTGAGCCAAGAAAAGGATTCATTCCTCAAAGTGGATTTAGAGAGAATACTTCATCTTCTCATCATAATTGGATCTAAGTTATCATTAATGACGCCAACTTAGACTTGTGACTAAGTGTGACACTAATGATCAATTAGTGATTTGAGATAAATTGATTAAGTTATTTGAATAGACACTTCATCATGTTCAAGACTAATCGATTATTCATGAATGAAAGGAGGAAATCACAATTGCCCATGTTTTGATTCTGGTAGTTGCATGTTTCGCGCAACGCACTGTTGGGAAATTTATAGTTTTGATGAAAGTTCCAAAACACATGTAATAGGACCGGTCGGACTGTTAGGTGATGTTTATATTACCGCTATAGGAGACCGGTTGATAATGATTGTATAGAACAACCGATGAAAAATAGATAGGTCACATATTGAGGGGAAACTCAATATGTATAGGTCGAATCCAAGACTCAAAAGGACGTACTGATATCCGATGCAGGCGTAATGCAAGACAAGAAAAGAAGATCGGATCGTTACGATCCAGTCCGATATCTCAAATTTGAAGTCATGAAGATCAAACTCTGAATACTCGAAGATCAGACCAGAAGACCTACATCAGTCGAGTCCGCTAGTTGAGGCTAAGTCAACCGGCTTTGAAGACTCTATCGTAGATCGATTCGTTCAGGCCCGATCGGTCATTTCACCAGTGAAATATGATGTTTCACCTAATCATCGTCGATGATCCGAACAAGAAGAATGTCAAGCTTAGTTGGAAGAACAACACCGAAAAGTGGAGTCACGCTATCCAATAAGAACAAGACACGTATGATCGGAGCCGGCAATTGTGGGATTTCGATGCTACCTCTACAGAACGGCTACAAAGTACAAATTCACGCTTTTGGCCATGCCATCCCGAAGCTCGTCACATCAAGCACAAGAAGTCTACCAAATATAGCACGAAATTCAAATTGCTCTCCAACGGCTCTTTGATTTCAAGGTCTATATATATGGGATTACACTTTAGAGTGAAACAACGAAAATACAACGAAAACTCTGAACTATCTAGAAGCTCAAGCTAATATCATATTTCCGCACGAAGAACACGATCAAGAAGATAGCATAGAAATCTTTTCATCTATTTGTTTAGTTTTATCTCTGCTAAAGAAAAGATTTCATAGTTGGAACCAAAACAATCTTACCCAAAACCCCAAGTTAGGTTAAGTTGTTTAGCAAGATTTCGCAACTAGGGTTTCTAGTTCCGATCTCAGGATCGGTTGAGTGTGAACTCTTTAAACATCTAGTTGGTGTCTTTGTGTTGGACTTACGCATAAAACAAAGTCCAGTTGGTTAAGTAGGTGCCCCTTGTGATAGGGAAGAGTGGGCGTAGAATTTGGTTTGTCGAACCACTATAAATCTTGTGTGCCTTTATCGCTTTGATTAAGCGATTACAATCGCACACAACCTTTAGAAGCATACATATTCCAAATTGAGATCGATTAGCACCAAGCTTACGACCGATCAAACTTGACACTCCAATCCAATTGATTAAAGATTAACTTTGGAATCGATTTATCAAAACCGGTTTTTCACACGGGTAAAACTTAAGCTTCGCGACACATCGGTTAAACCGATAGTTACCGAATCGATCGCCCGGCGATTAGTAAGTTGGTTATCGACCCAAATGATTCACTCAGACTGATCGATCGCTAAGCGCCCTCACACCTGATCCAAGACAAAAAGTTTTTAAGTCTATTCACCCTCCCTCTAGACTTACGCCCTCACTAACTTCCGGGGGACCTACAAGTGGTATCGTGAGCAAATTAGTTCTACGGACCATCGACTTTTGTGTATCATCGATTCTTGAGGAAGAATCTTTGTGGTCAATCGAACGATCTTGAAAAACCGTTTTTAAAACTCATTCATTTTCCAAAATCACTCAAAGATGGATAACACCTCGGTATGTATCATGATCGCCAAAGTTCTCAATCGATGAGTATGCGATTGGGCCATATATATGTCCAACCATCTAGGTTCGTCGGTGGCGAGAATGATGGAAGTCATCGAAAAAGGACCCATCATCATATACTACGACAACCCCTGCGGTTGGAGGGAGATCCGGACTTTGCACCGGAAGTCTTGTGCGTAAAAGCCCAAACCTTGATGGATGCTGAGAGGAAAGAAAGTCGCACACTCTAGATACTATCGCAAGGCATATTATCACGAAAACCATGGATAAGGTCACTAAGGAAAAGATTAAGTATCTCAAATCATGAAAAGCAATGTGGGATACTCGCCGAGATATGCGAGGAAATGAATGAGGATAAAAGACGGTAAGTCTACAAGCCGAAAGCTGGTGAAGTTCGAAAAATCAAGATGTTGCCAATGAAACCATCAACGAACTCGATGGAAGGATTACAATGTCTATAAACAAGCCGAGAACTTGGTAGAGATGTCCGATAAAGATATCAACTACAAAATCCTAAGGTCTCTCACCAAGAAATGGGACATGAAGGTCCGCAGTAATCAAGGATTGCCAAGACATTTCAAAGATGAAGCCAAGTAGCTTGTTCTTGAGTCTTAAAGCTCACGAGTTCGATTTGATTGAAAGAGGACAAGCCGATGAAGATGAGGTGCCCTTTGAAGCCTCAACTTCAAAATCGGTTGCTTTTTAAGGCAACCAAAGAAGAGAGCGAAGGCCAACGAACCTGTTGGGAATATAATAAGTCGGCGAGCAGATTGCTCGCTTACCGGAAGCTTGAGAAGTCGAGCGTCCAACTTGGTAAGTATCGAAGATTTTATAAGGACTATCAACATAGCGAGGGAGAGATAGGAGATCACCAATGGATCTCGAGAAGAACCAGATCGATGATCGGAGGGATCACGAGAGATGAAAAGAAAAGAGATAATCGGATCGAGGAAGGAAGAGATAACCAACGCACGTAAGAAGCTCGGACTACTATCGAAAGGGAAGTCACCCGATAGGGTCATACAGACGGAGTGATTCACCTGGAAGGAAAGGTTCGGTGGATCAAGGAGCATGCTTCAACCGCGGAGAAGCAGGAAGTCACTATAGCCAGACCGCCTGCACTGGACGCCAAGAGAAAGGAAGAAAAGAGGAGCGAAGAGAGCAACGTTATAGGGACGGAAGAGCCATGGTTTCGACGTCGTCAGAATTAACGATTCATATCGCCCTCCGAGGACTCCGGATACTCCTCTGTAGAAGACTTCTACTGCCTAATCGCCAGATCTTTGTTGACTTCTATGAAAATGAAGATCCGATATTCTCTTGGAGACGATGATGAGATCTGCACGATGGCGGGGAGGACCAATCTGAGGTAACCTCCAAACTCGCTTGTTCACTTCTACACCTCGCTATCATTAGCTTTTGTTGGGGAGATTGACCTGCGGCTCTACTCGGAGCAATTGCTTGAGGATCTCTCCAATCAAGAGACACTTATGCTATAGTGGAATTTGAAAATGATGTTCGAGGACCGAAATAATCACTTGCTAAAGAAAATGATCTCGATAAAGTCTCGAACTTAGATCGGTGAAATCGCCGTTTCGAAGGCAAATCGAGAAATTTAAAATTCTCGAAGTTAAAGCTTCGATCGGGAGAAGCAGATCAAAGATCACCGGCAATTAACAAAATGACAAGTCGATGACTTCAAAATCTCGCAAGCAAAATTCGATGAAATCAGTTCTCAAAAAAGCATGAAATTTTAAAATCATCGAGGATAATGCGTAAGAAAATAAAGGTTTTTTCAAAATCATCTAAAAACCGTTCAAGACATGAACGCTTATTTTCGAACAACGGTTAACAAGAAGGGACTTGGCTATGAGAACCCTTCCACATCCTCAAAAGCCCCTACCGATTCATCTCAAAAAGGTGTAATCAGACGAGTTTTCACAAAGATACACCAAAAGCCAAACATGTATCTAATAAGAGAAAAAAGACCGGTTGAGGTAAAGGCGGGTGCCTAACCGAAGGGAACGAAATGGACCCCAACCGGTAAAGCATCGGTCGAGAAATCAACGAAGAACCAGTTCTTCGAAGAGACCTCAACACGATCAACAGATCAGAATCGAAAAGACAACTCAGAATTGGGAAGTCCAATCGAGACCCAATCAAGGTCAGCTGTCTAATAAGCATGCTTCAGGTAAACTGCAAAAACCACCTATGCCGAAAAGATATGAATCTTTTGATGGTAGCAGTCGTACCTACCCCTATAATCGAAATCTAGAACAGACTTTTTTGAACCACACCGGATAAAAAGAAGACAAACGTAAAAGATAAATCCCAAGTCTTCTAAGTCATCCAAGGTTCACACTAATAATCATACAAATCGAAAAGCATATCTGAGAGGCGTATGATTATGTTGATAGGTATGGGGAGACAAATCGGGCCTTCGATCTAAGCGATCACAATAAGTGCTTTCTGTTTGTATGGATCCCCAAAACTAATCCTAACCCCTCAGGACCCAATCCAAAAAGGGTACCTAAAGCCTGATTTGGCTGCAGGATCGCGTGGGTCTGGCCAACAAAGGAGGTGTGCAAGCAACTATTTGGTACATCGATAGTGGATGCTCAAGGCACATGACAGGAAGCAAGCACCTCCTCAGCTCTTACATAGAACGAAAAGGCCGTGTACTCTTTGGTGATGATAACTTTGGCTATACCAAAGGATTTTAACCTTAGAGAATGATGATGTACAAATGGCTGAGTCTCGTATGTCGAAGGTCCGAAGCACAACCTATTATCGGTTTCACAATTCTGCGACCAACAGATTCAGTGTTGAGTTCTCGACTGACCAATGCACTATCAAGAATCGAGCCACTCAACAGATTTTTGCTAACTGGTTCAAGGAAAGGGACGATCTACAAACCGATTGGAACGATTTGCCCAAGAAATGCATGCCCGATTGTCAAGAGTTCCAAAAGTAGCGGTGGCTCGCACAAAAGGATGTGTCATCCCGAACTTTAAAACTCTTAACAAGATAGCAAGGATGTCTCTAGTGGAAGGACTTCGAATGAAGTATTTTCAAGGATCGGACATGTCTTTGCGTGTCGGAAGGAAAAACAGGTCAAAGCGTCATTCAAAGGAATCCGGACCCGGCATCAGAATCTGCATGCCTGCTTCATATGGATCTATTCGGACCCGATTACCCGGTCGGTCTCAGCGGACGCAAATATACTCGTAATCGTGGATGACTATTCTAAGTTTATGGGTTATATTCTTACATAAGAAGAATGAGGCGACAACGAAGATACCCGAAATGCTAAAAGATTACAAAATGAGAAGGGTGTCGGTGTAGTAAAAATCGAGATCGGATAAAGGTACGAAATTTATGAACTCTTTTATTCTTGATTTTTTGCTCTAAGTTTGGTATCTGACATGAAACATCATTTGCAAGGGCCCACAACAAAATGGAGTATTTGAGCGGGAACAGAACTCTCAAAAGAAGTCGCCGCCGCCCGATGTTTGAACATGCAATACCAAGCCGTTTTAAGGCGAATAATCAACTTGCATGCCATACTCGTAAACGGATGTCTTCCGACTAAGGCTCACTACAAAACACCCTATGAATTTGTGGAAGGACGAAAAACCTCGTGTCTCTTACTTCCATGTTTTTGGAGTGTAAGTGTTTCATACACAACAATGGGAAGAGTCGGTTTGAAAACCTTTGAAGCCAAGTCGGATGAGGGTATATTCTTAGGATATTCCTCATCTAGCAAAGGCTTTTCGGTTCACAAGCAGAGCGAACCCTATGGAAGAAACACCCCATGTAATCTTTGATGAAGCATCTTCCGATCAAGAGAAATCGCCTCGAACAAGATGTACCGATCAACAAGTACCGATGCTCGAGTAAAATGGATCACTAATGATCAAGGAAAAAGAATCGAAACCGTAACGGTATACATTCCAGATCTAGGCGATTCACGGATCATTCAGATCCTAAGGTACGAAAAAATCGTCGGTGAAGAAGTTCGTCTGGTGAGAGCAAAGATCAACCCGAACCATCGATTCGGGGGGGAACACGAAGTTCCCACGAATAGACATCAAAGACATGATGAGTTCAACATCAAATTGAGACTTGTTCTTATCAAGTGGATCATAGTCCGCACCACTCCCCAATCGCTAGTAATGAAATTTTATCGAAACGGACGATGTTCTCCAAAACAACGCAAATCGTAAGCGTATGACCGGATAACCATCATCCAACCGATCGATATCGGAGACCCATCGATAAAGTTAAAACTAGACATCGAGTTGGTGAAAGTGCCATGTATTGTTTGTTATCGCCTATGAAGGAACCAACAACTATAGAGGTAGCTCTACAAGACGCAAGTTGGATTAAAGCATTGCGGGAAGAAGTGGAAACGATTCGTCGACGTAAATCAAGTTTGGGAACCGATGAGACGGACCAAATCATCAAGACGTAATTGGCACGAAGTGGGTATTTAAGAACAAGAGAGATGAGAAAAACGTCATCACCAAAAATAAGGTAAGACTTGTTGCTAAGGGGTATTCACAATCAGAAGGAATTGATTATGATGAGACCTTTGCACCAGTCGCTCGTCTAGAAGCCATTCGGCTATTTTCGGCATATGCTTCCCCATGAGAGGGTTCATCATGTATCGATGGACATAAAAGTGCTTTCTTAAGCGGGGTACTAGCGGAGAGGAAGTTTATGTCTAACAACCTCCGTGCTTTGAAAAGGGCAACCCGGTGTACCGCGTCTAAGAAAAGCTCTCTATGGCTTGAAACAAGCTCCTCGAGCTTGGTATGATACACTCTCTCAGTTCTTGATCGAAAATGGGTTCACTAAAGGAACAGTGGACAGAACCTTATTCAGAATAGAAGATGGAGAAGATATTCTGATGGTTCAGATCTACGTGGACGACATCATCTTCAGATCTCCCAACAAAAGTCTATGTGAAAGATTCAAAGAACTGATGCAAGGGAAGTTCGAGATGTCCATGATGGGTCAGATGAATTACTTTCTGGGTCTTCAAGTAAAGCAAAGTACAGAAGGGATATTCATCTGCCAAGCAAAGTACACTAGGAATTTATTGGCTAAGTTTGGAGTTCAAAATTGTAAGGAAGCCAAAATTCCTATGATGACTGGATTCAAGATGGATCCAGATGAGGATGGTCAGAAAACAAATCAGAAGGAATATAGGGCTCTCATTGGATCTCTACTATACCGACCGCCATGCCAGACGGATATAACCTTCAGATGGGTGTATGTGCGATTTTAGGCAAATCCAATGATAAGTCACCTAGAAGAAACTAATGATTCTTAAGTATCTGAGGGACGATGAAACCTTGGTTTATTTTACCCATCGATGATAATCTAGAGCTTAGTGGGTATTCGATTACGATTATGGAGGTTGCAAGATTGGATAAAAATCCACCTCGGGAACTTGTCAATTCTTAGGAAGTAAACCGATCTCGTGGGTTTTCAAAAGAAGCGGACATCGGCCAGACATCTACTTCTTGAAGGAGAATATATGGGTTGCAGGAAGTCAAGGTTGTTCCCAATCGCCTCGGCTTAGTCGGCGGTGAGGGATTATAACATTGAAGCTAAGAATGTACCTATTTTACGTAGCGGTAATAGTCTATTGCAATCACTCGAGAATCTGTTTCTACATACAAGATGCAAAAGCATGTGGATGTCGGACACCATTTTATAAGAGATCATGTTGAAAAGAAGAATATCGAGAATGGAAAAGATTCATCGATATGAGAAAGTCGATATTCTAACCAAGCCACTAGCCGAGATCGATTAGGAAGAATTATCACAATGAGCTAGGGGCTTACGGATCTTGGAGAAAATGCACCTAAAATGTTTGATGGATTGTTCTCGAGAACCGGTGGTTAAGAGACTAACCGGTGAAAGGAATCGGTTGAGTTTGGTATCTCAATCGATCGTAAGATCGATCAAGGAACCGATATGAGAAGATACCGATCGATTTAAAGTTTATCGATTAAATGAACCGATCGTTTAAAGGATTATCGATTAAACTGCATTCGGTTATACTTTGTAAGTCGATTGTTTGAATTTCAACAAGATTCAAAGGAACCCGGTCGTTTTACAAGTTATCGATTAAAGGAACCGATCGATTTAAGGTTTATCGAGTTAAAGGAAACGCACAATTTAAAAGGAATATCGATTAAATCGGTTGGGTTATTTTTACATCTTTGTAAGTCGATTAAGCTGATATTCAACAAGCAAGATTCACAAGTGGTATTCACAAGATTAAAGCTTAAAATCGCATAAGGATACAGGAATTTTACACAACAATGGAATAATAGAACTTTTCATTGATAAAGACCCGAAGGTCAGATTACATTACAAGATACAAGTACAAAGGACCCAGAGGTCAGTACATAAGTCATAACCAAAAACCCTAAACCCTCATCCTAACCCAAGTAGAGCAGGGGAGAGAGAGATTTTAAATCTGATGCTCTCATTTTCCCCCACTTAACAAGGGTGAGAGAGGCTTTAAAGAAATCCTAAAGCCGCTAGCTGAAGCTAAAACCAGTGGAGCGACAGCGGCCTTGATAGGATTTTTAAGCCAGGAGCCCTAAGAAAGAGTTAGTGGGCTCTCCAGCTGTTAAATGGTGAGTTAATATACGAAGATCAGTTGTTGGCTGATCAAGATCGCATATCAAACTCACGTTCATTTTCAGACTAAGTCTGTTGATGGTAGTTACGTCATAACGATAGACACACAAGGTGCATACGGTTAGGAGAAGTGTCTTCTTAGTTGCAACAGCAGGCCCGCCGCCATGGTGGTAGAGTAGCTTTGCAACAATCGTATGTGAAATCTTTGATGACGATGAAAACAGTGATAAGGGACGCACAGGGGTGATTTGAGAAGCTGAAATCATTGAAAAGGGGGTAAAGGTGTTTGCCGGAAGTTTCACCGGAAATAAGGGTTCACCGGGATACATGATTCTACAAAGAAGATAAGTATGGTGATTGGGTTATGTTTTGTAAAACAATTGGTCCAATTTATAGAGGCCAAGCAAGGGTGCAAATGCAAATTCGAGTTCTCAAAACCTTTAGAGAAATGCGACCAAAAGGACAAAGCGTGTAGGAATCACGCGATCGATAATTGGATAAATTTACGATTGGATTGACATATCGAAAGATTAGGACGATAATTACGATGTCAAATCGCTACCAACTTAGGAATAGAGACTACTATTCTAGACTAAGTTTTGGCGGTAACACTTATTCAAGAATTGGATTGACTTGAGAAGAATCGATTAGGTCAACCAAAAATCGATACATCTGGTCGATCGGATGAGGAAGATCACCGAGCTTGAAACTCCAACAAATTAGATACATCGGCCTATGGGAAAATGGGAATATCGGTTGAAGGGGGAACTTCAACCCGATCAAGGAGGATCGAAGGAAATCGGGGCGTATTCAAGGAAGATCGGGTTGAGCTTGGAACTTCAATGATCGGATGCAAGTGAAGAAGATCGGCTAAAAGGATCGGTTGGGAAATTTTAAGGCTTAGGCGAATTACTAAGATCAACAAGTGAAATCAACATGGACAAGTGGTATTGACTGATTACAACATCAGTCAACCAGATACGCCTTTCTTTTCTCTTGTTCCTTGCTTATTTATCGGATCTTATCTGATATTATTTGCCTTACTGTACCCATTATCCTTGTGACGTATTTCGCAAATCATTTAATGCGGGTGGGGGAAACATGTATTAACTCGCTACTAAATGTGCTTTTAAATCCAAAAGGTTTTCGTACGTGTTTTTCCTGACCCTACGATCAAAACCGCTTAATCTGGAACGTTTAATCTTTTCAAACGGTTGATCTTCCAAATCTTGTCTTCTTTTTCCCTCCTCGTCTTTATAAAGTTCATCAAAAATCATACCAGAGTTTTCCATTTCACAAACTTGCGATTTATTCTCCGAAAACTCCAGTTACTTCTCTCGATTCAAAGTGTTTTCCTAAGTTTCAAAATCATCTTTCCAAAAAATAGAATCGGTAATCTATGTTTATTTGATATATTTTTTAAAAATCCATTGATCTTAAATGTTTTTTATCGTGTGTTATGCTTTATTGTTTCTTAGTTTCCGCCAGTGTGATATTCTTTGTATTAATGCACAATTTTTAACCGAATCTATCTTATCGTAGATGATCACTACCACGGTATGGGTAAGATAATGTGCAACTATGCGAATTGGCAACAAAGATTGTGGATGATAAGTTAAATGCGGTTCAATATCACTCGGGATCCAGGAATCCATGGAGGTCGAGCAAATTCTGCGAAAAAGCAAGCCTTTGAGAATTTTTTATACGCTTCAACGCAATCGGTGATGCAAAGATGAAGCACTAGAATTCCTAAGGAATTTAAGAGTGGATACAGATGCTCCAGAGAAGAACTACTTTTCGGCGATCAAATAACGGAGAAGAAATCGATTGTCGAATGAGGATATAACACGCCTGCTCAAATTTACCCAAAGGGCCGGATCTCTTTTGCTCATTCTGAGGAAAAACGAAGATGAGCTGATCGGAAAAGAGTTTCTTCAGAGAAGCCGACAAACATCATACGCCGGGTTTTGTCGGGGCCAATGCTCAAGAGGAAATACCGATTGTTGTTTGACATATTGTCAAAAAACAATTATGGGTATCAGATTCAAACCCGAATGCTATTACATCCGTCAAACCGCAAAGATGGTCTGCAATAATTGATGGAGCCAAGAACATCAATTGGCATGGGTTTCAAGGCCATTTCGCTACAAGAACATGAGAAATTTGGAGTTGATGAGTGGAGGCAGGTATTTCTGAAGAAAAAGATCAGCAATCTCAACAAGGTTGCAGTTATCCTACAAGATAAAATGCCAAAGGCCAAATGGGAACAGATTGGACTGAAGTCCTATAAGGCTTTTCTAACAGCCACTTCAGCCATCTTTGGGCCACCAGACGATGATATGCGCCACCCCCCCAAAGTCAAAGAAAGGAAAACAAGAAAGCAACTTCATCTACACGGATCTTGGGCGACCAACTCAAAAGTGGTGAAGGCCCCCCAGAAGGCCCACCAGATGCCCCCCAGAAGAAGAAAAGAAAACTGGTGAAGGCCCAGGAGAAGAGGCCGAAGAAGGCGAAGCAAGCCTCCATGACTCTGATGCTTGAAGATGAGTCAGATGAAGAAAGAGCGCCAGATCGGTCTGTTTGCAACAAAAAATCAGTGAAAAAAATCGAATGGGCGGGGCTTCTCAAGTCGAGAGCTCGCCAGATCATTCCGAGGAAGAAGCACAAGCCGATAGATCTCCTTCTCCTCAAGCTCGAGCTGATTCACCACTCAGACTAATGGTTGCTGAGCATGTCTCTCCTATTCTTCCACCGCCTGAACTCCGAACCTCGAATCGATTCGCGAACGAGCTTACGATGTGGAACCGTAAGACACGCTTCCACAGAATATATCTGTAGTCAAACAGATCGACCATCTTCCGCCGACTCACAACCAGAACCTTCCACATCTCATCAAACCGAATCGACGGACAATTCCCGAGTCCAGATCAACAAAAGATCATAAGCGGGAAATTGATCGAATGCGAATCGAAAGAGAAATTGATGAGTCAGATCAGGCTGGTCGCCTAACTCGCCATACGAGAGGAAGTTTTGGAGATCCTCACCGGAGAGATCTTCGATTAAAAAGCTTCTCGGACTTTATAATAATTATTGAGCAGATGGGTAAAGCGGATGAGTTTGAGACTTCGATTTCGACATGAGGAAATCACGCTAAAATGGGATCACCAAACCGAGCCGATAATTGCTAAATCTGTCAAAGCTCGATCCACGAGAAGCTAGGGTTTTTAACAGATTTAATCGAGATGGCGACAAAGCTCTCAAGCAGATGCCATCATGAAGGATCGGAGAGGCTGCCGATGATAGTGGGAGTGGTGCTGCAGTTCATGACCAACCTTTGGAGGCACAAACAATGAATCGGATCAAGTGACACTCAACATTCCAACATCACACATCACTATTGATCAACTTCGGAGATCAAATCTTGTCTCAAAGATCTCTCAAAAAGAAGAAGTTGAGGACTCATACCGATCAAAGGCGGATTGCCATCATAGAAATATCGGATCAAAGGGAATTGGCTATTTCCCAGTTGGGGCAATCAAAGATCGGGTTCTCCCAAATGTGTCCCTCATCGTCATACCGATCCGATAAAGACCGTTGATACGAAACCGACTCGGTGGATAAACAACAAGTTTTTTTTTCGATGCTCAGCGACAAGCTAGAATTGTCGAAGAGAAACTTGACAAACCGATTAAAACACTCTCCAACGCCATGGAATCTGGCCAAGATCGAAATGATATCGAAGATTCAAAATCTAACCGCTCAAACTCAAGGCATATCTCATTGCAGATCTCAACAAAGGCGATCGCGATCGACTTTGGTTCTCGACCTCCCACTCACTACTCTTTTTGATCAAACCAAAAAGGGGAAGGACAGAGTGAGAAACCAAATGACCAACAACAAAAGGGGGACATCACAAACTCGGACTCATCGAAAAAGATGTCCAAAGAACAGATAGTGAAGAAGCCCAAAAATGCCAAGAAGAAAAGAAAGGCGTAAAAACGAAGAGGCAAGAAAAATCTGAACAAGAAATTCAGACGAGAGTGAAGAAAGGAAGAAATTTGGAAAATCCGTACGTAACCTAAGCCGCCCGAAGAGTTGATGAGATCATCAAAAAAAACTGGCCAAGATGCTAAGAAATTTGAGGAATGGAATAAGATCGGGGAGTGAATGGCTTCGGATGCCTTTGTTCTTAATCTTGTTCCCAAGAAGAATCTCCGATGAAGAATTCCTCAACTGGTTAGAAAATAAATACCGGGATTTTTCAAGTATCCGGAAAATGAGGCCAAGCTTATCAATGTAAAAATAATTCGCCAAGAGTATGATCTGTTGGAATACTCGAAGAAGGCAGATGGCTCATTTGACAGACTGGCATTTCAAAGATTCTATTTTGACATCCTGCACAGAACGCAAATAACTGATCCTCAACAGACTGATGATGTCAAATGGAAACTTTATCAGATTTTCAATGTACCTCAAGATCAAAGAGAGATGCCAGAAGGATACAAGCCTAAAGAGTGAAGAATCGAAGACTACTCGGGATCAATCACATTTTTTATTTTCAAACTTTTACGATGTAACATGTAATCAACATTCATTAATGAGAAAAGTTTATTTTCTGATCCTAAGACAAAGTCTCATTGTCTTCTGATTATATGCTCTTAACTGTTCTATTTTTTATCAACTGTTTTGGACATAATACTCAGATAAGGACATAAAACTCAGATAATATTTAGTATTGGTTTAATATTTTTATTTATTTAATATTAAATATATGGCGTTGCACTAATTAGAATATTATGTTTGATTGTTTGCATTTATTCTCATATGTGTTCCCTTGAGCCACTGCTGTCATTGAGTGAGTGAGAACTCGGATGACTTAAGCATGATTCTTAAATAGCCCCAATCGAGGATCATCAAGAAAGAGATATTGATGATGCAATGGAGATTGGTGTGCGATCTGCATCATACTCTTAGAGAGTGTAGTAAGATCTCACTTACTGCGAGATACTAGGTATCTCATGATGGATGCACAAATACCTTAGAGGGTATTGGTATACCCATCCGAGAAACCGTTTGATGTAGTTCCACTATATGTGTCTACGGGTGTCTCGGTTAGTGATAGCGATGCGATACTCCTTTGACTTGAGGTCAATACGCACGACATGTGTGGAGTGATGAACTTTGACCATGACCGACGCTTGCACCCGTCTATGGGTAGATATGGCTTGGATTGAGTTCATCACGAAGTGCATGTGCGTGGTACTTGAGCCAAGAAAAGGATTCATTCCTCAAAGTGGATTTAGAGAATACTCATCTTCTCATCATAATTGGATCTAAGTTATTGGCCAATGCACGTCAACTTAGACTTGTGACTAAGTGTGACACTAATGATCAATTAGTGATTTGAGATAAATTGATTAAGTTATTTGAATAGACACTTCATCATGTTCAAGACTAATTGATTATTCGTGAATGAAAGGAGGAAATCACAATTGCCCATGTTTCAGTTACAGGTAGTTGCATGTTTCTCGCAACGTACCTCATATATTGAGAATGATTTATTGACTAGGGTTCAATTAAGTCAGTTAGTTTGACTAATCGCTCGGTATATGAGGGCATATGGATCACACAACAAGTATTTCCCTTTTACGGATTAGAGTTGGTTGATTAAATGTTAAATTGGATTTAATATTTAATTTATGGAGAAGTAATTAATAATAGATTAATTTCAAATTAATTATTATTAATATTTAATTAAATTTTATTTAATTAAATAAGAATTCCCAATAATTATATTTGGAATATAATTGTAGGATTTAATGTATATGGAAATAAATCGTAGAGATTTTCATATAAGACATTTAAATCCGTAGAGATTTATATTTAGGGAATTAAATTAAAAGGAATTAATTTAATTCAAGATTAGGGATTTTATTTCCCTAATTGGGCTAGCTTGGGAAATAAGCTAAGCCTCCCTATATATACAAGCTATTGGGATTCACAAAGAGTATCACTTCATATTTTCTCCATAAAATCTAGAGTTTGAATTTTCCTAACAAATCTGTCTCGGGATTCAACGCTGGCAAATTAGTGCAAGTCCGTAATTGGGGATTACGTGGATATCGTAGTAGAGAAATCTGCTCTCGAGTTACTAAAGATTTCCCGTTATGATTATTGTAATCTGTATACAATTAATTGTTCGTTGTTGGTGAACTTTAATTTCTGCTGCACATGTGATTACGTGTTTTACGTGCCTCTATATTCCAACAGTTCAAAGGCAACATTCAACCAAAGATTCAGATCAACAACTCTCCATAAACCTTTGAAAAGAAAGGTAATGCATTCCAACCAAGGCAAATTGGTAATGGAATCAAAGGCAGGTATGACAAAGTTGAATCAAAGGCAGTATAGAAAGTCTGTTCAATGTAATTCATGTCATGGGTATGGTCATTATGCCAATGAATGTGCTAATACCTTGCTTAAATTGAAATTGAACTTCAATGCTACTTAAGTGATGAATCCGATGAAGAGCATGAAGAACAAAATGAAGAACGTGCATTCTATCATAGAATGGACTATGATGATTCCATAGATGATGATCTGGACTATTCTGATTCTGATGTTGAAACAGATGTTATCACATCTGGAGTAACATTAGATGAAAATTGTTCTGATGAAACTGTTAACTATTTTAATGGTTTAATTGATGATAAAGGAACATCTGTTGTGGATAGTGAATCATGTGGATTAGGTTGTAAAGATTTTTTTGATAAATGGGAATATCAAAATCAGATTCTAAAGTCTATGACTTAGGAAAATGATGACTTGAGAGATTGTTTTTACATGGGTAACAATTTGATTTCTTGGCATAATAAGAAATAAAATTGTGTTTCACAATCTACAGAAGAATCTGAATACATTGCTGCTGGGGAATTAACACACAATTACAAGAAGTTTTATTTCAATTTGAGGGGGTGTTTGCAGAACCCAAAGGATTGCTCCCAAGAAAAAGGATTGAGCATGAAATTAATCTCAAACCTGGGACACAACCAATTTTTCAGAGGGCATACAAACATTCACATGCTCTGAAAAATGAGATAGAAAAGTTGGTGAAACATATGTTATCTCAAGAGGCTTGATACAAGTGAGTTCAAGTACATTTGCTAGCCCTTCTATTTTGATGAAGAAGAAGGATCTCACATGGAGATTCTGTGTCGACTATAGGAAGCTTAATGACCATACAATGAAGAATAAATATCCTATGCCAGTTATTGAAGCCTGTTAACTGAGCTATATGGGTCAAAAGTGTTTTCTAAGATTGACCTCAGACAAGGATACTTTCAAATTCTTCTCAAAGAAAGTGACAGGTACAAATCTGCTTTCATAACTCATTGTGGACCTTTTGAGTTTAAGGACATGCCGTTTGGGCTTACAAATGCACCTGCTACCTTTCAAAATATGATGAATGAAGTTTTTTCAAAGTTAATTAGGAAATTTTTCCTAGTTTTCTTTGATGACATCTTCATATACAGTCCAAATATGGAAAGCCATGTTAAACACTTAACTGAGGTGTTGAAATTGCTGGAGAAACACCAATTATTTGCTAAAAAGAGGAAATGTGTTTTTGGAGTCAAACAAGTGGAGTATTTGGGGCATCTTATATCAGATTGGAAAGCCATGTTAAACACTTAACTGATGCATGTGGCAATGAGATTGGTGTTGTTCTTATGCAGAAGGGACAACCAATTGTATTTTTTAGTCAAGGTTTATGTGCTAGAAATCAAGCACTATCAACTTATGAGAAAGAGCTATTAGCTCTTATGATAGTAGTTTCTAAATGGAGTCATTACCTAAATGGTAGCCAATTTGTTATTAGAACATATCATGCTAGCTTGAAGCACCTGAAGGAGCAAAGGTTGAGCAATATCTTACAACATAAATGGTTGATTAAATTGATGGGACATAATTATACCGTTGAGTATAAAAAAGGAAAGGAGAACAAGGCTGTTGATGCCTTGTCAAGGCAGTATGAGCAACATGAAAAGAAAGATGAACTCATTTATGCTATTAGAACTAATCTTAAACCTAAGTGGATAGATGAGATTCTCTTTAGCTGCAGAGAGGATGAGTACACTCAGAAACTGTTTTCTCAAACAGTGTTGACACCAGGATGGAACCAGAAATTTTCCATTCAAGATGGGCTATTGAAATAGAAGAACAAGTTATGGGTGGGAAGTTCCAACAACTTCATACATGAGTCACTCTGGAATTCAAGCTTGCTATCAGAGGGCTAAAAGCTTCTTCTATTTGGTTGGCATGAAGAAGGATTTTCAGGACTTCATTAATGGATGTGATACATGTAGGAAATGTAAAACTGAGAGTGTGCCTTATCCTGGGTTACTACAGCCTCTTGAAGTTCCTGAGAAGCCTTGGTGCCAGGTAACTATGGATTTTATTGAAGCTCTACCAAATTCTGAAGGGAAGAGTGTAATATGGGTCATAGTAGATAGAATGACTAAATACAATCATTTAATAACACTAAAGCATCCTTACACAGCTGAGAAGTTAGCTGAAATCTACCTCAATCAGGTATACAAACTTCATGATTTCCCAGAAATAATTGTCAGTGATAGAGATGTTGTGTTTCAGAGTTTATTCTGGAAATCACTGTTCAATTTGGTCGGGGTCCAACTACTTATGAGCACTGCTCATCATCCTCAAACCGATGGCCAAAGTGAAAGAGTGAATAAGTGTTTGGAGACTTACTTAAGGTGTATGACTAAGGTCAAACCCAGTAAATGGATGAAATGGTCGGCACTTGCAGAATGGTGGTATAATACTAATTACCACCAATCCATACAAATGACACCATTTGAGGCATTGTTGTTGGGGAATAAGTTGCACAGATCTATTCGGGGTGAATATTTAAATACAAATTTAATTCTTATAATTATTACTTGCATGAATTAATCCTATATTAATTCAAATAATAATCCAACAACATATCATGCATATAATTAATTCACGTAAATCCTACGCATGCGGAATTCTACGAGTTTACGTGAATGTACCTCTTGGGATGGCAACGGTCTGGCTGATTAGACTCACCAAAAAGAACTTCCCAAGTATTCCCTTAATCCTTGCTCGACTATCCGGTGGTACAACACTTGCGAACAATTAACAAAAGAAAAATAAATTATGTTGCACCACCTTTGTGGATTTACTAATTTTTCCAGCACATGGAATTGTACTTGGGAATGAAATAGTCATCCCCTATTTATAGAGCATAGGTGGTCGAAATTTTGGGCAAAAAAAATGATGTGGGAAAATCTTTTCTTGATCTCCAAGAAATCTTAAATATATCTCCTATATTCTCTTTCCCATAATTATAATATTCCACAAAATCCGACCTACTCTTTGTTATGGATAAATTTCAAAAATTATAGGGCAAGATTCCAAGATTTGGATCTTCTTGAATTTATGAGATATTCTTGTAATTCAAGAAATACATATCTTCCATAATATTTTTTCAAGAAAATCAAGAAAATCTTTCTTTCCCTTAATTATCAAATTTTTTGAAATTTCCCTATGAATAACCAAGTGAGAGATTTCTTGAATTTAATGAGATAATCTTGTATTCCAAGAATACATATCTTCATTCCATAACAAAATTCAAAGAAAATCTTTCTCCCCTTTTATCCATAAATTTCAAAATTAATGAGGAAAAATAAGCAACAATATTTATTTTATTTTAAACACATTTTTCAGTTATTGGACTATATGTTGGGCTACTTAGGACACCTTTAGGAGAATTAAGATTGGACCTTCCAATGGATCTTGAATTATCAATATTGAGCCACAATATTATTCAAGCCCATAAATATTAATTAATCCCACTACATAATTAATATCAGACTATCCATCTTAACCCATATTATAGTCAATATGGCTCCGGTTATTATTTCCGTGTTTAAGATTATCTAGTCCATTAATTAATTCAAGCCCTTTGAAATAGCTTTTCATTAATTAATATCTTTTGTCCTTGGTCAAGGAAGCGGTTCAACATTATTATCCATCTAGGAAACTAATTCCACTTGCAAGATTTGGTATGATAAATCTTATGAACCTCCCAAGAACAAATCGAACAAGCGTGCTTGCACCACGATTCTCAAGTCAGATTAAATCTTAGAAATCACATGTGACCAATAATATTGCCCCAAAAAAAGTATTGAATCTGGTTGATTCTCTACCCATGATAAGTCAAAGCAATAGTTACCAACCCCACGTGATCCTATTTAAGGAGCGAAGATTAAGAAATAACGAACCATCGAGGTCTAATTCTTCCTTGTTAGGTTCTGAAGAATTTATCCTCCCAGAGGTCCTATTCGATGCATCAAGATGCACTAGTATAATCTCTTGGTCAAGACAAGCCAATCCGAGCCTTACACTTCAACCTTTCACGATGGGTTGTTCATTTTCATCTAGGTCGTGAATGGCGTACTTTTTAGTTACAAAGGGCCGTTAATTTAATCTTACGTGATCGGTATCACTAAATTAACTACAATGTAACACGTCACGATTTATTGAACAATTATGCAAAGAAATATATGTAACATTCAATGATATTTAAAGCATCGGTGATAAACAATTTATTTCATGTAAATAAGTCCAAAATTGGTTTTGATTATACAAAGTAAAAAGCATACTTTCGGTATAATCCCAACAATCTCCCACTTATACTCAAAGTGCCGCTTTTAAGTATACTACAAACATGTCTCGTGTAGTTTCTAATTCGTGACATCTAATGTCACCTACACGAACCTAATAATTTCTCCCACTTATACTCAAAGCAGTTGGCAATGGTCTTGACACTCATTCCTTCCACATGTCTCGAATGTATTCAGAGGCGGGACCCTTTCTTGAATGGATCCGCTAGGTTGTCTTCGACGCTATCTTTTGCCGCGATCTATATCTCTCTCTTAATGATATCTCGTATAAGATGGTATTTCCTTTCAATGTGTTTTTCTTTGGCTTTTGTGGGCTCTTGGTTCCTTGAATTTGCAATCGCTCTCGGCATTGTCACAATAAACAAATGATTCTGCTGGGCAAATTCGGAACCACATTCAAGTCCACTAGGAAGTTCTTGAGCAAACCGCTTCTTTTCACGCCTCTCAAGCAGACTACATATTTCGCTTCCATGGTAGAATCATGACGCATTTTCGCTTGACGCTTCTCCATGTCACGGCTCCTCCCCATGCAAAAACACACTCTTGGGAGGTAGATTTTTTCGGAGTCTATGTTTGATTGGAAATCGAGTCCGTTTAGCCGATGGGGGATGGACTATCGACCGATAAATCAACATTTTATCCCGAGTTCTTTTCGAGATACTTCGGAATGTTTTTTAGCTGTAGTCAATGTTCTTTCCCGGGTTACTTTGATATCTTGCCACCATGCCAGCGGCAGCGGATATCGGGTCTCGCATACAACATTGCATACATAAGGCTTTCGATAGCCGAAGCATAAGGAATGCCTCTCATGTCATCTATCTCCTTTTGCGTCTTAGGGCACATTTTCTTGGATAGATGGATTCCATGTCTGAAAGGTACAAAGCCTTTCTTTGGAATCTTGCATGCTGAATCATTTCAAGACAATGTCTATGTATGAAGCTTGCGATAAGCCTATCATCCTTTTCTTGCGATCTCGAGTGATCTTGATCCCAAGGATGTGTGCGGCTTCCCCTAAGTCCTTCATATCAAACTGTTTTGAAAGCCATGCCCTTACGTCTGATGACACCTTTACATCGTTCCTGATGATCAGAATATCGTTTACGTATAGTACTAAGAATACCAATGCAGTTCCGACACGCTTTTTGTACACACAACTTTCGAACTCGTTTTGATCGAACCCATAAGACTTTATAACATGATCAAAAGATTGGTTCCAAGCTCTGGATGCCTGTTTGAGTCCGTAAATGGACTTCATGAGCTTAAAAACTAGGTGTTCTTGGCCATTTTCAATGAAGCCTTGGGGTTGTTGCATATAGATCTCTTCATCAAGACTTCCATTAAGGAAAGTTGTCTTGACATCCATTTGCCAGATTTCAAAGTCGAGATGCGCAGCAATCGATAAGAGAATTCAGATGGACTTAAGCATGGCTACGAGAGAAAAAGTTTCCTCATAATCGATCTCTTCTTTCTGAGTATAACCTTTCGCCACGAGTCTTGCCTTGATGGTTTCCACCTTCCCGTCCGGTCCTCTTTTCCTCTTATACACCCACTTGCAACCAATGGGTTTGACCCCATTAAGTGGTTCGACTAGCTCCCACACTCTGTTATGAAACATAGAACCCATTTCGGCTTTCATTGCTGTTTGCCAAGAATCTGCATCCTTGTCTTGGATTGCCTCGTCATATGTCCATGGGTCTGATTCGTCTTGTCCGGGAATCAAGTCCGAGGACTCTCCTATTCCCATGAATCTCTCGGGCTGTTTCACAACCCTCCCACTACGACGAGGTTCCGGTTGTGTAAGTGTGTCGTTTGGTATATCATCTTGTACAGTTGGCATTGAGGTTAGCCCCCTTAGCTCATTTAAGGTAATCTCACTTCTGGGTCTTCTTTCGTTCATATAGTCTTCTTCCAAAAATCTAAAGTGGGTGCTTATTACCACCTTTTGATCTTCGGGACCATAGAACATACACCCTTTTGTTCCCTCGGGGTACCCCACAAACAACCTTAATTCTGATCGAGGATCCAATTTTCCGGCTTCCTTGTCCAACACGTAGGCCGGACACCCCCAAATCCTCATGTGTCTCATACTAGGCTTGCGCCCGGTCCACAATTCTTTAGGAGTTTTGGGAACCGATTTGGATGGCACCAAGTTCAGAATGTAGGCTGCTGTTTCCAAGGCATGACCCCAGAATGACTTGGGAAGATCCGCATAACTCATCATAGATCTAACCATTTCCAAAAGAGTTCTGTTTCTTCGCTCTGCAACCCCGTTTTGTTGAGGGGTTCTGGGTGCAGTGAGCTGAGATGTAATCCCTTCATCAGATAAGTAGTTCAAAAACTCATTGCTGAATTACTAGCATGAATTAATCCTATATTAATTCAAATAATAATCCAACAACATATCATGCATATAATTAATTCACGTAAATATTACGCATGCGGAATTCTACGAGTTTACGTGAACGTACCTCTTGGGATGGCAACGGTCTGGCTGATTAGACTCACCAAAAGAACTTCCCAAGTATTCCCTTAATCCTTGCTCGACTATCCGGTGGTACGACACTTGCGAACAATTAACAAAAGAAAAATAAATTATGTTGCACCACCTTTGTGGATTTACTAATTTTTCCAGCACATGGAATTGTACTTGGGAATGAAAGAGTCATCCCCTATTTATAGAGCATAGGTGGTCGAAATTTTGGGCAAAAAAAATGATGTGGGAAAATCTTTTCTTGATCTCCAAGAAATTTTGAATATATCTCCTATATTCTCTTTCCCATAATTATAATATTCCACAAAATCCCACCTACTCTTTGTTATGGATAAATTTCGAAAATTATAGGGCAAAATTCCAAGATTTGGATCTCCTTGAATTTATGAGATATTCTTGTATTTCAAGAAATACATATTTTCCATAATATCTTTTCAAGAAAATCAAGAAAATCTTTCTTTACCTTAATTATCAAAATTTTCGAAATTTCCCTATGAATAACCAAGTGGGAGATTTCTTGAATTTAATGAGATAATATTGTATTCCAAGAATACATATCTTCATTCCATAACAAAATTCAAAGAAAATCTTTCTCCCCTTTTATCCATAAATTTTGAAATTAATGAGGAAAAATAAGCAACAATATTTATTTTATTTTAAACACATTTTTCAGTTGTTGGACTATATGTTGGGCTACTTAGGGGGCCTTTAGGAGAATTAAGATTGGACCTTCCAATGGATCTTGAATTATCAATATTGAGCCACAATATTATTCAAGCCCATAAATATTAATTAATCCCACTACATAATTAATATTGCACTATCCATCTTAACCCATATTACAGTCAATATGACTCCTTGTTATTATTTTCCGTGTTTAAGGTTATCTAGTCCATTAATTAATTCAAGCCACTGAAATAGCTTTCCGTTAATTAATATCGTTTGTCCTTGGTCAAGGAACGGTTCAACATTATTATCCATACCAGAAACTAATTCCACTTGCAAGATTTGGTATGATAAATCTTATGAACCTCCCAAGGGGGCAAATCGAACAAGCGTACTTGCACACGATTCTCCGTATTAAATCTTAGCAATCACATATGACCAAGATAAAAAGTATTGAATTTCGTTGATTCTCTACCCATGATAAGTCAAAGCAATAGTTACCAACCACACGTGATCCTATTTAAGGAACGAAGATTAAGAAATAACGAACCACTGAGGTCTAATTCTTCCTTGTTCAGTTCTGAAGAATTTGTCCTCCTGTAGGTCCTATTCAGTGCATCAGTCATGCACTAGTGTAATCTCTTGGTCAAGACAAGCTAATTCGAGCCTTACACTTCAACCTTTCACGATGGGTTGTTCATTTCCATCTAGGTCGTGAATGGCGTACTTTTAGTTACAAGGGACTGTTAATTTAATCTTCTGTGATCTGGTATCACTAAATTAACTACAATGTAACACGTACGATTTATTGAACAGTTATGCAATAAATATATGTAACATTCAATGATATTTAAAGCATCAGTGATAAACAATTTATTTTAGTAAATAAGTCCGAAATTCAGTTTTGATTATACAAAGTAAAAAACATACTTTCCAGTATAATCCCAACAATTGTATGGATACAAACCATCACAGATCGGGTTAGGACCGTATTTGAAGGGAAATTCTGGTGAATCATAGGACTTATTACTGGAAAGACAGAGAATGATGCAAGTATTAAAGGAGAATCTACAATCTGCTATCAATCGAATTAAATTCTATGCAGACATACACAGGTCTGAGCGTGAATTCATGGCTGGGGATTGGGTCTATGTGAGGATGCAACCATTTAGGAATGCCCCAGACCAACTACGAAAGCAAACTAAGCTCTCTGTCAAATACTTTGGGCCCTATCGGGTTGTGGAGAAGATTGGGAAGGTAGCTTACAAGTTGGACCTACCTAATGGATGTCGCTTACACGCAGTATTCCATGTGTCCCAGCTTAAGAAGCAAATCAAGAATAAATATACCCCATAGGAGCAACTACCAGACATAAATGAAGAAGGTGAAGCCATCGTCGTACCTGTAGCTATCTTGGTGAAAAAGAGGAACGACAGGGTGCATCAATGGCTCATTCACTGGAGCAACGGACTACCGGAAATGGCTACTTGGGAGGAGGCGGAGGTTATGACTTGATCGGAATTTTTGGTTAAAATAATTTTCCTACTCCCCCACAAGAGTACGGGATCATCGTAGTAGTGTAAGTAATTTGACCAAGTATTTATCGAACCCAAGAGACTAGGAGAGGAGTGGACCCCCAAAGTTATACCTATCCATGACGTTATAGAAGCGATAAAAGTTTTTGATTTTAAAAGCAAGTTAACTCAAGAACCAATTTTCAACTAAAGACAACTAGAATTAAAATTATCAATTAACTACTAATCAAGTAATAAAAACAAAAGTAATCAAGCAATTAAAACTAACTTTCGAGGGAAAATGCAAGGGTGAGATAATTGCTTCGGGTGTTTTCCTTATGTGGGGCCAGTAACAAGTTCACAAACCAACTACTCAATTATGTCAAAAGTGGTTATTTAGCTAGGAGCAATCACTAAAATGTGTAGACCAATCCCTTTTGAGGCCTAGGTGAACAACTTGAATTAACTAGCACCTAATTAATCCCATAATCTCCTAAGATTGTGACGAATAGGAAGTTTCAACACTAAGTTATTAATTCCTAAACATCGTCTCTCACCAACCTCATAGACGACCTCTACTCGATTAATGTCTATTGTTGTCATTCTAGCCACTAGCCAACTTTTGATTGAACTAGCTACTAAGTAACATCAAATTACCCAAATTGAGACTCACACTCACAACTCAATCAAACATATCCAACCCTAGTTGTAATACACAAAAATAAGAATGCTAGCTAATAGAATCAACAAGATAATTGAAGCATTAAACCCACAACAATAGAAACAATAGAAAATCACCCACATAGACATAATCAAGAAATTAGTTCACAAACCCATCAATTTCCCCACATATATCCAACACCCAAAGCAAATAAGCTTAGCCCATGGTTCTAGAAGAGAAACTCATGGCTAAAATGAAGAAATATGACAAACCCATAAGAAATAGTGAATAAAACTTGCAATAAATGAAATGTATCACCTCTTGAAGACTTGAAATGAAAAGCATAAACACCTTCAATCCTTGTTTGTAAATGCAAATAACTCTTAAATCTAGCTAAATTATGAATTTCTAAAGAAATCTACACTAAAAAGTACTTAGAAAAATGAAAAGTATCACTTGGAGACATGTGGTGAAAGAAAAAAATGCTCAAAAGCTTAAACCCTAGAAAACTCTCTTAAACCTCCTTACTCTCCTTCTTTTCCTTCTGTTGAATTCCCTCTGTTGAAATATTTTTTTTTCCCGAAGTTGCTCCCCTGCTTCTACTCAAAATCGCTGAACCAAGTTAGAGAAAAAAATATCCCCTTTAAAAGCGTGCTTCCTTGTCTTTTTAATTGAAGTGTGCGGCTGAAATGGATTAAGAAATGGGCTATATTTAATTCCCAGGTGCTAGCTTCTTCACTTCAAATTGCAATTGGGCCACAAAAATGGAGGGCATGGGCCTGTGATGTTGGGCCTCTTTTTTTTTTTGAAATTTCACGAGTCCGGCCGAGGGAGTCTTTTATGCTGCGCGTCGTTTTTGTTTCGCTCATAACTTGAGCTCTCGAACTCCGATTGAGTTGATTCTTTTTTCGTTGCAATCGTCTTTTCAAGGAGCTTCTAATGGTTCAGCCCTATTCTCAAACATTCTTTTAAATCATACCATTTTTGCACTACTTCTTGCTTATTTTCACCCGTTTCCTACACACTTTATCACAATCTCAAATAAATGGGATTAGTAGCACTTTTCATTGCAAATGACCTCAAATCACATCAAATATGACACAAAAAATTACCATAAAATAAGTAATTATGACCCTCATCAGGTTATCAAACTCAAATTTCCGGGTATCTTGACTTGAGGACAAGTCAAATTTTGGGGAAGCATTGTCGTGTTTTTGTTATTTACATTTCTTTAAGTCACTCCAGCGTGTTTGTGTCCCATTGTGAATAATTAATTCGGCCCAAACCACACTCAGTCCAAATTCATATTATTAGTTGGCCGTCTTTGAGGTAAGTTATTTTCTGAGCCGCACGATTTGGATCATTCAATCCTACGGTCATCGTTGCACATGGTACAGGTCTGACACCTTCGTCGTCCATGGCAACGGTATTTACAGCATATTTTGAAGAGGTGAGACGTGTGTATTGTGTGAGGTAAACCTCCATTGCTTTTGCGATTTATTTCATTCAATATTTCGTTCTACGCTAATGTTCATTCTGATTTCAGATATGAAGAGTATTTCGACCGTTGATTGAGTGTTTCATGAGTTAGTTGAATGACGAACCTCATGTGAGTCATTAATATATGCATAATTCTCTTAGACATTCCGTTCTTAATTCTTACGATGAATTCCGATCACAGGTCCCCTGTTCGGTGATCATCTGGCGAAGCTGAATCATCCTTCGTTTTCTGCAGTGAATGTTATTATGTTTGTTTATTTATGTGTTGTTAAGAAGCTTCCCCTGATTACGTTATAAACTGGTGTTTGTTGCATTTTCGTTAATTTATATATTACCTGGGACATTACAGTTTAAAGAGTATGATTTATATTATTAAAGGATATTAGTCGATAACTTAAGAGTATGACTTATTAAAAATATATTACTAATGATGTTGAAGGATATGTTTAATATTATGACATAAGTATTAGTAGTAATAACTAAAGGATATGACATATATTACAAAAATATATTAGTCGTGATAACTGAAAGGTCAAGTCTCAAGAGACCTACTCCAATAAAATATTAACACTATTAGTTTACGTGACCTATTAGCTAATCTTCCAATTTATTACATTTCTCTCAATCATTAAATACAAGTAAAACATCATTAATAGCAATAATAAAATAACCTCACATAATAAGTTCTAGAATTCAAGACATAGACCTTACATAATAAAATTATGGGCCCTTGATAAATCGCAAAATTTTCGAGCCTGAATCAGTCGACTTATTGGAATCAAAGCACGGCATGGTCCTTCACCTGAGTACGGGGCAATATCGTCTTATGGAAAGAAAGTTTAACTCTTGCTTCGATTTATTCCGTGTCAATTTCAATAGTCATCTTCGTCTACACATACTAAAATTTCCAACATAATTTTGTATATAATTTATCTCAAAATTACTAAATAGTGACATTTCGTATGCTAAAAGAGTTTATGTAAACTGTTGAAGCTGTGAAGTGTAAGGAGCATACAATTAACAGATTAACTAAGAGTAAGAGGGCTAAGAGTACTATTATGCATGCAGTTTTAATCACACACAATCTTGAATCAAATTTCTCATTAGCTCAAATCTAGCAACACTGAACAACAAATTCCAGCTAATAAAACATATCCAAATTTTAAACCAAAATAAAAAAAAAAAATCGTGAGCTCAGCTACCTCACGTGAAATCCAAAAAAAGGAAAAAGAAAAAAATCGATCGAAAGAGGACGCATTTATCATCAATTTGATCCAATTACCGACACCCACCAATTGGAACAAAAATTCCAGCTAGCAGCAATTAACAAGAAATAAATACCATTTCCTAAAAATTGAGTTCCTCTTGATACTGAACAGTTTGTGTTTGAAGGGGTGTTCACGTTTCTTGTTTGTAGTATATTTTTTTTTGATGAAACGAACTTCTCAACTGATTTGCAGATTCTACTGCAGTCCATGCACAATCTGCAAATGCACGAGCGTGTCATTTTGCATAAGTTTATTGAGAAAAAGGATAAGTTTAGATCCACCATAACTTTTACAAACAATAATTAGGGGTAACTCATATACACCAGTTGTACGGTGTAAGTGTTTGCAACTAATACTTTTCAGTCAGAATAACTAATACTTCATAGTTAAACAACTAATACTTTTAAAAATACACATAAGTTGCCCAGTTGTATGACGAAAATATTTATTTCCCTCTTCTCCGAATTTCCAGTACTCCAGTTCATGCATGGTATTTTACATTCTTGGATGATAAATCAACTAAATATCTAAAATCAACGCAAGAAACAAAAAACAAAAGACAGCAGATAAATGCAGTAGAAATCAAGAATTACTTTTGGGCAAGAACAGGTCCAAATTTCATCCACCCAAATTAAGCTCTTGGTTTTGAGCGATGGCGAGCTAGAGTTGCAGAAAATGTACCTGTCGGAGCCACACACTCGATTCATTGCAATCGATAATGAGTCAATATTTTAACAAATATAGAGTGAATATTTTACCAAAATTAACGTGGACATCATCGTCAACCTTGATGTAAAAATCAGGAATGCACTTGAATAATAAATTACACATCAGAAGTTGTTTTATGTTAAGTTTCCAAATGAAACCATGAAACAGGAATAATGTACTTGAATATTAGACCTTAAAACTGACAGGCAAAATCGACTTTGTAAGCAAATATAGATAAATTCAAAGGTCATTACTTATAAGATCTTTCAGATGTCATATGTTTCATGAGCTTGAAACATTACGAACCATTATTAACTCCAGAACGCGATAAAGCTATTTCTTGACACCAACTACACACTACTTGTTAATTTACTACAAGATTAAAAGCCAATTCAAGAGAGGAAACAAATGAGTAAACGGAAAAAGAAATTAGCAGCTCACACAAATCCCCTTTTCTTCCTCCAATTTCCAAAGTTTCTCCCCTGAGCAGCTCACACAAATAGTCAAACAAATAATCATAAGAAGAGTTTTTTGCACTTTTGGTCCCACATGATACGTCTCCTCACGCTTTTGGTCCAAAAGCTTACACTTATGGTCCCAAAGCTGAAAATTTTGACACTTTTGGTCCCAAATCGCGCGTCCTGTGGGACCAAAAGTGTAAGTTTTTGGGACCAAAAATGTCAAAAATTTCGGCTTTGGGACCAAAAGTGTCAAAATTTTTGATTTTGGGACCAAAAGTGTAAGCTTTGGGACCAAAAGCGTGAGGAGGCGTGTCCTGTGGGACCAAAAGTGTAAAAAACTCTCATAAGAACAATACACTTCAACTTAGATCTGAATTCGATTTTACATCGAGGCATCCAAGTCTCTCTTACAGAATCGCGCCTTTTCTACTACTAAAAGCCGTATTTATACCAATCACCATAAATGCTTTCTTCCTCATATGCCCCTCATTCGACGAAACTACTTCAATTTCCCCTCTCCCCTCAGCTCTCCTAGATGCTGACAACTCCATCTGGAGCATTGAAATTTACTTGTCTAATGACCTGACATAATTAATCTCCCAATAAATTCCACACTCATTTAAAGTCAAAACATCAAACACTTGGCAGGCAATAAATCCAAAGAATGAGGAGCTCACATAATTGCTTCATGGGCTTTATCCGCCTCTTTCATTACATCCTTTTCTTAATCTCCTCCTTTCTATTAAACGGCATTTAAAAGAATAGATAAATACACTAATTTATATACACCCAAAAGCTCAAAAAACATAAAATTGTAAAGAATGGTTTATTCTAAGTGTTCTACTCATATGGTGGAGTAGGTTATTCTCTGTTTTGAGAATGATGGTTCTTAGATTTAAGAATCATGATTGTCGGTGAAGACAATGGATTGTGGGCGAAGACGGTGGAGTTTTCTTTTATTTTACCAAGGTGGAGATTGTTTGGGCTTTGTGTTAAAATAAAAGGGCTTTTTATCCCACATCGGATGAGAACAAAGAAAAGAGATTTCCAAATCCTATATAAGGAGCCTTTGGGTCTTTGTTACAATTGCTTCGGTCAATACACTTTAGTTTAGTGTTTGATTCTAATTAAATTCCTTTCACATATTTGTGAGAAGGTGAGAGTCATGTAGACTTGTGATAGTGTAGGAGTGTCGGGCGAGAGAGGGAAAATCTGTATGATTGTAGAAATATATCATATAGTGATGTTTCTTTCGTAGTCCGTGGTTTTTCTCCGGTTTTGGAGTTTTCCACGTTAAATTCTTGTGTTGATTGTGGTTTTGTTTCTTCATTTTATTTCTCGTTTGTTTTGTTTTCCCCTTGCTATGAATGGGGGACGGAGTTTCCCCAACAAGTGGTATCAGAGCTCGAGGTCAGGTCTCTTGATATTCTGAGTATGCTCTGTGGTTGCAGCGTATCCGGGGGTCTCTTGAGAGACGGGTTATTCAGCTAGGGTTGGAGAAACGGTATGTCAAGGGCTTCAAGTTCCATGAAGTGGTGATGTAGAGAAATATGGTGGAAGAATCAATGTGATGATGCAATCTGGGTTGCACAAAGGGTATCAATCAAGGTGGAACAGGTTGCGGCAAATAGCTCTTGAAACTAACATTATGCTTGATTGAAAATTATTTCTTGTTAGAAGGAAATGAACATCCTTTTTGGCAAACCCAACTGCCATGGATAAGGATGTGATAATGTTAGTTGGACCGCTTGTACATTGATTTGGCATGGATGTAAGGTGTGTGGTGAATGTATGTCGATGGCTGAAGGACTTCTAGGTGAGCCAAGAGCTAGAAGGAGCACCATAGTTTTCAGTATGTTTTTCGATATGTGCCGAGGGAAATTCTTAGAATGGTTAATTCTAAGTGGTTAAAAATTCTTAGAATGATTTATTCTAAGTGTTCTACTCATATGGTGGAGTAGGTTATTCACTATTTTGAGAATGATGGTTCTTTGATTTAAGAATCATGATTGTCGGTGAAGACAATGGATCGTGGGCGAAGATGGTGGAGTTTTATTTTATTTTACCAAGGTGGAGATTGTTGGGCTTTGTGTTAAAATAAAAGGGGTTTTATCCCACATCGGATGAGAACAAAGAAAGGAGATTTTCAAATCCTATATAAGGAGCCTTTGGGTCTTTGTTACAATTGTACCGGTCAATACACTTTAGTCTAGTGTTTGATTCTAATTAAATTCCTTTCACATATTTATGAGAAGGTGAGAGTCATGTAGACTTGTGATAGTGTAGGGGTGTCGGGCGAGAGAGGGAAAATCTGTATGATTGTTAAATTCCTTTCACATATTTATGAGAAGGTGAGAGTCATGTAGACTTGTGATAGTGTAGGGGTGTCGGGCGAGAGAGGGAAAATCTGTATGATTGTAGAAATTTATCATATAGTGATGTTTCTTTCGTGGTCCGTGATTTTTCTCCGATTTTGGAGTTTTTCTCGTTAAATTCTTGTGTTGGAGATTGTTTTATTTCTTTATTTTATTTCTTGTTTATTTTTCGTTTGGCCTTGGGGAATTAATTTCCCAACACTTTTTGCTAGTGTTGCATTCCTGGTTGCTGGATTCCATAGGAACCCAGGATAACATAATTTAAAAATCCAACAAGCGTAAGTGTAAAGAAAGTCGAAAATTTTGAATTAGACATACTTGTTAGATGAAACTTTTCCTCTGGTCTTGCTCTTCATTCTTTTTTCCCTTCACTTTTACAAAATTTACAGAAACGGGAAAATAAGAAACGCTAGTGATTAGTGAAAAGTGTATGCTTTCAGAATATTGTACATTTATATATACAGAGAGTGAGAAGGGGAGGTGATGGAGCTCAAAAATGGGGAATGTTGATGGAATCTTGGACTGGTGTGTTTACCAGAGATGGGATTTTTCTTTTCTCTATTATTATTATTATTATTTTTTGGCATTTTTGTGGAAGAGTTATGGGCAGAATTTTGAATTTTCAAATAAATTCGCGTGCTTTGTTGAAATGTTGTGTTGTAGCCGGCTGATGAAAACCGCCATCGCAAAACACAAATAATACGCAAAGAACGATAATAATGATTGCCTCAACTCAGGTTGGAAAGAAACAATTAGGTTTTGACAAAATTTCCAAGAGGTTTTTTTATTATTTTTCTGATTACAAAATAAAGAAACAAACGTCCACTTCTTATAGGACAAGAAAGGACTGTATCTGTCCCAGAAAGGACCAAATCTCACTGCTATCTTAGCCGACTCTTATTTAATAAAATAAAGGACCAAATCTAATCTAATAAGGACTAATTCTAATACTCAAATGCTAAACTGAAAGGCAATAATAAATCTAAAACTGAAAACAATAAATCTTAATATAATCTTCTTGATAATCTTGTCCAAAATCTTGAAGATCTTCTTGCCAAGTCAAACTAAGGACCATATCTTTCCTTGTTCGCATCATTCCCGTTTCCTTCAAGAACGTCCTTGTCCTCAAGGACTAAATCCGGAAAATGTCCCTCTATTTTATCAAGAATTTCCCACGCATCCTTCCCTTTGGCTCGAGATTTCAACTTAACTCTTCCTTCTTCCCATCCAAACTCCATCGTACCCTTCCCATAATTTATGCTAACTGGTCCCAACTCCTTCAACCATTGAATTCTCAAGACGATATCCGGTCCTACGAGCGGAAGAGCAAATAAATTGACCCTCGTCTCGATTCCTTGCATGTTCATAAGCATGTCCTTGTACATGATGTTGCATTCTAATCTTTCCCCACTAGCAACCCTTACCTTAAACGGTCCTACCCTTGCAGCCTTAAGATCGAGCTTATTTGCCAAATCTCGATTGATGAAGTTGTGCATTGACCCATTATCCACAAGAACCTTAGCCGGTTGACTTCGAACCCATGCAACCAACTTCATTGGCCTTGGCCCATTCTCTCCCGTTATCGAATGCACCGATAACTCCACGTTATCCCTCTCATTCTGCCCCCTTGATGATCTAACTCCATGGGTTCGATGAGGAATGCTTGCGATGCTTTACACCTATGCCCGGGTAAGAACCTTTCGTCACAATTAAAACATAATCCCTTCTCTCGCCTCTTTTGCATCTCACCCCATGACAAACGTTTGATCCCCGAATTTGCAGGCTGAGAATTTGCTTTGCCCGAACTAATGTCACCCGCACGCTCGCCCTCACCCATCGTTATTTCTTTGCTTTCGAATGCAGGTACACTGCTTCGCCGAGTCTCCACGCGTGGGCCTTTCTTCATGGCAGTAAGATGGTCGTCCCGTAATCGTGTAATCTCAGCTATTTCCAAGTATGTCTTAGGGAGATAAATCATAACTTCAGCAGCAAGTTCAGTCTTCAGTCCTCCGATGAAATCCCCTACAAGCGCCTTCTCTGGCCAATCATGAACCCTACTCGCAATCCGTTCAAACTCCCTTTGATACTCCTTCAAAGTACCCGTCTGTTTGATATACACTACAAAAAAGGTGGGTTTTAACGACAGAGAGTAGCGACGGATACAAAAGCCATCGCTAACTACGACGGATGTAGCGACGGAATTAGTCAAACGGTCAAATCCACCATTTTTGGCGACGGTTTAGCGACGGTTCATCGACAGTTAATGCGAACCGCCACTTCTAGCGACGTCTTTAGCGACGGATATTTAAAATCCATCGCTAAATAGTGCAGAAAATGAAGAGATACGCCCGTTGGGGGCCGCTGTCATTAATATGGTAAGCTTTATCGACGGTTTTAGCAATGGATTTAAAAAATCCGTCGCTAAATCCAATTCTATAAATACTGTCGCTGCCTGCCCATTTGTCTCATCAATCAAATCAGAAAGTAACACAAACGATATCAAGGTAATATTTTTAATGTTTTTTTCGTTTATTTATTTATATTTAATTATATTTTATATTATTTAATTAATATATAAATTTCATATTTTATTTAGATGGATGCTGGTAATAACGTCCAAGCTTCATCCCGGGCGTCTATTCCTCGTTTGCCTATCAATATCATCAATGGAGAGTAAGTGTTGATTTTTTTAATTATATAATTAATTAATTTAATATTAATTATTAATTATGTATTTATTTTTTAATGTGTTAGTATTGTACCTGGTCACGAGGCTTCCGCTATAGCAAAAAACGTCATCATGCGGGTGGGAATTGCTGCCAACGCTTACAGTTGGAAATATGTGCCAACTGACCAGCGTCAATTGTATTTCAAGGAGTTTACGGTATAAAATTTACTTAACTTAATATTTTATTTCAATATATATTGATTACAATTAATTTAATTATCTTATTATATTCGAAATATAGAAACAATCTACGTGGAGTCGCGATCTCGAGACTAATGAAGTTTACAAGGCATTTTGTAAAGTTGCTGGACGGCGTTACCATGACATGATGCACATGTGGCGTAGACAGTGGAGGGAAGAAGGGGTGAACCTATCAGAAGAACTTGGGCACAAAGTATGAGAGTCAATTGTGGTTGTTTGGAGAGCATGTCCCTTCTAGGGTCAATGTTTATTTTAATTATGTTATGAACAATTTATAATTTCGTGTTTAATTTTGTATGACTGAACAATTTTAATTTATGTTATTATTTTTTTGTGTGATTGAACAATTTTAATATCTATTTTTTTTTATGAATGATTGAAAAATTTTAATTTCTTTTTTTTTTAAATTATGTTTTTAGCGACGGTTTTGGCGACAGAATCATCGACGGAAATTTGAATTCCGTCGCTAAACCGTCACTAACTACGATGGTAATTTTCGTCGCTGAATCCGTCTATAATAGCGACGGTTTTATGTAACTGTCACTGTATCCATCGCTAAACACTGCCAAAAAAAACGACCAGTTTCATTTTACACAAAACAGTCAAACCAACACCAAATTTTGTGTAGAGAGAGGCGAAAATTGTTTTTGAAGTGCATATTGTGTAGCGGAAGCATTTCGACTCCTCGAGAATGACTTTACCGTACGTTTTCACATTTCTACCATTTAAATATATATATATATATATATATATATATAGTGTAATGTATATAATTGATAAGTTTGTTTTGTATTTGGTGTTGATATATATTGTGTAGATAGTTTATGTTAAATGAATGTTATGATCATATATTGTGTGGATTTCTTTGATGTTATTTGATAAGGATAATATTTTTGGATATTTACATATACAGACGAGACTCAGTCCAATTTTTTGTAGAATTAACATATTGATATGATTTGAAACAGATGGAATATCCGAATCATCAATGGATGTATTCAACTCCTCGACTTATCAACGGACGTATAAATATGGAGTTCTTGAATGAAGTTAATAACTTCATTCACTTTGCAATGAATCAGGGTGCAGCAAATTCAGAAGGTCGTATAAGATGTCCGTGTAATACAAGAAAGTGTCAGAACAAGTTATACGGAGCGATTGTCGATGTTCAAACACATATCATCATGAATGGTTTTGTACCTTATTACTACAATTGGACACGTCATGGTGAAGATCGGTGGAATATTGATTTCAATGATCTTGAAGAGTATTATAATGCTATCGAATACAATGATGATCATGGAGTCGATGATCCTGGAGTACAGTTTGAGATACCTGCAGTGGATACACTGGATATGTGTCATACGATGATCATGGAAGCTGGTGGGTTTCAAGATGAGGTTATGGAGGAGGAACCAAATGAGGAAGCATCTAATTTTTACAAAATATTTAAAGCAGCTGACGAATATCTGTATGATGGATGTCAAACTCACTCTCTGTTGTCATTCAATGCTCGACTCATGGCTATCAAGGCTGAGAATAAACTTTTTCAAAAAGCCTATAACCAGATTAGTAAGTTGATCAATGAGGTCTGTCCTCCCTGTAATAAGGTACCTATTATAGAATATCAAGCCAAGAATTTGTTGAAGAGTATGGGTCTACCAGTAGAGAGTATTAATTGTTGTATAAATAACTGCATGTTATTCTAGGGTAATGAAGAAGATGCGAATCTTGATAAGTGCGGATTTTATGGGCACTCTTGGTATTGATGTATTACCTCCCTATCATTCCTCGGCTTCAAAGATTGTATCAATCTAGTGCCATAGCCAAAGATATGACATGGCATCATACATAGTCATCTGATCCTGATTCCTTAGAGATGAGACACCCTGCTGACTCGATGGCCTGGAAACATCTTGACGAGGTGTTTCATGTTTTTCCAGACGAACCTAGAAACGTTCGGTTAGGTCTCAACACTGATGGTTTTTGTCCATTTGGAATGCACAGTAAGCAGTATTCGTTATGGCCGGTTATATTGACTCCTTATAATCTGCCTATGTGGATGTGCATGAAGCCCCAAATGATGTTTCTCACGGTATTGGTACCTGGCCCTAAGAATCCAAAGGACAAACTAGATGTTTTTCTTCAACCTCTGATAAGAGACTTGATATATCTGTGGAAAAATGGAGTGCTGACATACGATGTATCAAGAAAGCAAAACTTCACGATGAGGGCTGCCCTGCTCTGGACGATCAGCGACTACCCTACGTACTCCACGTTGTCCGGATGGAGGACAGCTGGAAAACAAGCATGTCCTTACTGCATGGAGGATTCTGACGCTTTCAGTCTCCCGCTTAGCAGAAAAAGTTTCATGGTTTGATAACCATCGAAACTTTTTACCAGATAATCATCCTTTTCGAAAGAATAAAAAGGACTTTATCAAGAACAAAATCGTTACAAAAAATGGCTTGAAAAAGAGATCAGGTATTTTTATATTAGTTGTTTTAAATGAATTAATATATTTCTTTCTACATACGATAAATTAATTAACTTGTAACTCTTTGCATTCATGTAGGTAAAAGGTTGTTAAATCAAATTAATCATAAGGGATTGAGGAAAACAACAGAAGAGCATGCTGAGGAGCATAATAAAATGGTACCGGGTGGTTGGAAGAAGAAGAGCATTTTCGGGGATTTGCCCTATTGTAGCTCACTTTTGATTCGGCACAACTTAGATGTGATGCACATCGAAAAGAATGTGTTCGATAACTTGTTCCACACAATCATGAACACAGAGGGCAAGACAAAAGACACTGCAAAGTCGCGTGATGAGTTGAACGAGATATTCAAACGTGATCACTTGAAGAGGGATGAGGGTATAGGAAGATATCCCCAAGCCAATTACACACTTGATAAGAAACAGAAAGTGGCTTTGTGTAATTGGATTGACTATGTTTCCAATTTGAGTCGTTGTGTAAACACATCAAACGGGAAGGTTTCTAGGATGAAAAGCCACGATTGTCACGTGTTTATGCAACGATTGTTGACCCTCGCATTCCGGAAACTCCTACCGAACAGTATCTTAAGGGCTGTAACTGAATTGAGTCTATTCTTCAAAGATTTAACTTCTACAATGATAACGTGGGATGACATGGTCCGTTTGGAGAAAGGCATTCCAGTTATTTTATGCAAATTGAAGCGCATTTTCCCTCCCAGCTTCTTTGATTCGATGGAGCACTTACCGGTGCACTTAGCATATGAAGCCAAAATTGTTGGTCCAGTGCAATACAGGTGGATGTATCCATTTGAGAGGTAAACCTTCACTGAACAATCTATTTATACAAATATATATATTTATGTTTAGCTCTTATCCATTTTTTTATTATATATCTATATGTATCTCCATAACTTGAAGCTCAATGCTAAACTAAATGCAAAAGTTGAAGCATCAATTGTTAATGCCTACTTGTGTGAGGAGGTTACAACATTTTGTTCTTACTATTTCGAGGATCATGTTAGAACAAGGTTGAGAAACGAGCCTCATAATTACGACGGTAGAGGCACATAAAATGTTGCTGATGATATTGAGGGTAACTTGTCTGCGTTTAAGTTTCCAGTTCGATGTTTGGAAAAAAGTATTGAATGACCCTGGTTAAATCGACAAGAGGCTGAAGCTGCACATAAGTATGTGTTATTCAATTGTGATGAAGTCCAACCGTACATTCAGTAAGTATTTCATATGCGTATCATTTACACTTTTAAATAAATATAACATATTTATTATAATTATATAATATATGATTAATAATATATTGCTTTCAATAAGGATCTATACTGAAGAGCTACACGGTATACATCCAAACATCTCAGATGCACAAGTAGGTGAATATATTACTCGTGGCTTTGCAAAGTGGTTCCAAAACTATGTGAGTGTTATCTAACCACCGTTTATTAGTGAATTCATATTATATGTTTACAATTATATATTTAACCTAAAACCGTCATAGGGTTATAATCAACACATTGAGAACCCATTTATGCGGGATCTCAGTAGAGGACCATTACGTCTGGTCAACGCGTACTAAGGATACTACGTAAATGCTTACAAATTCCATACGGTGGAGTATGCCTCGACCAGATCTACTGCAAACAGTGGAGTTTGTATTAACAGTGCAATGTTCAATGGAGAAAGCCAAGCCTAGTTCGGACACCTACAAGAAGTCGTTGAAGTAGGATATAAGGGGTTCCCTGAGAAGACTGTTGTATTGTTCAAGTGTGATTGGTATGATCCATCTGCTTCAGGAACAAGGATTCATCCCGAACACAAACTGGTCGATGTTCATAGAAGAAGAAAATATCCAGGGTATGATCCATTTGTGTTAGCTGCTCAGGTATCCCATGTATACTACTGCAAGTATTCCGGTTCGAGAGCAAATAATGAATGGATGGTTGTTTGCAAAGTAAAGGCGAGATCACTAGTGGAAGTTCCTAAATCGGATTCAACTGCCGCGGTTGACGACACTCTGCTCCAAACAGAACAAGTTGATGCTCAAACTGAAGTGCACACAGGAGATTTCAATCTTTTCGTAGACTTAACAGCTGCAAATCAATATTTGATAGAGATTGACAGCGGTGGGGAGGATAACGATCATGATGAAGATGAGGACGTGAATGAGAATGAAGATGGTGAGGAAGAGGAGGAGGAGGATGCCGACGAGGACGAGGAGGATGATGATGCTGATAATACAAATGGGGGCAACGATGAGGATGACGAATAATAATTATATTGTCTTTCATTTGTAATATTTTCATGTATTTACATATTACAAGTTATTTGACATTGCTTAACATAATTTATTTTTTGCTAATTATCCAATATAAAAACTATAATTAAGTAAGATTATTGAAATAAAAAATTACAAAAAAAAATGAATTTTAAATAAATATACAATTAATTTTATTCAAAATAATTAAAAAATACAATTTCTTTATATTTATAAATAAAAATATAAATTAATATATTAAAATTTAATTGAATCATTAAATAAGATAATTGAAATAAAGAATAAAAAAAATTGAAAAAAAAATAAATTGTAAATTAATATAGAATTAATTTTATTAAAAATAAGTTTAAAAAAAAACAATTTTAATATATTTTAATTTAATTAAAATTTATAAATAAAAAATATAAATTATTATATTAAAATGTAATTGAATTATTAAATAAGATAATTGAAAAAAGAATTTAAAAAAAATTAGAAAAAAATTAATTTTACGACATATAGAATTAATTTTATTAAAAATAATTTTAAAAAATACAATTTTAATATATTTTAATTTAATTATAATTTATAATTAAAAATATAAATTATTATATTAAAATGTAATTGAATTATTAATTAAGATAATTGAGATAAAGAATTTAAAAAAAAAAATTAGATAAAAATGAATTTTAGGACATATAGAATTAAATTCATAAAGTAAACGCAAAAGTCCCCGCTTGGGCGCCTAAGGTGCTGTGTTCGGTCCCCCATGGGAGCGAATAAATGCCTCATTTAACCCGTGGGAGTTTATAAATGCCTCATTTAATTGGGAGGCTTCTTGGCTTATATATGAGATGCTTGGCGGTTGAGTTCGAGATGGTTCGTGGCTCGGGTGGTTCGGTGCCCACCTGGGCGCCCCCCGCACCCGGGTTCAACCACACTGAGCCATTTTTTTTAAAAAAAAATTCACGATTTAGCGACGGTAATAGCGATATTTTTGTGCGGGCGCGGGAAATAACAAATATTCGTCGCTAAGCTTAATTTACCTAGCGATTTGAAACGACTTTCACCTCCTTTCGGATGCTATCGCTAAAATCAAGAATCCTTGACGCGGCCTTTTTGATAACACTTCATCATAAATGTCGAAATTTCGAACCAACAACTCGTGAATTCCACCGGATCGTTTTATCCTTCTTCCGATAAACCTTGCTGATCCATCGCTATGTCCTCACCTTCGTGATAACATATTATGATGTCATAATCGAAATATTCGCTTAATAATATATCAGTTGGACACGTCAATTTGGGAATTCCCTTCTTCCGTTCATCTCCATGTCGCCTTTTGTCGTCCCGGTTTTTCGGACCCGATTCGCCTCGGCGACGATTCATCCGATGATGAACAAACCCGTTGCTTATGTCGGCCTAGAGATTGTTGGTTTAATATACATTTGTCATTTTGTTTACAACTCCTTCCGATATTTTGTCGCGATGGAAATTAAGTCGATCGCGCTACCTCAATGAAAGCAACATTTTGATGAGAACCGGGATCGGAAAAATAATACATAAAGTCTAATAAATGTTATGTTGACGAAAACAATTATGTTTTGACAAAGTTGACGGATGATAAATGATTATAAAATAAAAAAAACAAACGTCCACTTCTTATAGGACCAGAAAACCGTATCTTTCCTAAGAAGGACCAAATCTTGCTATCTTAGCCGACTCTTGTTTAATAAAAATAAAGGACCAAATCTAATCTAATAAGGACTAATTCTTTTGTAGTACTGAACGGGAACAATAAACAAACTTCATCATAATCTTCTTGATAATCAAATGGTCCAAATCGAACCAACAACTCCTTCTCGAAGTCCTTCCACCGGATCGTTTTATCCTTCTTCCGATAAACCTTGCTGATCCATTGCCACCACATGTTGGCCTCACCTAAAAATAGAGATTGTTGATAAAATAACATACCTTCTATCATTTTAATTTTTTTGCGATTGTGTTCATTTTTAAAAAATTTCATGAAGTCTAAAATATTGATTATTAAAATAACACGAAACGGCTTAATTCCAAGAAATAGGATCAGTAGTCTTTCCTTTAAAAGTCGGACACGTCAATTTGGGGATTCCCTTCTTTAGTTCATCTCCATTTAAATCGCCTTTTTGTCGTGATTTAGGTGTGCCATTTATTGCTCGTGGTGGGTCAAGAAAAGTTGACGCGTCTTCCTCGTTATTTGGTCTCGTCAATATATATATTTTGCGATTCATCCGATGATGAACTCGTACTTTTTTTAATTATTATCATTTTAAAAATCTATAATTATAAACCAAAACTTATATATTCAATACCCAAACCTTCACTATAAAACCAAATATCCTATCGTAAAACCATAAACCAAAGATATACCCAAAACATTGTTAATAAACATATCGATCATGAAATAAATAAACATACAATCTAAACATCTGCTACACCAAAAACAGAAATATTGTCATTTTGTTTACAACTCCTTCCAACTGTGCCTCTCGTATGAATATCGCTTAGCGATCGCTCCGATGTGTGCTTTTCTTACGTAACATGATTGAAGAATCTCGATCGCGACTCTCGACTCCTCTCAATGAAAGCAACATTTTGATGAGAACCGCGATCGCAGAACATAAATAATAATTGTTGCCCCAACTCATGTTGACAAGAAACAATTATGTTTTGACAAAGTTGCCAAGAGGTTTTTTATTATTTTTCTGATTATAAAATAAAGAAACAAAGGGTATGGGCGTGGATTTGCGGGGATCATCGAAAGATGGGTATGAATGAGTGAAGTTTTGAAAAAGCTCAAATGTGTAGTAGTGATACAAGAAGGATCCTTAAAACTAGAACTCCACGGATTTTAAACAACTTATTATAACTATAATGTATGACTTATATTGTAAAAAATAAGTTGTGATAATTGAAAATTATAACTTACCTCTTCAAAAAAAAATAAAATTATAACTTATATTACTTTAGTCAAATTAGGCTGAAAAGAATTAATCTCCTTGGATCATAACATGAATCAAAACTAAAATTTAAATGGTAAAAATGACAAAAAAATTGTGTAAGTTACAAGCGAAAAATCTAACTTTGAAAGTTAATAGGACCAAAACCCAAAATGGGTAAAATTACGGGACAAAAAAAAATATATTGTCCCTAATTTATATTACAAAATGATAGTCGTGACAATTGAAGAGTAAAGTTTCAATCCATTTCGTAAATATGAAATCAGCTTCAATGAACAATTTTCATAGGGACTGTTAGTTCAAACAAGACAGATCGAATAACTCACAATTAAACCATGCTCAAACCCACAATCAAAACGAACCAACAGAAGAAAATTACAGAAAATGAAGAACACAAGATTTTACGTGGTTCGGTTATGATTGTGGGTTTGAGCGTGGTTTAATTGTGAGTTATTCGACCGATGGGTTGGGTTTGTTTGAATCCAAAACATGGCACCGAAAGTCATTGGGAAATTGGATCGAGGATATGACGACAATGAAACTGGATGTTGAGAAATTCACAGGGAAGAATGACTTTGGGATATGGAAGATCAAAATGAAGGCTCTGCTCGTTCACAATGGTTTAGCTAATGCTCTGAAGCCGGCGGATCAGTGGCCCTCTGGTTCATCTGCAACGAATCAGACGAAGAAAAAGACCGAGATTCTTGAGAAGGCTCATAGTGTAATCATACTGTGCTTGGGAGATAAGACTTTGAGGGAGGTTTCAAAGGAGAAAACCGCCATGGATGTATGGAAGAAGTTGGAAGACTTATATCAAACTAAGTCGGTTTCCAACAAGTTTTACATGAAACAGAAATTACTGGCATTTAAGATGTCAGAGGAGAAGAATCTGATAGAGCAGCTTGATGAATTCAACAGATCTGTGGATGATCTTGAGAGCCTTGAAGTAAAATTGGAAGACGATGATAAGGCTCTCATGCTGTTGAATTCTTTACCAAAATCCTTTGAAAACTTCAAAGATACTCTGCTATTTGAGAGGAAAGATCAGCTGAGTTTGGATGAAATCCAAACTGCAATCAAAACTAAGTTTCTTCAAATCAAAGGAGATAAGAAGACCACATCTCAAGGAGAGAGTCTTAATCTGAAGTTCAAAAAGGGCAAGAAAGGTTTTCAGAACAAGAAAAGGTCAGATGACAAAACAAAATCTGATAAGAAGTCAGGCCCTGATTTTGTTGAAAGAATGAAATGTTTCTCATGCCATAAGACTGGTCACTTGAAGAAAAATTGTCCAGATAAGAAGAAGGGTCAAGAAGAGCCCAAAGAGGAGAAAAAAACAGATGCAGCAGTTGATGAGGAAGGCTATGAAAGTGCTGATGTTTTTATGGTAAGTAGCAGCAAACTCTACCATGAATGGGTGTTAGACTCAGGATGCACTTTTCATATGTGCCCCATTGAACATTGGTTTCAAAATCTGAAGAAGTATGATGGGGGTTAGTACTTCTAGGAAATGATGAGAGTTGTAGAGTAAGAGGGGGATGATCTATGAGAATTAGGATGTTTGATGGGAAGGAGAGAATCCTGTCAAATGTGAGATATGTTCCTGATCTTAAAAGAAACCTCATATCTCTAGGTTCTTTGAATGCTTTAGGCTTTGAATTTCATACTCAGAAAGGCTCACTTCTTGTGACTAAGGGTGAGAAAGTTATGATGAAAGGGAAGAAGGTTAATGGTCTGTACTCTCTGATTGGTGAAACTATAGAGGGATCAACTGATGTTACTATGAGTGACACTGACAGCATGCTTTGGCATAAGAGAATGTCCCATGTGGGAGAGAAAGGTCTGGTGGAGCTATCAAAGAAGGGTCTTATACCGGAGTAAAATTACGGGACAGTATAAGAAAACTCGATTTGACAATTGAAAAAGTGTGTTCTTGGAAAAGCCAAGAAGCACTCATTCCAGAAAGGCAAGCACACTACAAATGAGGCCCTTAACTACATTCACTCAGATGTATGGGGTCCTTCCAGAGTCTCAACCCATGGTGGTGGAAGATATTTCCTAACTCTCATTGATGACTATACCAGGAAAGTGTGGGTGTACATCATGAAGCATAAGAATAATGTTTTTTTGAAATTCAAAGAATGACATGGTTTGAACTTGAGAATAGAAAGGGATTCTTGAGAAGGGGTATCAAGCATTTGAGAACGCATAATGGCTTAGAGTATTTGTCGAAGAATTTCGCAAGTTTTCTGAAGATCGCATTTAAAGGGGATTACAAAGGTGTAATGTGGATGAGCTTGGGAGATAAGACCCGGCCCAATCCAATTTGAATGGCCCTTCAAAAAACTTCAAAGGATGAATAGGACCATTCTTGAAAGAGTAAGATGTATGTTATCAGAGCAGGTCTTCCAAAGGTGTTCTGGGGGAGGTCATTATCTTGGATCGAAATTTTGTCATCGCTTGTTATCTTATCAATAAGACTCCATCATCTGCTATTGGTTTCAAAACCCAGATGAGTTGTGGTATGGAAAACTATCGACAGTCTTGATGTTTTAAATGACAAACTCTACCATGAATGGAGTGTTTGGTCACTTTTGAGGCTTATGCTCATGTTAAACAAGACAAACTTGATCCTAGAGCATGTTTAAAATGCATTTTCATAGGCTATCCCAAAGGTGTAAAAGGTTACAGATTGTGGTGTGTAGAGCCTGGAAATAAAAAATCATTGTTAGTAGGGATGTTGTCTTCAATGAGCAGGTAATGGGATATAAGTCAAGTGAGCAACCTTAGGATTTAGATGGTGATATCAATCAAGACATCACTGGAATTGAGGCGGAGACTCAAGCTACAAATCCTACTCAAGAGGATACTCATCAAAATGGATCTGATAATGGAGATGAAAGTGATGAAGCTGAATTAGATGATGAGAATGAAGATCAAAATTTCAAGATTTTGATTCAATGGGTATCAAGCATTTGTCCAAGAAGATGGGCGAAGGGAAGATGAAAGGAGTAATTGATTCCACGGTGAATGGCCTTCCAAAGGATGAATAGGACCATTCTTGAAAGAGTAAGATGTATGTTATCAGAGCAGGTCTTCCAAAGGTGTTCTGGGGGGAGGCTGTTAATACTGCTTGTTATCTTATCAATAAGACTCCATCATCTGCTATTGGTTTCAAAACCCGGATGAAGTTGTGGTATGGAAAACTATCGGATCTAAACTGAGAGTGTTTGGCTGTGAGGCTTATGCTCATGTTAAACAAGACAAACTTGATCCTAGAGCACTAAAATGCATTTTCATAGGCTATCCCAAAGGTGTAAAAGGTTACAGATTGTGGTGTGTAGAGCCTGGAAATAAAAAATCATTGTTAGTAGGGATGTTGTCTTCAATGAGCAGGTAATGGGATATAAGTCAAGTGAGCAACCTTAGGATTTAGATGGTGATATCATCAAGACATCGCCTTTGGAATTATGGAGACTCAAGCTACAAATCCTACTCAAGGATACTCATCAAAATGGATCTGATAATGGAGATGAAAGTGCCGTGAATTAGATGATGAGAATGAAGATCGTCAAGATTTGACCGATTCTGACCTTTCTGAAGATGACGGGAAGATGTGATTCATCCTCCTCGCCCAGACGCCATGGTCGCCAAGAACCCTTGGCTGATCACAAATCCGCACACCATTAAGTCGCCTACAGCCTTGCCATACCATGCCAGTAGCCTTTGTCGCCAAGATTATGGCCGAGACATCGCCATCTTTGGAAATAGACTTCGCAAGTCGCCAAGTCGCCCAATGAGAGACAACGCTCCCAATGTAATTGCGTACACAAAGAGGCAAGTTATACTCGGTCATTTCTAGGGGATTTGTGATCAAGGAAAAAGGGATATAGAGATTTTGAGTCAAAGGTTTCCCACTTACCAAGACCTGATTTTGGCTAAACAAACACGTAAACCTCCAACCCCAGCCAATATCAGAGAATCTCCCCCAAATGGCCGAGAAGTCTCTGAAGATGTGACTGGTCCTATAGCCACGGACTCAAAGAGGAAAGCATAGGCGCAAATCTCCATGAACCATCTGCAACCTACGGCGCTTCAGAGATGGAAGCGTGTTTAGATAAATGTAACTAGGATGTAGCTTACAGTTAGAGTCCAATGTAGCTGATTCACATTAAATGCTCGGTCGAGCTCGCCTTGGAATGCGAGCTAGACAAGCTGATCATCTTGTACTATAAATATGAGCGCTTAAGACTCGTAATACGGTGAAAAAAATTCACATTCAATACAACGGCTTTATCAGCCAACAAAAGAGGCCTTCGGCCCAAATCCTCTCGCATTTAGTTACTTGCATTTATTCTTCCGAATCTTGATCATTGCTATTCAATGAAGAACATTCACTATGTTCCTCATTGAATACACTTCACTCTCATTAATACTTGTTTGTATCGCCATATCACATAGCCACATCACAAACCTCGTTCCGTAATTTTTGGTGTACAACACTAGTGATAAAGATTGGAATTTCCCCGCTCAATTTGTTGTAATCCAAATAAAGCTCTTTCAGATTGTAAAGTGAAAATCTCTTGCCAATGTTTGAAGGAATAGTGCCAGAAAGCTGATTCATATCCAGATCTAGAATCACCAACGTTGATAAGTTGAAGATGGAAGATGGAAGATGGTATGGAGCCTGATAAGAAATTGTCTCGCACATTTCAGTAATTTAGGTGTACAAAATTTCCAAGCTCTTAATTGTGGTATTATACGTAACTCATTAGATTGGATACCAATTTTATTAAAAATATTGAAACCGCGCATGGGCAGTACACAATTGTCATCAATTTGAGACAATAATTAACTATTTAATATTTTTTAAAATTTTAAACTCGTGAGAAATTAATTAACTAGTATTTAATATTATTAACCGATTTCTTACAATTATTTATTTTCTTAATTAATTTCTATATTCAACTCTTAAGCACCTTTATTAATGGTTGTAAAGCAATAAATTCCAACACATGCAAATAAACATGTAGAAAGCGGGAAAAAGAGGTAAACATATATTTTATTTAGAATTTGGGGTTACAATTCTCGTTAATATCTTGATTTCTCTCAAAAGGGATAATACCGGTATCTCAACGACTTATTCCGAATTTTTTATATTATCGGGTTCTAAGCGACATATTTCGGATTATTCCTACAATTTGGTAGTAGGGAGGTAATGGGGTCGTTAATGACTTATTCCATCTTGTTTCTGGCCTTGACCTTCTAAAACATTGATTTGAACCCCTATTTATAGGGTGAGGGGTGACAACTGAGGTGCCACGTGGCGGTCTCTAATTGGTCTAAGAGATTTGATGGCGTAATTAACACAAATTATTTAATTTGATTGATTTGTCATTAATTCTCTTCTATTTATGACCAAATATTAGTCCGATTTGCCACATACAAGTATCTCGATGCTCGTAAAATTTGATTGACTTGTATCGTGTATATATTAAATATAAATCATTTAATCATTTAACGTTGATCAAATATTAGTCCGATTTACCACAAAGTTATATTTTAATGATTTTTTGTTTTATATTTTCACATTTTAATTTGTGTCTTGAATGATGTACTACTAAACTTCGTTTTGAAAAATAAAATAATTGTCAATTAGTGAAGATTAATTTTGGTCAATATTAATATATTTTGATGGGAGCTAGAGAAGTTGAGGACCAATAATATTCAAGTAATACAATATATCTAAATCAATTATTGTTTTAAAATTTTGTATATGTATATAAATAGAATGATGAGATGAGTAAAGTGCATATTGATGCAAAACCAACAACCAATTGTGTAAGATTTGATGACATGTCATACCTTCCAAGTTGTTAGGGAAAAGATATAGGTACTTCAAGAAGGTTAGATATCCGATTTCATTTGGTATATCATCCGATTTCATTTGGTATATCACCAGTAAATTTGTTATCCCCCGTTCCAAAATTATTTATACATTTTAAAGAATGACCCGTCATGTAATTAATTAAATAAAAAAATCATCTGTTTTTATAATTATAACATATATAGAACTATAATACCCTCAATAAAAAATAATTTTATCACTTTAAATTAAACATCAAAACTTGAAGATAGTATCCATGACACAACCTATCGAGTGTGTAGTGCATCTAGGAGTGTGTGGATCGATATTATCCGTTTGTGTTGGTAAAATGTCTAACAACACTCCAATTAACACTGGGTCTTTTTATCTTGTATCGAATATGATTGCTACCATACTTGTAGAAAGATTGTTCATGGAAGTGTGTTTTTACACTATACTTTTTAAAGTCTTGTAAAAGATGCTTGTTTGTGTTACTATTCGTTATAGTGAAATTTTTAGCCATAAGACTCATATAGATTGAATTAAGTATACAAAATATTGTCAATTCGTTTGCAACGTGTTATTAAGTCTTCCGCTGTTATATGTTGTCATGTATGTTTGTATAACATGTTTGACAACGCTCTGTAAAATATGCACAAACTTTCAATATGGTCCCACAATTATTACATTCCTTAATTACTCGAAATTTTGTTACCTTTAGCTTGTGCGCAAACATATTTGGTAAACAAATCTCCAATCCAAAATCATGCCATAAATAAGAATAAGCATAATCACTCTGAATGTACTCATACTTGGAAAACATTCATTAAATATTGACAAGTTAAATATATCTATGCCATTTTTCGCCGATAGATAGTGATTTTTGACCATTATTAAAAGGGTTAAAAAACCGCTATTAAACCTGGTGATATCGTAGGGTGCGCTGATAGATAGTGGTTTTTAACCGCTATCATAGGTAGCTTTTATAGCGGTTTTTACCCGCTATCGTATGTAAATATTCCACTGTTGTAAGTTGTAACTATTAAAGTGAAAATGCTTACGGTAGCGGTTTCTGAAGAGCTACAAGAGCGGTTAATAACCGCTATTATATATACTTATTATAGCGGTTTTTAACAGCTATCATAAATAAAACCTGCTATGGTAACTCTTTTTAACCTGCTAGTATTTGCTTATTATAGCGGTTTTCAGGCCCTATTAGAGCAGTTATTAACCGCTTTCGTATGATATTAGACCCTATTAGAGCGGTTATTAACCTGTTTTTATAGCGGTTTTTTTTGTTTATTCATTAGCAAAAATTTTTAAATATTAAATAAAAGTCAAAATTTCATAAAAATATCAATAAAATTGAAATTGTACTTCAATTGTAATCTAAAATGCATTAAAAATTACATTTAATTCAGAAAGGCATTACATTCATAATTCAACTAACATGTCCAAAATACGACAAACAAGATAAGACATCAATTGCAGTCTTTGAGTAGCGTAAATATCTGTAAAAACAATTAAAAAAGCATAAGCAGTCTTGAATAGTATCAAATTATCATTTTCAAAGATTTATAGACACTTAGAAAATTAGATTATCATGGAAAGACTAAATAGAGAGAGTTGTTAAACCTGGACGATAGTAACAAAAAACCCCAAACATCCCTTCTCTACTGAAGTATGTACGCTTGTATGTCTTCTGATCATCAATCTTTCGGTTTGTAGCCCTCTGGCATTTCTCGCAATTCTGAGGCACGTTGAAGATCCGATATAGCTTCCACTTGACATCAGTTATCTGGCCTGGATCAGTTATGGCTGATTTGCCAATTAGATCGTAGTAGAATCTCTCGAAGGCCAATCTGTCAAAGGATCCATCTGCTTTCTTCTTGTAATCCAACACATCATAGGGAGGATGTGTGATCTTGGCATTGATATCCTTAGCATCCTTCTGAATTTCTTTCAAGAAGACTGGGTGCTTGTTCTCCATCCAGTTTAAGAATTCCTCATCTGGAGATTCTTCTGTAGGTACAATATTTAGCACGAAAGCATCCAGCAGCCATTCTGCCCTGATCTTTATCCAGATCGTCATCCTTGCATCTCTTCTCTCATCCTGTCTGATAATATCTTCAACTCTGCCTTGGATCAGAGGCTCTACAAAATCTCATCCAATCTCTCCTTTCCTCAATCTGGTAGAGTATCTCTTCTTCAATCCTTCAGAATCAGCTAGCTTTTCTTTCCTTCTTTCTTCTTCATTAAGTCTAGCTTCTTCTTCCATATGCTCTCTGGTCAACCTGGATGCCAAGATTTTATCAGCTTCTACTTGAGCAGCTGAGGCACTCCGAGTTACCCTCTGAGCAGTTTGAGCATGTGGAGGAAGTAGTGCAGAGTGAGAAGGACCAGTTCCTTTTCCTTTCAGTTTTGCTCTCTCAAGCCTTGCTCTAACTTCGACAGCCATGTCATCTAGTCTTTGTCCGTGAGATTCAACTGTCTGGATTAGATCTTCTGTCGTTCTGATCGTGTCTGTTGGTTTCTCAACCTGTCCTTCCCCCTTTTTGGTTTGATAAAAAATGGAGGTTAGGTGGGAAGTCAAGGAGCCAAAGCTGATCTATTTATTTTTACATTAAGTTCCTCCTCAATGTGTGATCTATTTATTTTTACATCAGTTGCTCTATACAGTAATTATCAACTGGTCAACTTAGTTCTTAAGCTAGATCAACAGTCAACTAACATTTTCTGACTGGTCCTATTACATCTGTTTTGGAACTTTTATCAAAACTAATAAATTTTCCAACACAAGGCCTCCACATACAAGGAGGTCGCGGGTTCGACTCCTCATGGGGGCGAAAATTCACCCAAAATATGTGTCCTAGTGGTTTAGTGGGGGCATTACGAGCTTAGCGACGCGGGTTCGAATTTGACTGAATGCACTTTTTTTACAGAATAAAAATTCGCGAAGGAATTGGCTAGGGGCCCGCGCCCTCGTTAATTGACGAGGAATTGGTGAGGAATTGGCTAGGTATTTGACAACCCTCGTTAAATCTGACACAGTGTCAGCCCTCATTAAATCCCTCACATTTTATCGAGTGCCTAAATATTTCCTCGTTAACCAGTTATTGACGAGCATTTTAAAGAGAGATTTCTTCCCTCGTTAAAGCCCTTGCCAAATCAGATTCCCTCTTTAAAACCTTCGTTTAAAATCTATTTAAATGACCATTATTTTATAGTGATTTACCATATATGTTTGCGTACAAGCTAATTAAGGTAACATAATTTCGAGTAATTAAGGAATATTGTAACTGTGGGATCCTATTGAAAGTTTGTGCAGTTTTACAGAGTGTTGTCAAACATGTTATCAAACATACATGACAACATATAAGAGCGGAAGACTTAGTAAATCTTTACAAACGAAATTCACAATTTGTATAGACTTAATTCAGTCTATATAGTCTCATAGCTAAAGGGTTAATTGCATAAGTGGTCCCATGTGAATTTTGTGTTTGCAATTTTAGTCCCACGTTTTTTTCTGGTCCTTTTTTTCTTTGCAAAATTGGCCCAATTTTATTTTTATTTAACAGTTTTGGTCCCAAGAGAATTGTCAAAAAATAAATTTGGTCCCAAAATTCATTTATTTTTGGCCTATAAAATCCTATGGGACCATTTTTGTTAGAAAAAAAGGATAATTTTCATGAGGGCAAATTCATATGGGACCATTTATGCAATTTACCCCATGACTAAAAACTTCACTATAACGAGTAGTAACACAAACAAACACCTTTTACAAGACTTTAAAAGTATAGCGTAAAAGCACACTTCCATGAACAATCTTTCTACAAGTATGTTAGCGATCCTATTTGATACAAGATAAAAAGACTAAATGTTGATGGGAATGTTGTTAGACATTTGACTAACACAAACGGATAATATCGACCCTCACACTCCTAGATGCACTACGCATTCGATAGATTGTGTCATGGATACTATCTTCAAGTTTTAATGTTTAATGCACACTTGTACTTATAGATCATTATTTAACCAAATTTAAGATAAACAAAATTCACTAAGCACAAAAGTGAAGTTTTAGGTCCAAACAGAATTTACAAATAGTACAGGAAAATAACAACTTAAACCTAATTATCTATTTGTTCAACAAAAAAAACAGTTAATAATAACATGAATAATGTGAAGTTGAGGATTGGGCCATCGGTTGCATCTTCATAATCTGCACAAACTTTTAATATTGTCTAATAATTGTCTAATCACAAAAAAATTAAACCAAATATAAATATTATATCAATTAAAATAAATTAAATTCTTATGAAGATTATCTTAAATGTACTTGAGAATGATGTAAAATATTAAATTAATATCAAAATTATCAAAAGAAATGTGAAGTTATTTAAAAATTAAAAATTGAAAATAATATTAAAAAATACTAATAATTACAAGAAATAAGTAAAACAATTATCTTAGATATTATTATAGATAATCAGATAATTTTTTCAAAAAGTATTGTCTATATATATATATATATTCAAGACTAAAAATCAAGACACAATATATATATATATTCAAGACACAAATCAAAATGTGAAAATATAAAAAAAAAATCATTAAAATATAGAGTTGTTCACACTAATACAGATTTGGACTTGGAGAGCTGTTAAAAATGACCTTGGAGAAGCAAGTTATAATGACTCTCCAAGTAATATTTTTCAAGCTTGGCGGTGATAAAAATCGCTGTCCAAGATATTGCACTTGGAAGCGGTTTTCAACCGCATTGCAAGTGTAAACCTTAGAGAGCGGTTTGTAACCGCTCTCCAAGAATTTTCACTTGGAAAGAGGTTACAAACCGCTCTCTTAACCCTTTTTTTTATATATTTATTAAAACACTTGGGCCGGTTAAAAATTTTAAATTCAATATATATATATATTTTAATTTTAATTTATATTTTTAAAAAATCTGTTTTTATATAAAACCAAAACCAAAACCAAAACTAAAAACTAAATTTTATACCACACGATAATATATATATTCCAATTAATACCAAAATATCAAATAAATTAATATCCATACACATATCAAAATAAATATCATTCAATACAACAAATTAAAACATGCATGAATTAAGTATATCAATACAAATATATATATAAGTAATATGCTACCAAAATCCCACTCTATCTATAATTATACAAGAATCGATTGTAAAGGTACCCTGTCCAATCCAATTTCCATTTGTTCATTCTTTGTTTGGAGTAAGACTTGTGGGACGATCATAGACAAACCGCAAACAATGATCAATTAATCAATATAGTTAGATATATATAGTATGAATTTTTATTCAATTAATAATAATTTAAATAAATCGATAAATTGACTTACGTTGATAGGAATCGACGTTTGAGAAGCGCATATTATATTTTCAATATAACAACACACAAAATGTCCACAGTGATCGCAATCTCGTTGCCCTGTTGATTAGCAATTATAATCACATATTACAATTATAATTATTTTATATTAATTTGATAACTTAATAAATTAAATTTACCTTAACATTATTACAGTTTACTCTATTGAAGTTAGCTCTTGAGCCTTGATTAGGAAGGCGACTCCGATACATCGTCATCACATTATTATTATTAGAATTAAAAAATAAAGTTAGATTAAATATGCATAATTTTAATAAGTAAAACAAATCATTATATTATAATATTAAAAATGAACTTACGCTTCCATGTACGAAGTGAGATCAGACCGATTTGAAGCCAACTCATTCGCAGCTGGATCCATAAAATATACACTTAATGTGCTCATATTTATGGCGACCAACACCGAATGATTCCTATATTATATTAAGAATATTAAAATTAACCATAAATTTAGCATATGTGCAAATATCATATATATTATGAATATAAATTTTAACGAAATGTTTATTGTACTCACCCCACATTTGTTGGCCAAAAAATGAGATGATCTCTGTCAGTATAACTCAGCATATGAGAAACTAACCACTCTGTGGTCTGTGGCCTATCACCCATTGAGCAAGACACTTGGGGGGAGATGAATGAATACATTCCACCTGCTCGAGGATCTCTGGAGAGATATACCTCACCCAAATATCTTTAACCAACATATATACGCTAATTAATATTTAATTTGAAAATTAAACTATATATAGAAAGTAAATACTGAGAATTAATTAGTAAACACATACTTGAGATAAAAGGCTATGCTCGTTGCACTCAACCACTGGTCGTTCACGACTTCAATCACATGCTCCCGAGCGATGTATTCTTCAATAGAATTCTGATGAAAGTAAGTATTCATCGAAACTATGACCATATCGAAATCAGAGGACTCCACTATCACTTGCACCGTATGTTGTATGGCGTAGTCGTGATCTAAGTCTCCAGGCAATGGATAACCAATTAGTCTGCGACCACCAATATTGGAGTCCCTCGGTATCTCCCTCTGACTGGCTGCGACACCCTTTGATTTATGTTTAGGCTTTTGTGGTGTCGGCAGTTTCTACAATCAATTTGCAACATTATTTAGAACGACAAATAAGATAATGAACTTTAATAACATATATTAAATTTACCTTCATGGTGAGAGAGACCAAGTTGGTCGGCCATTCGATGAAGTGTCCGACAGCTATTCCGACTGTGACAGCATCATCAATTAGTTTAGGCACTGGTGAATCCTCTTCTCCGATTACGGGTACATCGAGCGTGACCCTCACGAAACTAGGAGTGATGGGACTACCATGAATAACTCCACCGGAGTTATTGAGCAACATTCCTGTAGCCACCAACCGAGCAGGATTCTCCAAATAAAGGAAGCATGGGGTCGATGACTGTTCGAATAAGATATTTAGTTAGAAAATTTTAATATATATACTAGTCTTTAATTAAAATAAATGTGAGACACATCTGATACCTGTGAGACGTCGTTTCGAAGTGCCTCAATAAAATTGTCACCAGCATTAGCCGAAAACATAGCATCAGAGACACTATTTTCACAGCTTGCTCCACTCGAGGACATTCCGTGATGCGACCGTCTCTCGAACCTCATCTGTTCCAATTCTTTAGCCATCTTGGCAACCTGTTCCGTAAGTGCACCCACATGCTGATTCATGGCTTGAAAAGCAGGTAACATGGCCAATGATGACTTCGTCACGCCATATCCAACACTCCATAATCGGCCGGGATGCTCCTGAAGACCTATAGCCCATCCAAGTAGATCATCGGGACCGACAAAGCGGATGTCTTCGAGCGTCATGGTCTGAGACATACGCTCCTGAATTACAAAAGATTATTATTTAATCATTTGTTTAGAAATAATAGTTTATAATTCAAAGACAAATTAATGGATAGCTTACCCCTTCTTCGATGATACGCTGTGCACTAGGATCGGGAATATTCCCGAATCAAGTCTTTCTAGTAGTTTGAAATAACTCAAAACGGGTAACAACAGGCTCACGCTCTCCAGCTTTCTTTTTTTCTTCTTTCTACGATAATCATTAACGTGTCCTCTTATTAGATATATTAAAAGTAAATATATAAACAAAATTAAATGTTAGGATTTTGATCTCACCAGATTTTCTCTTATGCGTGCATAACCTTTGTTCGATCCACGATATCGCGCCTCCATCGACTGGGCTTGTTTGCGATTTTTCTCACTTTTGGCCTACAGTGTAATAGAAATACGATAAACACTGAAAAGCATAGGACATTAAATGATATTGATCAATTTTACCTGGAACTCATCCTTCAAAGATCGTCGCACAAACTCCTCCCAGTATGGGGCGACCGCAGGACAATTCTGATACTGTTCAGGCGGACTAGCCGAGTAAAGACCAGTATCCGGATCTCGTGCTTGATTTCTCAGCCAAGCCCGAAAATTCTTAGCCATTACTCCAGCTTGAGACAGTATTTGCTTCTTCTTTGAATAATCAAGGCCGAGAAATGTACTATGTACGCATATAACATAACAATTTAGTAAATTTAGTAATCATACAACAACTTTCAATAAGCATATATATAATTAACATACCGGAAGTTCATTCCATAATCTTTCCTTCAAAGGCGTCAGTTTGTCGCTACGCCAGTCCTTGGATGGCAGCATGATAGGGACTATACTCCTGACTGCAGCTCCAAGGTAGAAAGACAACGTCTCACTCTATTTACCGATTGCTTGCCCATACTCATTGAATGATAACTGCAATAACATATTATTTAATTAGATTCAACGATCAATCAATATAATTACAATTTCAACTGTTCAATTATAATAAAATTACCTGTACTTGTTTCCCCTTGCTACGCCCTCTTAATAGAAGCCATCGTGACTATACCTCTACTGCGCTTATCCCTAGAGCTGGTAGTGGTGGGAGCAGAAGTGTCACTCTATCTCAAGTCATCAGTATCATGTCGATCATCAGCACCATGATCTCCATCATAATCTCCACCATGATCTCCTAAATGCACTCCATTATAATCTCCATCATCTCCGGGATGTGGCAGATAAGACATGATCCTGTAGAAGAAACAATAAACAAAAAACAAACAATATTTAAGAAAGCAGAAGAAACAACATTCAATAAAGCAAAAGAAACAACATTCAATAAAGTCGTACATTTCTTTTTAGCACTTGTTTTTCTTTTACGTTTTTTGGTTGACTTTTCTCATTCATGACCATAAATGTTAACAAGATCGGGATTGTCATATTCATCTTCATCGATAATTATTCTCTGGTACGGGCGTGGATTTGCTAGATCATCGAAAGAGGGTACAAAATGAGTGAAGTTTTGAAAAGGATCATCGATTGGGTCAACATCTTCATCGCTAATCTGGTAACTACTGTTAAATTTGTTTGACAGAACCACGATGGACCATTTCTTATTAACTGGGTCGGGGACATAAAAAATTTGTTGAGCTTGACTGGCCATTATGTAAGGGTCATCTTTGTATCCCACATTCTTCAAATCAACGCGTACGAACCCAGATCTTTCAACTTGGACCCCGTTAGGGATCCTCACCCAACTGCACTCGAAGATTGGTTGTTGATGAACAACATAGTCGAGTTCCCAAATGTTGACAATCTGTCCAAAGTAAGTAGTATTCGATTGATTCCCTGCAGTTGCAGTAATGGACACTCCACTATTCTGCATTGTACTTGTGGCATCATGACCTCTGGTATAAAATGTGTATCCATTGCTAAGATAACACTTATACGAATACACATGTCTATCAGGCATTCTGGATAACCACTTAACTCTTTCATTCACTGATTCTTTATCCCGTGACAACATATTTGCTACATAACCATTGAACCAGTCAACAAACGTACGATTGTGCTCAACTTCAATCCATGATCTATCGCTGGTGGGAAATGTCTCAACAAGTGTTTGCATGTTCAGGTCAATAAAAGGAAGCACGTCGACCGTGTTGTGAAGTACGCACAAGTGCATCTGTGTTAGTTCCTCCATACTAACACTTACAGATTGACCACCGGTAATGCCTTCACCATCCATCCTATTGGTGTACCGAGTAATTGGAAGTCCAATTGCATCGACATTCAGAATGAATTCAGACCAGTACTCGACTGCTTCTTCTACTAAATAGCGTTCTGCAATGCATCCCTCTGGCCTGGACATATTCATCGCATACCCTTTGAGCACTTTCATATATCTCTCTACACCATACATCCATCGCATACGATCAGGACCACACATCCTTGTCTCGTGTACCAGATGAACGGTTAGGTGAACCATTATATCGAAAAATGATGGAGGGAAATACATCTCAAGCTCACATAGTGTCCCCACAATCTGTCTCTGAAAACCAAGAAATTTTCTAGGATCTATGACCTTGCTACTCATTGCCTTTAAGAACCAACATAACTTCGTCATTTTTCTATAATTCTTTCATGACGAAAAATGTGAAATATGACAAAAAAAAAAAATTGTCACTAAATCTGAACTTTTAGTGATGATTATTATTTTCGTCACTAAATAATACATTATAGTGACAAAATTAATTTGTCACAATTTCCACATCATTTAGCGACAATAAAATTTTTGTCACTGAATCATACTAATTAGTAACAAATTTTATCGTCATTTTATATGTACACATATAACGACGATCAACATTTCGTCAATATAGAAAATGCGATGAAATAATCAAGCTAATTGTGACAAAATTAACTTCACTGAAGTAACCTTTTTTGTGATAACTATTTATATTGTTGTTGGGATTATACTGGAAAGTATGCTTTTACTTTGTATAATCACACTGAGTTTCTGTCATATTTACTGAAATAAATTATTTATCACTGATGCTTTAAATATCATCAAATGTTACATATATTTACTGCATAACTGTTCAATAAGAAGTATGTGTTACATTGTAGTTAATTAAGTGATACCAGATCACATAAGATTAAATTAAGTCCTTGTAAAAAAAAAAAGTACACATTCACGACCTAGATGGAAATGAACAAACCATCACGAAAGGTTGAGGTGTAAGGCTCAGATTGACTTGTCTTGACCAAGAGATTGCACAAAGGCATCACGATGTAATCGAACAGACTTTCTGAGGAGGATAAATTCTTCAGCACTGAAAATAGAAGAATTAAACCTCAGTGGTTCATTATTTCTTAATCTCCGTCCCTTAAATAGGATAGTGTGCAATCAATAGTCGTTGCTTTGACTTATGATGGGAAGAGGATCATTGAGATTCAATACCTTGTATCTTGGGCAATGATATTGGTTACACGACGATTGCTAAGATTTAATACGGTGAAACGTGTGCAAGTACGTCTTATTTGATTTGTCCCCTTGGGAGGCTCATAAGATTTATCATACCAAATCTTGCAAGTGGAATTAATTTTCGGTATGGATAATAATGTTGAGCCGTTCCTTAACCAAGGAAAAAGATGTTAATTAATATAAAGCTATTTCAGTGGCTTAAATTAATTAATGGACTGGATAATCTTAAACACGTGAAATAATAACCAGGAGTCATATTAACAGTAATATGTGTTAAGATGGATAGTGCAATATTAATTATGTAGTGAGATTAATTAATATTTATGGGCTTGAATAACATTGTGGCTCAATATTGAAAATTCAAAGTCTATTGGAAGGTCCAATCTTAATTCTCCTAAAGGCCCCCCAAGTAGCCCAAACATAAAGTCCAATAACTGAAAAAGGTGTTTAAAATAAAATAAATTATTGTTGCCTAATTTTTTCCAATTTTTTGAAAATCATGGATAAAAGAGGGAGAAAGATTTTCTTTGAATTTTGTTATGGAATGAGGATAAGTATTCTTGGAATACAAGATTATCTCATTAAATTCAAGAAATTTCCCACTTGGCCATTCATGAAGGAATTTTTGAAAATTCCATAACATAAGGAGGGAATATTTTATTTGGGAGATATATTGGGAAATAAAATATATTGGATATATTCAAGATTGTTTCTTGGAGAAGAAGCAAGGAAATTTCTCAATCTCCCCTAAACTCTAAATTTTCGTCCCCCCTTGTATTATAAATAGGGGATGAATTTTTCATCCCCAATGCAATTCCATGTGTTGGAAAAATTAGAAATCCACAAAGGTGGTGCAACATAATTTTTATTTTTCCCATTTGTTAATTGTTCGCGAGTGTCCTACCATCGGATTGACGAGCAAGGACTTGGGAATACTTGGGAATGTTTTTTGGTGTGTTCGTGCGAACGAGATCCACCTTCTAGATGGTTGTCACTTCAAGAGGTTAGTTCACGTAAACTCCTAGTTTTTTCGCATGCGTAGGATTTATGTGACGAACTTGTATGCATGATTTGTTGTTGAGTTATTATTTGAATTAATATAGGATTAATTCATACTAGTAATAATTGTTAGAATTAAATTTGTATTTAATATTCACCCCGAATAGATCCGGGCACACTATTCCCCACAATCGTCACGTAAAGTTGAACTTTGGTGACAAAACATCATATTAAGCGACGAGTTTTTGATGCCTAAAGTGACAATTTATGAGTCACAATAGATGGAAACATATAGGGACGATGACCTTTTTCATCACCAAATGATGCCCTTTTCACGACGAATTAATATACCATCACATTTTCATAATACCACACACTATAAATGACGATCTATGCCACATAAAAATTCGTCACAAATTATCAATTGTGACGAAAAATGATGTTTCAGTGACGAATTTTTTTGTCGCGGTTTCTCGAATTTCCTGTAGTGTAGTAAATAATGAATCCCGGGATGTCATATATATAGGGAGAGATTGGCTTAAATCTTAAGCAATCTTTATTAGGAAGATAATTTCTAATCCTGAAAAACATATCTCAAAGATATGTGTTTTCCTACAGATATTTTCCTACAAAAATATTCTATAATATTATTTGTGATTCCTATATTTAATTAAATCTAATTTAATTAAATAGTAATAATAATTAATTATAAATTAATATATTATTAATTCTCCATAAATAAATATTAAATCTAACTTAATACTTAATCAACCAACTATAATCCGATGATGGTTACTTGTTGTGTGACCCATAGACCCTCATATATCGAGTGATTAATCAAACTAACGGTCTTAATTGAACCCTAGACAATAAATCAGACATTCTCAATATATGAGGTACGTTTGAGAGAACGCAACTACACCTAGAATCAGAATCGTAACATGGGCTATTACGATTTCCTCCTTTCATTCACAAATACTCGATTAGTCTTGAACATGATTAAGTGTCTATTCAAATAATTTAATCGATTTATCTCTAATCATTAATTGATCACTTATGTCACACTTGGCCACAAAGTCCAAGTTGACGTGCATTGACCAATGACTTTGATCCAATTATGATGAGAATGTGAGTATTCTCTCTAAATCCACTTTGAGGAATGAATCATTTTCTTGGCTCAACTACCACGCACATGCATTTCGTGATGAACCCAATCCAAACCATATCTACCCATGGAAGGGTCTAAGCATCGGTCATGGTCAAAATGCATCACTCCACACATGTCGTGCGTATTGACCTCAAGTCAAAGGAGTATCGCATCGCTCCCTACTAATCGAAACACCCGTAGACACATATAGTGGAACTACATCATAGGGTTGCTCGGATGGGTGTACCAATACCCTCTAAGGTATTTGTGCATCCATCATGAGATAACTAATATCTCGCAGTAAGTGAGATCTTACTACACTCTCTCAGAGTATGATGCAGATCGCACATCAATCTTCATTGCATCATCAATATCCCATTCTTGATGATCCTTGATCGGGGCTATTTGAGAATCATGCTTAAGTCATCTTAGTTCTCACGTACTCAATGACAACAGTGATTCAAGGGAACACAGATAAGAACAAATGCAAACAATCAAACATTATATTCTAACAAGTATCTTAGCATTATGTCCATACAAATGATTGTCTCTAGGACACTAATACTAACAAATGTTAACACTGTTTGGTAGTAGTGTGGCACTACCCTGTAATGTAGCCTAGAAGAGATTGAATCACAATTGGACTCATAAGTTTGACCTCAAATAGATTTAGTTTTATAAGTTTTTTTTTTCGTCAATTTAGTCTCAATAAATTTGACAATGTTTAATTTTAATCATAATTTTGATCAAAAACTCAAAACGATGTCGTTTTGCCGTTTTAATTTGAGGCTTTCCAACTGATGCTGTGATTGGACTGCCACGTAACTGATTTTCTCCTTTTGATTTAGAATTTTCCTATGCATCAAGTTTCAATTTTTATTTTAATATTTACTTTTTAATAGATGCATAAGTATAAACGTTCAATATATTAATGATTGATAAAGACTCTCATATCATTTTAATTATTATAATTAAATTTAATAATTTCATTTGTTGTCCGTTTGAAGATGTGCTAAATTAACTTATTTGCAAATTAAGCAATGGTATATCACATATGCTCCAAATACTAATATCTAGGCTATTACAAAAATAATAATATTGTTCTAATCAGGACACTATCACCAATTTCAACATATACCTTATAATTTAAAGCTCATCTCAAACTCGATAAATTTGAAAGACAGTGGCGCACTACTCAATAGCACCGTGCATAGTATTTGAGAGGAAGTTATTGAGGAGATCCAGATTGATTGTAGTCTTACTGTCCACTACAACCAGTGTTTGCTATACTTAATCCACTATTCCTTAGTTCCATATCTCAATGAGCCTTTTAAGAGACTATATAACCAGTGTTTGCTATACTTAATCCACTACTCTTTAGTTCCATATCTAAATGAGCCTTTTAAGAGACTATTAACACAAATATTATGGTACTACATTTTATGCCATCTTTTTCTCAAAATTTCTTAGTTACGTAAAACTTGATCAACTCGATATACTAATAGAATAGGTAATAAGTATCAAATACAACTCACATGTGCCACCATAAACGCCACAAAGACACCACCAGTGAAAGGATATAGAGGTCCCAAGTCACCCAGCAGTGAATTAATACAGAGGTCCCAAGTCAACTCTCTATATCCGTGTCTGACGGACGAAATCAGCATCTGCAGGCACGGAGATGTCAACTGTGGGCCTCAACCGTGTGCTACACCTCGGTAGCACGGTTTTGTTGTACAGTACAACACATTATAATGTGTTGTACTATACAACACATTAAACCACTGAAGGGCAGTGCCCTGCAGGGTAGCAAGGAGGAATTCCGGTAGCACTATGCACACTATATCCCCAAGTCCACGAACGTAATTTGGTGGGAGGATTCACACGAACGATTTTAATGGGAGAGAAATAAAATATTTTGCTACCACCTTTGTGGATTTCTAATATTTCCAACACATGGAATTGCACTTGGGAATGAAAAATTCATCCCCTATTTATAGGGAGGAGGGGTCGAAAATTTAGGTCAAGAAAATAAGGAAGAAAATCTTTTCTTGGTCCCCAATAAATCTTGAATATATCTTCTATATTTTTTTCTCCTTAATTAAATTTTCCATAAAAATCTCTTTCCCTCTTCTACCTATTATTTTCGAAATTAACAAGAATAAAGAAGTCAAGATTTGACTTCTTGAATTTATGAGATAATTATGTATTCCTACAATAATTATCTCTTTCCATAAAATATCTACAAGAAAATCAAGACAATCTTTTCTTCTTTTTTTCTACATAATTTTCGAAAATATTAACATGGGAATATAGCAAGAATATTTTATTCTCTCTCATTAATTGGACTTTATTTTGGGCTATTTGGGGGGCCTTTAGGAGAATTAAGATTGGACCTTCAATGGACTATGAAGCTTTAATATTTTGAGCCAAATATTATTCAAGTCCATTAATATTAATTTATTCCATTATAAAATTAATATTGAATTATCCATCTTAACCCATATTACGATTTCACATATAACATGGCTTCAGGTCATTATTTCCCGCGTTTAAGATTATATTAGTCAATTAATTAATTAAGCCACTGAACAAGCTTTATATTAATTAATATCTTTGTCCTTGGAGTAAAGACAACTCAACATTATTATCCATACCGGAAATAAATTTCCACTTGCAAGATTTGGTATGATAAAAGTTCTGAGCCCACCAAGGGGACAAATCAAGCAAGACGTACTTGCACGCGATTCTCCGTATTAAATGTCAGCAATCGTCATGTAATCAATAATATTGCCCAAGATATTAGTAATCGAATCGCATTGACTCTCTTCCCATCATAAATCAAAGAAATAGTCATTAATTTCACACGATCCTATTTAAGGGACGAAGATTAAGAAATAACGCACCACTGAGGTCTAATTCTTGTATATTCAGTACCAAAGAATTTGTCCTCCTGTAGGTCCTCATTCAACGCACCTAAATGCGCTAGTGTGATCACTTGGTCAAGACTAGCCAATCTGGGTCTCACACTTCAACCGTTCATGATGGTTCGTTCATTTCCATCTGGGTTGTGAATTTGTACTTAATTACGAAGGCTGTTAATTTGATCTTCAGTGATCGGGTATCACCAAATTAACTACAACATAATACGTACTGTCTTATTGAACGGGTTTGCAATAAACATATATAACATTCATTCATATTTAATGCAACAGTGATTAAATAATTTATTTCAGTAAATAAATAAGAAACTTCAGTTTGGTTATAAAAAGTAAAAGCATATTTTTCAGTATAACCCCAACAATAATAACCTATGGCTTCGTTTACTTTGGGGAAATAACCTGGTTTAGCTTGGTTTTAAATTACTAGTAGGCATTAATTTGTTGTTTACTTTTTGTGTTTAAATTTACGGGTAAACCTTCAGACCCAGAATTTATCACTTCTAACCTCTCTTAAATAAACTCTTAGATTTGGGCGGATAATTAAACCAACCAACTGTTCATGATTATTTTACAATTATGCCCCCTCTCCCCTTACTTCCTCCTCTTTTGATATACCAGCAAAACATCAATGATTTTCTAGAAAATTCATAACCAAAGAGTGATAATACCACACTGAAAATTTCTCAAATTTTATGAAAGATAAAAGAAAAGAAAAGAGAAGCATAGATAAAGAAAACTCCTCATGACGAAACCAAGAACTTGCCGGAAACGACACAACCTATGCCAGAATTGACAAAGCCAAACACGTCACCGGAACTGGATCTGAAGTCAGCACAAGAATCAAAATGAACTCGCTCTAATTTAGCCTAAGTATTACTCGATCGAATCTGAAATTAAAATTCAAACTCGCTCGAAACCGGTCTGCACCATAATCGACTCTAACGGCACAGGCAACTCCGAAAGAATGGTGGCACTGGAGATCTCCATTTTGAAGTTTTGCACCAGAGATGCTCTTACCTGGAGTCTGGAGAAGAAGGTGAAAGTTCTCGAAAATGAGAAATGGAGATACAAGACATAACTAAGAAAGAAAATATAGAAAAATTAAAATTAATTATTTTGAGGTTTATTTTAGTAAATTTAACTTTATTTTACATATCCATTTAAAAATTTAGATACTAAGTAAACATTGGTTTTCTAAATCATTACTGTTGGTTAATCCACTAGCGATTTATCCCTCCATAATCTACCTGCATAAGTAAACGGAGCCTATATACTTGTTGAATCTAAGGAAACACGGAGTAAAATGCTCATTTAAAAATAATTTCAGAACAAATATCCACTTAAAGAGCTTATTCACATTCTTAAATCGTCACATTTATTTGATTTTTACTTCAAACCCATGATTTTAGTGTTGGGTATATATTATCTGGGAATTAAAGAAAAAGACCCACAAATTCAAATCTCATCTCAAATTTCAAATGAAGAAACACAATAAAAAAACAAAGAAAAGGAAGTGACGATATATATGATCCATCCAAAATTAGTTTATCACAGAAGATGTGAGATATTGAGATCTTACAGAAAATCTTGACATCTCATATCCCTCCAATTCTCGCCTCGTCTATTATCTTTTGTAGGTCTTCGTCGACCTATACAACAAAAGGTGAAGATAGAAAATTCTTATGAATTTCAGATCAATAAAGTTAAATTGTTAAAGTAACATGATTTAAACTTCGGATTTCTAAACCCGATATGTGCTCACTACAATCTCCATCTTAACATTTACTACGTGTGTCGCACGTTTCTTATACTGAATTCTTTCATCAAGACATATGGTTCATTTTAGATGAAAAAATAAATTAAAGCCAGAAATTTAAATTAACAACAAAAATTCGCTCGGTTGAGTAACCAACAGTGCGGGTGGGGAGTATCTCACTGTCTCTTAGTATCTCGGTATCCCTTATAGAAAAAGAGAAAGGACATAATAATATTTTAACATTAACTTCTTTTGCTACTTATAATAAGAAAAAAAAAAGAATCACTGTAATTATTATTTTTTAAATAAAGACTCTCCACTACAAAGTTAGAGTGAAAAGACTTTCTAAAATACAAAAAGAAAAAATGTAAGTATTTCCATTTCACAAAATGTCTTCTATTTGGCCATTTCTCTCATTATATTTTTATAATTACTTTTTGTGTCATAAAAAGTGCACTCCCTTTCAAAATAAAACCCTATCCGCTTCTCTCTCCTCCCTCTCTTCCTCCATTTACTTTATCTCTCCTCCTCTCCCTCTTTTGCTCTCTCTTCTTCTTCTCCCAATTTGACCAAAAAGAGCAGTCCCCCTCCCTCTTCTTCTCCCTCTCTCTTAATTCCCTCACCAATGCCGGTCGCGTGGTGAGGCGGCAGAGGTGGGGGACCTTGGGGCGGTTGGGCGGTGGTGGTACTTTGGGCTTTGGGTGGCGATAGTATTTTTTGGGGTAGTGTTTGGGCGGCGTTTGGTGGTGGGTGGATCTGGTTTGGTATTGTGGGGCCGCGGAGGGGGGTTCTATTCAGGCGATGGCGGCGGAGGTGTGGTGTTGTGGGCCCGATGGAGAATGAGATGATGACTTATGGTTTCTGTTGAGGCGGTGGCGGTGGCGGCGGAGGTGTGGTGTGAGGCCTCGACGCGGCGGTGTTGTTGTGCGGTGCTGGGGCAACAAAAGTAAGCTATTTTTTGTAAATTTCTATTTTTTCGACTGCGGCGATGGGGTGACGGCGGCAAGCGGCGGCTGCGATTTATGCAGATTTGTATTTTTTTTCAGATTTTTGTATATTTTTTTATTTTTATTTTCTATTTAGGATTATGTGGTGGACTGAATTAGATTGGATTAGGGATGAAATGTTTATTTTTTGTAAATTTCTATATGTATTTCTTTTCTTTTTTTTCCAGAATTGTGTAATTTGTAATTAGGGCTTCTCAAAATTTTATGTAATTTTTGCAGATTAGGTGTTGTTTTGTTAGGATATCTGCAGATTAGGGAGATTTTACTGGTTTTTCTGTTTTATATGTTTGTGATCTGTTTATTTCTGCAGATTATTGTGTATGTTTGCTTAATTTTGATTATTTTTTGTATTTTTTATTTATTTTTGTGTTTATATTTTCTGCAGATCAATTAGGTTTTATGTGTTCTAGTTATGGAAAAATATACTTTTTAATAGAAAAAGTAAATATTTTTTTAGATTTTATAATTATTTATCATATATTTTTTTTTAATGTCTAGAGCTTTGAAAAATGCACTTTAGGGCCCAAAATACAATTTTTTTGGAAGAATGCACTCCAAAATTGGCCCAAAATACAATTTATTTAAAAAAAATGCACTCCAAAATTGGCCCAAAATACAATTTTTTTTAAAAAAATGCACTACAAAATTGCCCCAAAAATACAACTTTTTTTAAAAATGCACTTCAAAATTGGTCCAAAATACAATTTTTTAAAAGATGCACTTCCTGATCCAAAATACAATTTCTTAAAAAAAAATGCACTCCAAAATTGGCAGGATTAGAAGTTAAAAGAATATATTTTCTGAAAGTTACATATTTTTTTAATTGGAAAATTAGTTAATAAAATGCACTTTTAGGATAAATAATAAAATTATATGAATTAATAATTTAATTAATTTATTAAAATTTTGAACTCTTAAATTTTAAAGTACAAAAAGTCAAAATATGTTAGAAGTGCAGAAAATGGACGGAAGGGCAACTTAGACTTTTTAACTATAATTTTATATTTTAGAGTCAAAATAAAGTTGCATGTATCTTAGAATCACTTGGGGAGTGACTTTGTACCTTAGAGTCAGTCCCCCTTTTTTTTACTAGTATATCATTCATGTGTTGCACAGTTTATGAATATAAAGTGGACATAATATAAAATTTATTCATTTTTACGTTAAATAAATTATAAAAAAATATTTTACTTATAATAATAGTAAGTTTTTTTTTTTTTAAATATTTTTTTTATTTAGATGTAACGCACGATTTATGAACATATTTTATTTTTGCAATAAGGCATATGAAATGGGTGGCGCTCCAATTGCTTAAAAAATTTACAGTGTTAAATAATGCAACTTTAAATGTATTTTTTTCTTACAATTTAAAATTATTGGGGAAATTACTCTAAGGTACTTTTTTAAGTGCTCTTACTCTAAGGTACCATATTTTTTAAGTATTACTCTAAGGTGCCATTTATATCAATTTTACCCTCAACTCAATTTCTTTTTTATTTCAAAATCAAATATTAAAACGGATGCCCACCCCATTCACCATTTCTTCATTTCAGAAAAAAACTTCCCACCCACCCCACTCTCCCCAAACCCTAACATCTCTCTCATTTCAAATATTGTCGATTCCCCCATCATCGCTACTGCGACGACCCCGATGACGCCGCCACACCACGAAGACCCCAACGCCGTTGCCACCACCACGACCCCAAAATCATTAGACGGCTGCAGGTTGTAAGCTGTGGCGGATTTGGGCGATGGAGATGTTCAGAGTGTCACACGGATCTGCAAGCGTGTCACCGTCGCTGTTACCCGTCACCGTCGCATCTATTTTCATCAAAGGAGGCGGTGGAGATGATTCAAAAGATCTTGATCCAGAGCACGCGGCGTTGGAGGAGCGCTCATGGAGCCAGATTTGTTCGTGAGCGGTTCGAAGCTCAAGGTAACTATTTTTTTTTATTAACCATTTTATGATGAATCGATTTTTGGCGCATCTGGTGTGATCTTCGTTTTGAATTTTTCTGCTTGTTGGTGAAATACAAATTTCTTACTAATTGGTATTTTAATATGGAATTCGTTGTAGATGCAATTTATAGAGCAATTTTATGGAGCAATTTATGGAGCAATTTGTTATTAAAAGGAAAATTTTGGATCAGTGAATGCAATTTATGGATCAATGGAGAAAGATGATTATGGTGCAAGAGGGAGAAGCAAGAGACCCAGAATATTATTTTAGTGCATGTTCACTTGGAGGAGGTTGCAAGTTTTTTGTAACACAACTTAAATGTGTTCAATTCTTATGGGCTTATTTCTTTTTTCAGGTTTGGGTACGTATTTGTTGATCCATTAAACATATACATAATTGGTGGATGGTAATGACCGTAATATTTTCTATATATTTTCCTCTGGATATATAACTATTGTGCGTTTTAATGCAACATTTAGAATTATATGATATGTACATAAAGATTAAACATTATTGTTGGGAGATGAATTTAATAAAGATATGATTTTGATTAGATCCCAAAACCCCTGAGTATGACATGTTTAGAATAATCTTGATAGTTGAGTCAGGATTCAGTTTTAGAGTATTCAGGATGATATGCAAAATGTATAGTCAGCAGATATAGATCAGGTTAGGATCTGAAGATTCTGAAGAACTTAGTAAGTTTCAAGATTGAAGATAAAATCGAGAATCAAGACTCGATTGTAGAAATCGAGATATCAAGACTCGAGATGAAACCGAAAACGAAGACTTCAAGATGAAGACTCAAAAGATATCAGTTAGTATATCTGTGAAGACTCAGAAGACCCTGAAGACTCAGAAGACTCAAGACACGAGAAGATGTAAGATCAAGATCGAAGATCAAGAATATTGAAGACCACAATAATTATCGAAGACTTCGATAATGTCTTGAATGCTCAAGATAAACACGAATGTTCCGAGACACTGAAAATATCTATCTGAGGGATGCAATACTGAGGAGAACGCGATTCCTTAGAAAAATAGATATCGCCCAAGACATTCTCATGCAGACAAAAGGAACTAAGACAAAGTGTTGTTAAGGTTATATCACTCAGAGATTGTAACAAAAAAGAGTCGTTGTGTGTCTACCTTTAACTAGAGACAAAAGTCAAAAAGAGGAAGACAACATTTGTACCATATCGACATCGACAAATGACAGTCATTTGAAAAAGATGTCAGAAGTACTAAGTTCCAGACTGCAAAAAGTGATGACCGGCTACATGAAAGGCTATTGCCTAAAACGTGTTAGGGAGTGTCAAACCCTAAAATATAGTCATTTCTCACACACCATAAGATGAAAACTCACGAAGCTATCTCTTCCAACGGATAGTTTTTCAAGAGTGACCTTGGTGTATGCCTATAAATACTTGTGACCCTCTACATTGTAACGTTACGGGAATTTGTAAGCAACTCAAGAGCTCAAACTTATTATTGCAAGTTGAAGCACTCGAAAACCCAAGAATTTCCCAAGTGCTTTAAATCGAAGAGAGCTCATTCCACTAAGCCTAGCTTGATAAGATATATCCAAAACTTAGTCGAGATATCCTAGCCTTTGCATTGTTCTTTATTGTAAAGGATATCTCATCCTAGTTGGAAACCAACCAAGAAACCCCAAACCCTTTGTAAGGTAGTTTGAGTGTGATTGTTGGTGAGATTGGAGTTGTAAAGAGTTAGTAAACTACATTGAGGTAGTCAGAAAGCTCTAGAGAAGAAGTGAGTAATCTATCTTGGATAGACAGAAAGCTTGTGTGAGTTTTGAGTTAGTAAACTACAGAGGTAGTCAGAAAGCTCAAAATAGAAAGGTTAGTAAACTACAGAGGTAGTCAAAAAGCCTTAGGAAGTGATTAGTGAATTTCTCTGAAGAGATCAGGGAGAGTGGACTTAGGAGCTTGAGTCTCTGAACCACTATAACTTGCTGTGTTATTTGCTTTCTGTTTTGCTTGATTTATCTGTTGCATTACTTTGTTTTGAAAGCATATTTTCACTGATATTCGGTTGGAATCAATCCACTGAAGTTGAATATAATTGAATCACAACCTAATCACTATTCCATTAAAAGGAAGGTTTTCAGCAAAGCTTAAAACGAGTATAAACTAAGGGCCAACCATTTCGCACATTTGAGTAGCTAGAACAGATAGTTACCAAACTGAACTTACTCTTCTGAGGGTTCAGTAAGTTAGTTATCTGATCCAAGCAACTCAGGATCTCTAGCTTCGAGGATCGGTTGGGATTATCTGAGGTATCCAAAAATTTCGGGATCTGCATCTCATGTAGACTTTGACTCAAAGCGATTTGTGCTTCTCAGGACCAAATAATCAGGACAACCTGACCCAAGCTGACCTCAGTAAAGAAAAGTTTTAAAAACACTGAACAAGTGTATTCCCCCCATACACGTGTAAGACTCGTTTGCATCGGGACCAACAAGTGGTATCAGAGCAGTGGTTCAACTTGACCACCTGCTTTGTTGACCAAAGTTTTATTTGCTAAATTACTTGTGGTCTATCTGAATTGATCTTATTTGCTGAATTCTTAAAAGACTCAGATAAAATGTCTACTAAGAAACTTCCCATGTTCTCAGTAGAGAACTATGATTTATGGAGACTAAGAATGCAGGCTCACCTGTATTCTAAACATGAACGTATGTGGAGAGTGGTCTCTGAAGGGCCATTCCAATTTCTTGTGGTGAATCCGGAGGAAAGTAAAATGAGAGAAATGATCCTGAATAGAATTTCCTAAGTCGATGACCAACTCTGACTCGAGGAGAGGAAGTTAGTCAATCTAAACTATATTGCTAAAGACACACTATCAAATCAATTGATGATGGTGTGATGGGAATGATCTCTCAACATGTCTTTTGAAAAGAAATTTGGGATACACTAGTTGAATGTGCAAAGGCAGATCATATCAAGGAAAACAAACTTTCAGTTGCAATTGGAAAGTTTGATAGTTTTGAAATGGAAGAAGGTGAATCTATAGACAAATTGGAAGTCAGATTCACTAGCATTATGAATGATCTAAATGCACTTGGAAAGAAATATCCCGAGAGAGAAGTTGCATTGAAAATTCTTAGAGGTCTTTCTAAGAAATGGGATATACATGCGTGGTGATTGAAAACACCAAAAACATTAATTCAATGCCATATCAACAAGTCTTCTGAGAAATTTGAAAAGCCTATGAGTTAAGTAATTGATAAGAAATCTAAAAAGGTCGACAAAGAAAGATGATTCATCATCTAGTAAAAATGTGGCTTTCAAAGCCAAAGATAAAACACAGTAAAACTAGAGAGTTCGAGAACTCCCTTGCTAAAATCGGGATGAGCTTGAGGATAAGCTAAGATCGATGGCAAGGAGGTTTGAAAGACTTAATACCGATATGGAAAATACAAAAACTATTACGGGAATCACTGGTGCGGAAGAAACACGAGGACAAATCAACCCGAGAAGAAGAAGGACGAAATTTGAGGGATCTTCATCCGGAAAAAGAAGGACTCCAAGTCCAAAGAAGAAAGTGATCAGGATGATGATACCAACAGATGCTACAATTGCCAAAAGAAAGGTCACTTCCAGTATGATTGTCCAGACCTAAGTTCTAAGGAAAGAAAGAAAAGACAAGCTAAAAGAGACAAGAAGTTCTCCAACGAGAAAAGCCATGGTTCTTTGAAGAAGAACATTACGAGGAAGGATCTAGCTCTTCGGATGAAATATTCTCGAAGACACGGTGAAAGTGATGATCTACGCCTAATGGCTATTGAGGAGGTAAACTCTTCTTTCTCTATTGTTGCTCCTACACTAAAGCACAAGAGTTATCAAGTTCCTTTATAAGTGATCATTTTGACCTGATGGATTCTTTTGAAAATCTGATGAAGGACTATGCTATTTTACAAGAACTGCTCAATGAAACTCAAGAGCAGAACAAAGAACTGAAAGCTAAAAATCTTAAGTGGAAAGACTCTGTAATCTTTGAAATCACTTCTCAATTAATGGGAGCCTCTTGATGAACTGGATGTTACGAAAGTACAACTCTCGAAGAAAGAGAAGTTGATAGTGACCCTAATCGAAAAGCTAGAGAAATTCTTTGAAGAGATTGGTGATCGAGGCGGAAGTTCAATGACCTCTCGACAAGCATGAAACTCTACGAAATGTGAGGATAGTCGTGAAAAAAGCTAACTCTATTGAATAATCGCATCTAAAGTAATAGATAAAATTGAGTTACGAGAGATCTGCCACTATAAAATGCGGATTGGGATACATTCGGGGAAACCTCACAAAGTCATCTCGAATCTTTCGCATCAAGTAGCAAGAAGACAATCTTTGTTAAACCAGTGGCACCTACACTTCAAACTGAAGAAATACCCAAGGTTGTAGACAAGGGAAAAAGACCTATGGATCAAGTAAAACTGAATGATCAGGTAAGAAAGCCCAAACCTCAGGTGAAGGCTAGAAAACCTAAGCACTCAGTAGGAAAATTTCAGGCAAGTACTTCGAAGCCTCAGGCTAAGAATGCAAACCTGAAAGGATCTGCACTGAACCATCAGAGGAATCTTCAGAAGAGAAACACTAAGCAGAGACATTCTCAACTGAAGAGACCAAGTCCTCAGTACATTGAAAGACCCAAATTTCAGTACAAGCAACCTGAACCCCACTTGCCTAAGGGTAAAGGTTACCTGAACCCAAGTCAACAAAGATTCAGACCAGCTGCACAGAAGCCAAAGCAAATGAACAAAAGGCCTGAACCAAAGAAAAATTCAAAAGCTCATGTTCATGCTAAGGCTAGCACTCATACACAGGAAATTGCTAAGGCACCCAGAGTAGTAAATGTGTATGTAGATGTTTATGGAAGACAGATCAGCCACTCTAAAGTGATTAGAGTTGTCAGGCAGATTTGGATTCAAAAGGTCTGACTAACCTTGTAGGACCCTACACAAATTGGGTACCTAAGAATTGATCTGTTTTTCAGGAGGAAAACAAGGGCACTGAGCTGATTGAAGATCACATTGCACTGATGAGTGGAAATGAAATAGCCCCTGCTGTATGGTATCTTGACAGTGGATGCTCAAGACATATGACAGGATTCAAGCTGATACTCAGTGACTATGTTGAACAAAGAGGCCCTCAAATCACATTTGGAGATAACTCCAAGGGACAGACTGGAGGATATGGAACTCTAGAAATTGACTCAGTTCATATCCATGGTGTTTCATATGTATCTGGATTGAAGCATAACTTGCTTTCAATAAGCCAATTCTGTGATAAGGGCTTTAATGTTGAGTTCTCAAAGAACTTATGTTATGTGAAAGATGATACATCACAGAAAATATTACCGACTGGTACTAGAAAAGGAAATGTGTATCTTGTTGATTGGAGTTCAACTCCTAAAGATACATGTTTGGTTGCAAAAAGTTCCACAGATACCAGTTGGTTATGGCATAAAAGAATGAATCACCTGAATTTCAAAACCCTAAATAAACTTGCAAGATTAGCTCTTGTGAGAGGGTTTCCTAATGAAGTGTTCAGTAAGGAACATGTTTGTGATGCGTGCCAAAAAGGAAAACAAATTAGAGCATCATTTAAAAGCAAAGTATATGTTTCTACTGAGAGAATACTTCAATTGTTGTATATGGATCTTTTTGGTCCAGTAACACCAGTGAGTACTAATGGCAGAAAATACACACTAGTAGTAGTTGATGACTACTCAAGATATACTTGGGTCATATTCTTACTCAGTTAGAAAGAGACTCAGATAAAGCTGCCTGAGTTACTGAAAAGGCTCAGTAATGAGAAAAAATCGAGTGTGGTCAAAATCGGATCGACAAGGAACCGAATTTATAAACCATATTATATCGATTATTGTGCAAAGAAATGGAATTACTCATGAAACATCACCGCAAGGGACCCTCAACAAAATGGTGTTCTTTGAAAGAAGGAACAAGACTCAAAAAAAGAAAGCTGCAAGGACAATGATAGTTGGTCGATATTCCTAAAAGATTTTGAAATTTGAAGCCAACATCAACCATGCTATTCACAAAACAGATCCATCTTGACCAAGAGTCAAGGCAAAACACCATCTGAGCTTTGGAATGAAAGGAAGCCTCTTTGTTTCTTTCTTTTCGTGTGTTTGGTTGCAAGTGTTTCATACACAATAATGGTAAAGATCGGGTTGAAAACATTTGATAGCAAAGGCGATGAAGGAATATTCTTAGGATATTCGAAGTCGATAAAAGCTTTCGAGTTTACAATTTGTAGGACTCTTATTGTGGAGGAAACACCTCATGTTTTTTTTTGATGAATCTATTTGTGTTCGGAAAAGAAACAGAACATGATTTCGGGAGAACCGACCAAGAGGATCACCAGATTAAGCACGAAAAAGAATGACAAAACATCCATTGAACCTAAAAAAGAAGAAGCCAACCACTTCCTATGAATGGAGTGATGACTCGGACTCGAGAGAAAGAAGTTCGAGGATGGAACTCAGGATGGTGAGACTCAGGATGGAAATTCTCAACTGAAGGAAAACCAACACACTGAAAGTGAACAATCTGAGCAGACACCGATTCGGACTCGGGTATGTGATGCCAATGAAGATGTGGTCACGGTGAGGCAAATTCTCGAATCTATCAACCAAAGGGAACAAATGTCTCGACAATGTTCGAATAGAATCTCCACGAGGAAGATGATTCCTTTCTCCTTTTCTGTTGTTCCCTGAGTTTATTGAACTAACTGAACCTAACATTTCAAATGATGAGGATACTATTGAAGGGGGAACATCTAGAAGAAAATGGTTAGATAGTCATCCTACAAGTCGAGTTGTGGGTGATCTAACTGAAGGTGTCAAAACAAGAAGGTTCCATGGTGAGAGTGCACTATTTCGGCCGCGCTTTATCGGGAGAAAGAGCCTCTTGAGATTGAAGAAACTCTACAAGATTCTCATTGGATTCTTGCTTTATGCAAGAAGAGCTGAATCAATTCTCAAGAAATGAAGTATGAGAGCTAGTGGATAGGCCTGAAAGGCACAATGTTATTGGAACCAAGTGGGTATTCAAGAATAAAATAGATGAAAACAACAACATTGTAAGAAACAAGGCAAGGCTAGTTGCACAAGGTTATTCCCAAGAAGAAGGCTTGGATTATGATGAAACCTTTGCACCTGTTGCAAGACTAGAAGCCATCAGATTGTTTCTTGCATATGCTGCCCACAGAAAGTTCACAGTCTATCAAATGGATGTGAAAAGTGCATTTCTGAACGATGTGCTTAAAGAAGAGGTTTTATGTAGAACAACCTTCTGGTTTCAGACAGAATGACCAAGTTTACAGGCTCAGAAAAGCTTTGTATGGTCTTAAGCAAGCACCCAGAGCATTATATGATACTGCTTTGTATGGTCTTAAGCAAGCACCCAGAGCATGGTATGATACTCTTTCTCAGTTTCTTACTGACCATGGTTTTGTCAAAGGAACTGTTGATAGAACTCTCATTCGGGATAGAAGATGGGAAGATATCTTACTAGTTCAAATATATGTTGATGACATCATTTTTGGATCTCCAAACCATCAGTTGTGTGAAAAGTTTTCAACACTGATGAAAGGCAAGTTTGAGATGTCAATGATGGGAGAGATAAATTTCTTTCTAGGTCTTCAAGTGAAACAATCAAAGGAAGGAATCTTCATCAACCAAGCAAAGTACACCAGGGATCTGATTGCCAAGTATGGTGTACAGAATTGCAATACAGTTAGAATTCCTATGAATACTAACTACAAGATGGATCCTGATTCTGAAGGCAAATCAGTAAGTCATACTGATTATAGAAGAATCATTGGATCATTGCTCTATCTCACAACAAGTAGGCACGATATAACATTTCTTTGTTGGGATATGTGCAAGATACCAAGCTAATCCTAAGGCTAGTCACATGGAGGTCGCCAAAAAGATCTTGAAGTATCTTAAGGGGCACGATGAATAGAGGATTATGGTATCGGTGATGATAACCTTCAATTAACTTGGTTACTCGGATGTCGATTATGGAGGTAGCGAAATTGACAGAAGTCCACTACAAGAACTTGTCAATTTCTTGGAAATGGCGATATCTTAGTTTTCAAAAAAATGGACCTCGGTAGCAACCAATCTTCTTGAACCCGAATACATGGCTGCGAGGAAGGCTGGTTGTGCTGCTCGATTCTTTGGCTCAGACAACAATTAAGGGATTATAAAGTTATAGCCAATGAAGTACCAATATTTTGTGATAATAATAGTGCCATTGCTATTTCACAAAATCCGGTATTGCACACCAGATGAAAGTTTTTGTATCAGACATCACTTCATTAGAGATCATGTCGAGAAAAAGGACATCAGGATGGAGAAAATTCATACTGATAAACAGAGAGCTGATATCTTGACTAAACCTTTGGCTGAATCAAGATTTCAGGAACTATCAATTGAAAATGTTGGATCCGGTGTTTTTAGAGTAAAATCTGAAAAATTGAAGGTTTTCAGATGCATGAAGTTTTATCAGGATTCTACTGAGAAACTCAGGATAAAATGGAAATCCGAATCGAGTCTTGAAGAAAGTTTCTTGAAGGTCGATGTTTGTTGAAGGTCTTTTCAAGACTCGGTGTTATCTTGACATTTTATCAAGGTCAAATACTCAGTAAGACTGATAGAGGGAAATTAGTCTGAAGAAGTAATGACTCATGCGACTCATTTATTGCTTAAGTGAAACTCAGTAATCATTTGCAATAAATACAAAACACCTGAAGAATGTTTTTGGGCGGGATCTTTTAAATTCCAAGGAAGGTCAACAGTCATTAAATGCTCTGTTACTTTTAATCACCAATGAGGTTATTTTGGCGGCTTACTTTTCGGAAGATCGACCTTTCGCATACCCGATTAATCGTGGATTAATCTTAACCGTTGTTTTTCACCAAACCGGTATGACTTCCCACGATCTCGAACTATATATTCTTTGAGAATCCATTCAAGCCAATTTTATTAAACCCTTCGTTCCCAAAATCCTCTGCAAAATAAAATCCCTCTTTTGCCCAGAAAAGCTTCAACGCTCCAAACCCTAAATCTTCAAATCTCAAATTGACTCCTACCATATTCGACAGATTGGCCGAAACAAATAAGCCATGGCATGAATACGTGGTGTCTCTGGAGAGTACTTCAAACGCCAAACACGAAGAAGAGGCACTCCACTTGATTCGGTTGGCTAAACTAACGAATCTTGTCGCGAACCGACCGAAGGCTGAATACTGTCGCGAGGTAATAGAGTTCGTCTCTAATATGGAAATAGATGAGGATAATAATATTGAGTTCAAGATTTCTGTTTCGCATCTTGAACATTCATTGAAGTATATGGATTTTGTTCGAGAGCTGTATATTGTTCCCAAGATTTTGAACGACGTTTTTGAGTTGTACGATAGGGGAGATGATCCCTCATTATATATGTTAGGACGGGAGCAAGAGTATCTTGATGGGATTACTGAGAATCCTGTTAAGTTTGAAGCAACTCTGCATAAGCGGTATTTAAAGCCGAAATACAGAGTGTTGATGGATATTGTGAGCAAATGCATCATGAGTAGATCGGGGAGCTTTGAGCAGATTAGCACTCCCAAACTCCAATTAATGACGGCAATTGAGGACTCACCCACCAAGGAGTTCAACTGGCTGAAGTATCTGATCAAGGTGGTGAGTGAGCAAGCCAAGGTCATAAAAAATGAGGATGGTGTAATATCGATCAAAGGCAGGATACTCCATGCCACCAAAATAGCATTTATTTTGGAAATGTGCCAAGAGGAGGAGGATATCTTTGCCAACTCTACTCCATTCCCTAAGTCCAAAGTAATGTTCAAGCCCATTGCTGCAAAGAGGACTATCAAAGGGAAGAAAGAGAAAAAGGTGGAATCACCCATTTGGGGTTCTTCCTTGAAGAAAGCCAACAAACCAGGGGGAAGGTTTTGTTGGAAGCCAAGAAGGAGCAGGGTGAAAAATTGAAGAAGCAAAAGACCCTTGCTCCAAAGCGCAAAAGAATGGTGGTTCTCACTAATGATGATGAGGAGGAGGAGAGTGAATCTGAGGAAATTCAACCTGAGAGCCAAGAAGCTCAGAAATCGCCTTTCAAGTGCTGGCTCAGGTTATCTCAAAGGCTCAGGAACAAACTGAGGATCAAGTCTTCTCTGAGGTTCTTGAGACGTCATTAAGCTCTGACAAGTTCTCTCAAGAAATATTCCAAGGACCTCAGACCTCAGAGCAAGTCTGATTCTTGGCAGGAAGCTTTCGCCGAGAATAACTCGGACCCTCGTAATCCGTCCAAATTCAAACCGGCGCCCAACCCTCGATATTCAATGGTGAGGAAGAACAACCCGAGAGCCCTTTTAAGAGACGACAATGGCGGATGAAGGGGGAGTTCATTCTTGACCGCAGAGTTAGCTCATTCCTTTAGAGGAAATGACATCTTCTTCAAATCGAGGTCAATGGTCTACATCCTCAGGAGGACTCTTAGGAGATGCTCAACATTGCTTCATTGAATCGGGTGGAGCGAGGAGACAACTTTTCTCACCAACGGGATTCGGAAAACCCTCGTAATGAAAATCTCGACTTTTGAAATTCAAAGTTGCGAGTTCTTGAAGTTGGTGCCCGAGCTCCAAAGACAAATCCTGGGGACCAACAAGGGGATGATGAGAGCCGAGAAGGAGAAAAGACTCAAGCCCGATGAACGTTGATGAACATCCTGGTGATCTAGTTAGCCTTATTAACGCACTATTAACAATTATCGGGATTCTTCAAGATCTATTTTAAATTTGTAACAGGCCGAGGCAGTGGACCTGCTCAAGGTGAATCAAGAAAGGTGAAGCCCCATTTAAGAGACTCGAGCAGCCAAATGGAAGAGTCACAAAGCAGGGATATGCTCCTCGAGATTGTTCACCCCGGTGATTGAAGCCGAGAAGGTTGAGCAATCACGAACAAAATTGCTCTCATTGGCCAACCTCAAGACATCTTCTTCTTGATTGAGGGAGAAAAACGGTCTACATCCTTTGGTAAAGAAGAAAATGGAAGGGAAGAACCGGACTCTTGCCAGAATTTGGAGATGCTCAACATTGGAAGCGATGGAAATTTGTTAGCGGGGTTAGGTCATACGAGGTGTCGATCTTTTAAGGAAGAAGATGGTGGAGAAGAGGAGACAAAAGAATGTTGTTGAGGGATGAGCTCAATGAATTCTCGGGGATTCAGGAAAACCAATAAGCTCAAGAATTCGAGAATGAAAATCTCGACTTTGATGAGTTGGTTAAGAGGAAGGTTCTTTGAGAATGGTTATTGAAGGACACTCGAAAAAAATTGGTGCAACCGAGAAGCTAAAAGTTCAAGAAGGTGGAGAAGCCAATCTACACCAAAGACAAATGGATGCCAATACAGAGAAAACGATGGTTCTGGAACACATGTGCCATCAAGAGAGAGGAAACTCACGATGGAAGATCTTCGAGGGCAAAAAAGAGCTATCTCTTCCAGGCGGATAGTTATTCAAGAGTGACCTTGGTGTATGCCTATAAATACTTGTGACCCTCTACATTGTAAGGTTACGGAATTTGTAAGCAACTTCAAAAAGAGCTCAAACTTATTATTGACAATTTGAAGCAAAATCAACGAAATAAAGATGGGAATTTTTTCTTTTTTCTGTCTTTTGATTTAAATTGAAGAGACTATCTCTCATTCCATCAAGTATCTTCAAAGTTTGGTTAAAGCGGATGAAAAGGTATATCCAATGGCTTGGGAATGAGAAAGTCATGAGATATCTAGCCTTTGCATTGTTCTTTATTGTAAAGGATATATCATTCTAGTTGAAACCAAGGTGGAAGAAAACCCCAAACCCTTTGTAAGGTAGTTTGAGTGTGATTGTTCCTTGAGATTTTGGAGTTGTAAAGAGTTAGTAAACTACATTGACCTATCATCAATGAAAACTTATCATTTATGCTCAAAGAGAATCAATCTTATTTAATCTATCTTGGATGATGTTGTCTCTGAATTAATTGTTGGGAAATTAATTGTTTGGTGATATGTGTGAGTTTTTAAGTTAGATAAACTGAGGTAGTTCGAGTGTGAAAGCTCAAAATAGAAAGGTTAGTAAACTACATTGAGGTAGTCGTAAAGCTCTAGAAAGCCTTAGGAAGTAATTAGTGAATTTCTCCGAAGAGATAGGGGAGTAAAGTGGACGTAGGAGCTTGAGTCTCGGACCACTATAACTTGTTGTGTTATTTTGCTTTCTGTTTTTACTTGATTTATCTGTTGCATTACTTTGTTTTGAAAGCATATTTTCACTGATATTCGGTTGGAATCAATCCACTGAAGTTGAATATAATTGAATCACAACCTAATCACTATTCCATTAAAAGGAAGGTTTTCAGCAAAGCTTAAAACGAGTATAAAGTAAGGGCCAACCATTTCGCACATTTGAGTAGCTAGAACAGATAGTTACCAAACTGAACTTACTCTTCTGAGGGTTCAGTAAGTTAGTTATCTGATCCAAGCAACTCAGGATCTCTGAAAACTCATAATCAGTTGGGATTATCTGAGGTATCTGAAAGCAGCTCAGGATCACTGTCTCAGGTAGACTTTGACTCAGAGCGATTTGTGCTTCTCAGGACCAAATCATCAGGACAACCTGACCCAAGCTGACCTCAGTAAAGAAAAGTTTTAAAAACACTGAACACGTGTATTCCCCCCCATACACGTGTAAGACTCGTTCGACCGGTGACCAACAATTATTCTTAAGCAAATTTCTAGATTAATTTCATCTCCAATCTCACCATTCTTATTGTATCATTTTTTCTAATTTATATTGAATTAAATAGAGGGAAAAGGGTCAAATAAGCCCTTTAACTTATCCCCCAAGATCAAGTATGCCCTTAAATTATTATTTTATTCATTTAAACCCTTTTTGTTTAATAAAAGGGTCAAGTAAGCCCTTATACTATCCATCAGAATCAAATAAGCCTTTAAACTATCTTTTGTTCATCTAAATCTTGTTCTCTTTATCTTGGATGGAATAAATTCTTATTTTTCTGAAACTTAAACATGTAGGCCATTTTCTTAAATTCGGTTTTGTAAATTAATTTTTATTTTTGAGTAAATAATATTTTAAATATCTCATCCATACAATATTATTTTGAAAATATTTTTTTGGTTGTTTCTTGAACAGAGGAATAAAAAAATTAAAACAATACTTTTCTCTAAGTAAAATAAAATTTTAACATTGATAAAATTTTAGGCCTTACGTATCTACATATTAGAGTGATTAACTTTTAAAAAATCATTATTTTTTGTTTAAAAATCATGAAGAAATTAAAATGTACAATGTATAATAGATTGATTAAATTCAATTAATCTTTTTTATGAAAAAATTAAACCAAGTATAGATATGTGGAAATTCACCACGGTTGAGCTTAATTGATCAACTAAATGTATTTTAACAATGAAACTTAAATCACATAAAATACTTTATATATTTTAAAAATATTTTATTTAAAAAAAACCCTTTATAATTCTTTTTTACATGCATACAACATCCAAATATATAATGTACAAGTGTTTTTATAAATAATATTATATGCATGAGATATTTAAATTATCATTTACTTAAAATTTAATATTGATATATAATAAGAAATTGAGAAAAGTGGTCTACCTGTTTGATTTTCAGAAGAAAAAATGGTTTATTTGATCCAAGTTAAAGAGATAAAGATTTAGATGAATAAAATAATAGATCGAGGGCTTATTCGATCCTTGTGGATAAGTTTAGGGGCTTATTTGACCCTTTTATCATAGAAAAAGGGTTTACATGAACAAAAATAAAGTTCAAGGGCTTACTTGATCATGTGAGATAAGTTTAAGGGCTTATTTGACCATTTTCCCTTAAATCGATGGGGGTGGTGGTTGGGATAGACGGATCTGGTGGTAGTGGTGGTGATGAAGTGGTTTTTTTTATTTTTATTTTGTAAATTCTCAGTGATTTTTTTTGGAAAAGACACTTTTTATGTAATTTGTTTTATATGTTCTTTAGTGTTTGAGCACGTTTAAGATAACATTATTTTGGTTTTTGGGGACCAGTTGCTGTAATGTTGGGTGTGTAGAAAATTCTCTACGGGTGTGCAATTTTTTTTACGGGTGTGCAATTTTTTTTACGGGTGTGCAGAATTATATCATTGGTGTGCAGAAATTTTAAATATAAAGGATAGGTGATTAAAAAGAAACTGGAGTGTGCGGAATTTTTTTGGGCTAATATTTTATTAGTGCAAAAAATTAATTAAATAAAAGGACATACAATTAAAAAAATTGGGGTGTACAGATCTTTTTATGGGTGTGCAAATTTTTTTACTAGTGTGCAGAATTTTTGAATAAAAGAACAAATAATTAAAAAAAAAGGGGTGTCAGAATTTTTTGGCTTATATTAAAAAAATCAATTAAATAAAATTATAGATAATTAAAAAAAAATTAGTAAAATTTAAAATTTGAAATATGCAATTTTTTTGGCTAATATTTTATTTTTGAAATTTTTTAAATAAAAGGACATAAATAAAAAAATTAATTAGATAAAAGAATATACAATTAAAAAAATTAGTAAAATTCAAACTTTAAAATCTACCATTTTTAAAATTTTTAAAATACAAAATTACTTAAAAATGTAGAGTGTAGAAAAGTGTTAAATTTAAAAAAACTGCACATGACTACAAATTGGTGGTTGAAGAAATTAAGGGCATTTGAGTCTTTCCTACCTAATTTTTGGAAGTAGGAGCAAGAGTTAAAAATGATGGTATCTAAGAGTAAGAACACTCTATAAATGACACCTCATTGTAATTGCCTCTAAATTATTTCCTTTTAAACCACTTTGATTGTCATCTATTATTATTTTTCTGATTCTCATTGCATGTCAAAATTTTTCAAACTGTCCCCTTTAGTTACTCTGAACATGATAACATATAACTACCTATGATTGAAATTTATCTCCTTAAGAAAGTTTAAGATTTTTAAAAATTATCTATAATTCTTGTTAATGATCACACCATAAGATATCATTAGTCAAAATTATCTTTCTAAGATGTTGAAAAGAGTCTAATGTCTGATGAAGACAGTGTGTTGGGAAATTTATTAGTTTTGATAAAAGTTCCAAAACAGATGTAATAGGATCAGCCAGAAAATGTTAGCTGACTGATGATCTAGCTTAAGAACTAAGTTGACCAGTTGATAATTACTGTATAGAGCAACTGATGTAAAGATAAATAGATCACACATTGAGGGGGAACTCAATGTGAGTAGTCTTAAGTCTTGAAGATCAGAAGTGAAGATCAGAACACATCTGAAGACATGAAGAAGAAGATAACAAGACAGAAGACCAGATCGGATTACATCAGATGAAGTCAGTAAGTTGAACTAAAACAACTTACATCTGAAGACTTCAAGTAGGGCAGATCAGTTTAGCTGATCTGTTCAGTTCAAGAAAGGGTTAACTCAGGAGTTTCAACCTATATCAAACAAATCGATCAGACAACAAGCATTAAGATCTATCAAGTCCAGTGTTCATGGTACTTGCTAGCAAATGAGAGATCGACACGTTTGTACGGAACTGATGGGACTCAGGGTATGAAGGCTTAAAGTTCAACGGCTAGAAAGGACAAAATTGCACGCTTTCGGCCATGCCAGTTCTGATGAACATCATATCATCCCTGCAAGCCTACCTAAAATAGACCGATATTCGAATTACTCTCCAACGGCTAGTTCGAATTCGTGCCTATAAATATGGGATCAAACCTTCTTCGTAAGGTTACGGAAACTCTATACAAGCTCAAGCTATCAAGATTTCCGCACGAAGAACACAAACTCAAGATTTATTCTTAAATGTTCATCCCATTGTTCTTAGCATAGAATACTTATCCTCTAGCTTTAAGCTACTTAGAAGATAGTATAGTATTCCAGTTGGAACATTACGAATCTTATACCCAAACACACGTTAGGTTAAGTTTGTTATAGCAAGATTTCAGTATAGGGTTTCTAGATCTGATTTCTGGGATTGGTTGAGTGAGAACTCGTGAAACATTTGTTGGTTGAGTGAGAACTCGTGAAACATCTGTTGGTTGTATTGTGTTGGATTAACACATTAAACTAAGTCCAATTGGTTAGTTGGTGCCCCTGCTGATACGTAAGAGTGGACGTAGGACAAGTTGTCCGAACCACTATAAATCTGTGTGCATTTACATTGCTTTACACTTCTGCACACTACTTCGTTATCTGCATGCATATTCTTAATCTGGATCAGATTAGCATCAAGCTACTGATCTAATCAGTTTGACATCTTAGTCATCTAATCTAAAACAAATTGTATCAGAATTTGATCTTTGTAAAACTGGTTTTTCTCACGGGTTAACTTATCTTCCGCACCATCAGTTAAACTGATAGACGCCGAACTGATCTACTTCCAAGCAATCAGTAAGTCGGATATCAGTCCATACAGATTCACATCGCACTCTGATCAGGCATATTTGCTATTCACACCTGATCCACTGAAAAAGTTTTGGAAGTCTATTCACCCCTCCCCTCTAGACTTCCACCCTCACTGAAACCCATTCGGGACCTACAAGTGGTATCAGAGCAGTGGTTCTTCCGACTACTGGCTTTGAGCATCATCGGTTCTTGAGGAAGAACCTTTGTGGTCACTTGAACTGATCTTGAAAAACCATTTTAAAACTCATATCTTTCAAAACTATCATAAGCATGGATAACACTTCAGGAATGAACCATAACTTACCCATGTTTTCAGTTGATGAATATGCAGATTGGTCTATCGACATGAGAGACCATCTGGGGGTGATAAGCAACAGAATGTCTGAAATTATGGAGATTGGACCTATCTACATTTATCACAACAATCCAGCTGAAGGAGGTGACCCAGATCACCCACTGGAGCAAGGATCAGAAAGAGTCCGTCTCTGATGGATGCAGATGAGAGAAAATTGTCTAATCTGGATACTGTTGCCAGACACATCATCATGAAGACTATGGATCCGACTACTCGTGAAAATGTGAAGTATGTGAAGACAGCTAACAAAGTTTGGGATACACTTGCTGAAATCTGCAAAAGAAATGAACAGATCAAGGATAGCAGATCGCAAGCTGAACTGGTAATTTTCGAGATGCTACCTAATGAAACAGTTGATCAATTTGATGGAAGGATCACTCGTGGAGTCAACCGACTTCGTGATCTAGGACTTGAAATGTCGAACAAAGATATCAACTACAAAATTCTCAGATCGCTGACCAAGAAATGGGATACTGTTGGTCCCGGTGCAAACGAGTCTTACACGTGTATGGGGGGAATACACGTGTTCAGTGTTTTTAAAACTTTTTTCTTTTCCGAGGTCACTTGGGTCGATAATCCGAAGATTAGGTCCCGAGAAGACAGATCGCTCTGAGTCAAAGTCTCATCGAGAAAGTGATCCCGAAAGTTGCTTTGAGATACCTCGAGATAATCCCAACCGAGTCGAGTTTGAGAGATCCGTTGTTTGGATCGAGATAACTAACTTCTTGAACCCTCGGAAGAGTAAGTTCGGTTTGGTAACTATCTGTTCTAGCTATTAGGATGTCGCGGAATGGTTGGCCCTTTAGTTTATACTGCGTTTTAAGCTTTTTTAAAAACCTTCCTTTAATGGAATAGTGATTAGCCGTGATTCAATTACATGAAACTTCCGATTGGATTGATTCAAACCTGAAATGTCGGTGAAAATATGCTTTCAAACTCGGTGATGCAACATTTAACCCGATAATAAAAGCAATAAATAACACAGCAATTATAGTGGTTCAGAGACTCAAGCTCGTACGTCCACTCTCTCTGATCCTCAGAGAAATTCACTAAACACTTCTGAGCTTTCTGACTACCTCGCGTAGTTTACTTACTCAACTCGGCCCTGAGCTTTCTGACTACTCCACGTAGTTTACTTATTCAACCCGACCTTGAGCTTTACGACTACCTCGTAGTTTACTTACTCAAACACAAACAAGCTTTCGGACTACCCTCAGAGCTTACTAACTTCTCCTCTAGAGTTTTCTGACTACTCCTCGTAGTTTACTAACTCTTTACAACTCTTCTCACCAACAAACACACTCCAACTACCTTCTCAAGGGTTTGGGGTTTCTCGGTTGGTTTCCAACTAGGATAAGATATCCTTTACAATGAAGTACAATGCAAATGGATAGGATATCTCGACTAAGCTTTGGATAAATCTTATCAAGCTAGGCTTAGTTTAGTGACCTCTCTTCAATATAGAAGCACTTGGGAAATTCTAAGTTTTTCGAGTGCTTTAACTTTGCGATAATAAGTTTGAGCTTCTTGAGTTGCGTATAAATTTCCCGTAACCTTACAATGTAGAGGGTCACCAGTATTTATAGGCATACACCAAGGTCACTCTTGAAAACTATCCGTTGGAGAGATATCTTCGTGAGTTTCCTCTTATGGTGTGTGTGAAACGACTATATTTATGGTTTGAAACTCTCTAACACGTTTTAGGCAATAGCCTTTCATGTAGCCGGTCTTCACTTTTTGCAGTCTGGAACTTTTGTACATCTGACATCTTTTTCAAACGACACATCCTTTGTCGATTGTCGATATGGTATGATGTTGTCTTCCTCTTTTTGACTTTTGTCTCGGTTAAAGGTAGAACACCTTCAGCGGCTCTTTTGGTTACAAACTACGAGTTGATATAACCTTAACAACACTTTGTCTTAGTTCTTTTATATGCATGGGAATGTCTTGGGCAATATCTATTTTCTAAGGAATCGCGATCTTCTCGATATTGCATCGCCGGATAGATATTTTCGATTGCCTCGGAACATTCGGAGTTTATCTTTGAGCATTGATACATTCTTGAGTCTTGATAATTCTTGTGCCTTGATATTCTTGATCTTCTATCTTGATCTTGATCTTGCGTCTTGCGTCTTGAGTCTTGACGAGTCTTGAGTCTTGAGTCTTGAGTCTTGACGATATCTGATGATATCTTTGAGTCTTCATCTTTGAGTCTTGGTTCCTCGATTTCATCTTGAGTCTTGATATCTCGATTTCTCCTTTGAGTCTTGATTCTCGGTTTCTTTTGAGTCTTGAAGCCGGTTTCTGCTGAAACCGGTTTCTTGAAACATCTTGAGTTCTTGAGTCTTGAACCTATCGATCTATATCTGCGACTATACATTTTGCGAGATAACATCCTGAATACTCTAAAACCGAATCTCGACTAACTATCAAGATCATTACGAACATGTCATACTCGGGGGTTTTAGGATCTTAATCAAAATCATATATCTTTTATTAAATTCATCTCCCAACAATTTCCCCTTTTTGATGATGCCAAAACCTATCTTGTTACAAACATATAACCTATACTCAGGTTTCAGTTTATTCTATTACAAGATAGATTATGTCTCCCAATAATTTCTTGAAACAAAGAATCTCCCAACAATTTCAGAGAATCTCCCAACAATTAATAATTTCTTCAGTAATGAATCTTCTTAAATAGTTCATCACCAAATACTTAAACAATTTCCCCCTTATCAACATACAAACAGTTCAGAGACATTCATTCAGCATATCAAATATAAAAGACATGTAAATAAGATAATGAGATATTATCTTTTGAGCATAAATGATAAGTTTTCATTGATGATTGGTATACCATTACAGATTACAATGAGTCTTATCAACAAAATCAAAAAGACAAAAATTTAAAGATTTGAGAATCTTCCGAGTCTTGATATTGGTCTTACGCTCTTGGTTTTTCTTCTTCAACTTCATCACGGGCACCTCCAAGGTTGAACATTAGAAAAACCTCTTCTTGGGTTCATTTCTTTCCTTAATAATATCCGGATTTGTTCCTGTTAAACCCAATGACCAAAGATATCTTGAGCAATTTCTTGAGTAATGGCCTTCTCATTCACCAAGCCATTACCATGTCTTGGAGGAGGGTAGGAATATGGACCGGGGGCTACTATCTGCACCTCTCCTTCATCCGCAAGGTTAATCCAGCTTTGGAGATATTTTGGATAGAAGGTTAGGAGATATTCAATGAATGCTTCATTCTGATCTGAGCTTTCCCCTCTCCACTCCCTGAGCACATCATAATAGAACCAGAAGGTTCTCTTGACCTCTTCCCACATATCTTTGAGCTTGATAGGCATCCATTTGTCAACGTGTGGCCACTTCAGTGCTTTTGATGTCCCTTTCCTCTTGCTCGCAAACTTCTTGAATTCACTCCTCGCTTCACGCTCTTCCGTCTATCTTCTTTTACGATCCGCACGCGCGCTGAGACGAGAGCGGCGACTTTCTTAGCTTGTTCTATCTGGAGTGTCTGAGAGCATCTCTTGTGTTGAAGACTTTCTTACGAGGTTGAGACTCGATTCTTCTTCATCTTCATCGAATCGACTTTTCTCTGGATTGACTTAGAAGCCTTCCTTGACGCTTGCTTTTCAAGTTAAAAATGCCCAAGACTTTCCTCTTCATAGGTAATTGAATTGACTGGCTTGTTCCAACCTTAGCTATATCACTCAGTTTCTCTCTGACGACTTCAAGCATGGTTTCCTCGTAAACTTCGAGTGTAGATAAACTTCTCCCTGGCGAACTTCAACTTCTCAGTAGCTTCGACTTCCTTCAAGGCTTTAGCTAATATGTACATTTCAGCATCTTTTTGAGCCTTTTTCTCCATAGTACGTGCCAATAACTTCCTGAAGTCTTCACCTTCCTTTTCCCCCTTCTTGGCACCGTACTTTGGAAGAAGTCTGGAGAGTGTTGTGTCCATGTGATATTGTTCTTTGCTCACACAGCGGATCTCTCCTGCTAACTGATCCTGTTCAGCTTCCATCCTCCTGATGTGGTTCTTAGCCACAGAAACTTCTTCAGAGAGATGGACAAACTGGCCAGAGAGTGCATCTTTGAACATCTCTGTCATCTTGGTCATGAGCACTGAGCTCATTTCCTCAACAGCAGACTTGATCAGCACCTCGTTCTTCTCTGCCAGTTTCACCTCTAGAAATCCAGTGCTCTCCTGGTGCTTCCATTTGGCCAAAGACTTAGCTAAGCCTTGACTCCCTCCAGCTTTTCATTCAGCTTTTCTTCCATGGAGGTCATCTGTGAGGTCAGAGTGTTTTGGATTTCCACCAGCTCTGAAGAGTGACTTAGATTCTCCATCTTTTGAGTTTGGCTGGCCAATGTTTCTTCCATCTGAGCAATCTTGATCATCATTGGCTCAACCTTCTCAAGTTTTTCCATCAAGGGAGTGAGGTCAATCTCAGGAACCTTCTGCACCTTCGTTGGCGATTGATCATCTGAGCTTGACTTCATCCACGAGCTCCGATCTCCAATCGAGCCTCGATCTATACATTAGACAATTGAAATTAAAGATAGAACTTTCGATAACTTTGACATAATTGTTAATAGTGCGAAAAAGGTACGAAGAGTGCTAGCTCCGATCGAGGTTGACCCGATTTCAGTTGATCGGCACCGAAGTTTCCTTCTCCATCCGAGGCCCGATCCTCGGCATCTCCTGTTGGTCCCCATCTCCATCTTGAGATTTGTCTCCATTCCGCTAGGGCACCAACCCAATAACTCTTCTCTCGGCTATCTTCCTCTGAACCAACTCATCAAAATCGGAATTTTTCATCACGAGCTTTGTCCTCCGAACCCTCGGAAGTCGGTCGGGGAAGGTTGTCTCCTCATTCCACCGGTCTTTCCCTCGAATCAAAGCAATATCAAGCATCTCCGGGAAGAGTCGATTGAGAATGAACGATCGACCTTAATCGAAGAAGACATCTTGCGGATCGGGTATATGATTTGAGCTTCGAGGTGTCGGTCAAGAATGAACCGTTCCCCCCTTGCTCCTCCACTCGCCTTCTTCAGCTTCTCCTTCTTCCATCTTCGGGCTCTCTGGTTCGATCGAAGCATCGGTGAGGATCAAGCGATAGATCCTTTCGAGGAGCTCATCAAAAAAAAATTTGCTCCGAGTCTCGATGGCACTTTGAATGTTGTGCGGTCGGGTCCTCGGTTTGCATCTGAGTGGGTTACGGGGCTGGTAACACTTCCTCAGATTGACTCTACGAGTTGGCTCTTCTGTCTGGTAGGCACATCTTTGGTAGGAATCTCTCGAGGGCTGAGTTCCTTTAAAAATTTCCTGAGAAATTTTATCTGAACTGAGCGATGTCTCAAGCACCTCAGAGAAGACCTGCTCCTCAGTCTGTTCTTGTGCCTTAGAGATAACCTGAGCCAAAACTTGTAGTGGCGAGTGCGGCGGTTTGGCTCTCAGGTTGAATCTCTTCAGAATCACTGTCATCTTCATCGGTGAGAACCACCAATCTTCTGAGCTTGGGAGCGAGGGTTTTCTGTATCTTCAACTTCTCACCCTGCTCCATCTTGGCATCCAACAAAACCTTCCCCCTGGTTTGTTGGGTCTCTTCAGCAGCAGCAGCTTTTGGTGATTCTGCTTTCTTTTCCTTCTTCCCTCTGATGGCCTGTTTCTTCACAAAGAATGGGCTTGAAGAAGAGCACCTTGACTTAGGGAATGGGGTCGAATTGGCGAAAATATCCTCCTCCTCTCTGCACATCTCCAAAATATAAGCTATTTTGGTTGCATGGTGGATCTTGCCTTTAATCGAAATAGCCCCGTTAACTTTCTTTATGACCTTGGCTTGCTCACTCACCATCTAAATCAAGAATTTCAGCCAGTTGAAGTCAGTGGTGGGAGAAGCCTCGATCGCCGCCATTAGTCTGAGCTTCGGGGTACTGATCTGCTCAAAACTCTCCGCAAGGCTCATGATGCTTTTGCTCACAATATCCATCAAAACTTGATATTGTGGCTTCAAGTGCCTCTTATGCAGTGTAGCCTCAAATTTCACAGGATTCTCAGCAATCCTATCTAAATACTCCTGCTCTCTTCCCAACATATACACAGAAGGATCCTCTCCTTTATCACAGAGCTCAAAAACATCATTTAAATTCTTCGGAATAATATACAAATCCCTCTCAGCATCGATGTATTTGGACGAGTGCTCTATATGTGATACAGTAATCTTAGAATGCATACCATCCTCTTCATCTATCCTCAAATTACAGATGAATTTGATTACCTCTTTCGCATACTCTTGATCCGGTCGGCTTGCAACTAGATGGCTGAGTTTAGCCAGTCGAATCATATGCAGAGCCTCCTCTTCTGGTTTGGAATTGGTTTTGCTATCAAGTGAGACAACGAACTCGTACCAGGGTTTGTTGGTTTCGGCTAATTTCTCAAAAATGGTAGGAGCCATTTGAGAGATTGAAGATTTGAAGATTTAGGGTTAGGAATTTCTGGGCTAAGGGGATTAATTTGCAGAGGATTTTTGGAACGAAGGGTTTGATAGAATTGGGTTTGAATGGCTTATTGGGGTATAAATAGTTTCGAGATCGTGGGAAATCGCGTTGGTTAGGTGAAAAGCAACGGTTGAGATTAATCGGGTATACGAACAGACGATCTCCGAAAAGTAAGCCGCCAAAATATCCTCATTGGTCATTAATGTAACAGAGCATTAAATGACTGTTGACCTTCTTTGGAATTTCAAACGATCCCGCCCAAAACATTCCTTAGGTGTTTTTTATTTATTGCAACTGATTACTGAGTTTTACTTAAGCAATAAATGAGTCGCATGAGTCATTACTTCTTCAAACTAATTTATCTCTATCAGTCTTACTGAGTACTGACCTTGATAAAATGTCAAGATAATATCGAAAGAAATCTTGAATGGGTTCAATATAATCACAATCTTGACCTTGAAGAATCGAGTTTCACGAGACTCGATTCAATATTTCCATTTTATCACGAGCTTCTCAAGAGAATTTCGAGAAAACTTCATGCATCCGAAAACCTTCAATTTTTTGATTTTACTCTATACACCTAGATCTAACATCCCTAATTCATTTGAAAGTTCACGAAATCTTGATTCGCCAAAGGTTTAGTCAAGATATCGACTCTCTCGCTTATCATTATGAATTTTCTCCATCCTTATGTCCTTCTTCTCGACATGATGATCTCGATGAAGTGATGTCGATATCCACATGCTTGCATCGGTGTGCAATACCGAATTTTTTGAAATAGCAATGGCACTATTATTGTCACAAAATATTGGTACTTCATTGGCTACAATACTTTATAATCCCTTAATTGTTATGCAGGCAAAGAATATGAGCACAAATGACTTCTTCGCTGACCATGTATTCAACCTTCGATAATCTTGGTTACTCGAGGTGCATTTCTTCGAAAACCAAGATATCACTTACTTCCTAGAAATTGACAAGTTCTGTTGTGGACTTCTCAATCAATCTGCAACCTCCATAATCAGCATCTGAGTAACCAGTTAATTCAAGGTTATCATCAGTTGGATACCATAATCCTCTATTCACCGTGCTCTTAAGATACTTCAGTATCTTTTTGGCAGCCTCCATGTGACTAGCCTTAGAATTAGCTTGGTATCTTGCACATATCCCAACAGCAAATGTTATATCTGGCCTACTTGTTGTGAGATAGAGCAATGATCCAATGATTCCTCTATAATCAGTATGACTCACCGATTTGCCTTCAGAATCAGGATCCATCTTGTAGTTAGTATTCATAGGAATCCTAACTGCATTGCAATTTTGTACACCATATTTGGCAATCAGATCTCTGGTGTACTTTGCCTGGTTGATGAATATTCCCTCCTTTGATTGTTTCACTTGAAGACCTAGAAAGAAATTCATCTCTCCCATCATTGACATCTCAAACTTGCCTTTCATCAGTGTTGAAAACTTTTCACACAGCTGATGGTTTGGAGATCCAAAAATGATGTCATCAACATATATATCTCGAACCAAGAAGATATCTTCCCCATCTTCTATCTGAGCGAGTTCTATCATGATCCCTTTGACAAAACCATGGTCAGAAGAAGAAACCGAAAGAGTATCATACCATGCTCGGGTGCTTGCTTGAGACCATACAAAGCTTTTCTCGAGCACGTAAACTTGGTCATTTTGTTTGAAACCGAGGAGGTTAGTTCCACATAAACCTCTTCTTTAAGCACACCGATTCAGAAATGCGGTTTTCACATCCATTTGATAGATGTGAACTTCATGTAAGCATATGCAAGAAACAATCGATGGCTTCTAGTCTTGCTTGGTGCAAAGGTTTCATCATAATCCAAGCCTTCTTCTTGGGAATAACCTTGTGCAACTAGCCTTGCCTTGTTTCTTACAATGTTGTTGTTTTCATCTCTTTTATTCTTAAAAACCCACTTGGTTCCAATGACATTGTGCCTTTCGGTCTATCTACTAGCTCCCATACTTCATTCCTTGAGAATTGATTCATTTCATCTTGCATAGCAAATAATCAATGAGAATCTTGTAGAGCTTCACCAATCTCGGAGTTCTTTTCTCCCGATAGGAAGCGGTGAATAGTGCACTCTCACCATGGAACCTTCTTGTTTTAACACCTTGGTTAGATCACCCCAATCGACTTGTAGGGTGACTATCTAACCATTTCCTTCTTGATGTTCCCCCTTCAATAGTATCCTCAACATTTGAAATGTTAGGTTCGTTTAAATTATAAACTTCGAGGGAACAACGAGAAAATGAGAAAGGAATCATCTTCCTCGGGGAAATTCTATTGAGAACATTATCGGGGACATTTGTTCCCCTTTGGTTGATAGATTCAGAATTTGCCTCAGCTGTGACCACATCTTCATTGGCATCACATACCTGAGTCTGAACTGGTGTCTGTTCAGATTGGTCACCTTTGGAGTGTTGGTTTTCCTGAGTCTCACCATCCTGAGTTCCATCCCGAACTTCTTTATTCGAGTCCGAGTCACTCCAATCATAGGATGTGGTGACTTTCTTCTTTTCGAGTTCAATGGATGATTTATCTTTTACATTTCAGGGCTTAATCTGGTGATCCTCTTAGTCGGTTCATCTGCATCATGTTCTGTTTCTTCCGAACACAAGTAGATTCATAAAAAACAACATGAGGTGTTTCCTCCACAATAAGAGTCCTACAGTTGTAAACTCTGAAAGCTTTACTGACTTCAGAATATCCTAAGAATATTCCTTCATCAACTTTACTATCAAATGTTTTCAACTGATCTTTACCATTATTGTGTATGAAACACTTGCAACCAAACACACGAAAAAGAAAGAAACAAGAGGCTTCCTTTCATTCCAAAGCTCATAGGATGTTTTGCCTTGACTCTTAGTCAGCATGGATCTATTCTGTGAGTAGCATGCGGTGTTGATGACTTCAAACCCAAAATCTTTTAGGAATATCGACCAATTTATCATTGTCCTTGCGAACTTCTTCTCGAGTCATGTTCCTTCTTTCAAAGAAACACCATTTTGTTTGAGGGTCCTTGCGCTGATTTTTCATGTGAAATTTCATTTTCTGCACAATAATCAGATATGATATGATTTATAAATTCAGTTCCTTTGTCGATCGATTTTGACCACACTCAGATTTTTCTCAATATTGAGCCCTTTTCAAGAATTCTGGCAACTTTATCTGAGTCTCTTTCTTACTGAGTAAGAATATGACCCAAGTATATCTTGAGTAGTCATCAACTACTACCAATGTGTATTTTCTGCCATTAGTGCTAACTGGTGTTATAGGACCAAAAAGATCCATATGCGATGGCGAAGTATTCATCAAGAGAAACATCTACTTTGCTTTTAAATGATGCTCTAATTTGTTTTCCTTTCTGGCACGCATCACAAATATGTTCCTTACAGAACACTTCATTAGGCAACCCTCTCACAAGAGCTAATCTTGCAAGTTTGTTCAGGGTTTTAAAATTTAGGTGATTCATTCTTTTATGCCATAACCAACTGGTATTTGTGGAACTTTTAGCAACCAAACATGTATCTTTAGGAGTTGAACTCCAATCAGCAAGATACACATTCCCTTTTCTTGTACCAGTCAGTAATACTTTCTGTGAGATATCATCTTTCACAAAACATAAGTTCTTGGAGAACTCAACATTAAAACCCTTATCACAGAATTGACTTATTGAAAGCAAATTATGCTTCAATCCAGATACATATGAAACACCATGGATATGAACTGAGTCGATTTCCAAAGTTCCATATCCTTCAGTCTGTCCCTTGGAGTTGTCTCCAAAAGTGATCTGTGGGCCTCTTTGTTCAACATAGTCACTGAGTATCTTCTTGAATTATGTCATATGTCTTGAACATCCACTGTCAAGATACCATACATCAGGGGCCTTTTCATCTCTTCTCATCAGTGCTATGTGATCTTTAGTCAGTTCAGTGCCCTTGTTTTCCTCCTGAAAAACAGATCCATTTTTAGGTACCTAATTTGTGTAGGGTCCTACAAGGTTAGATGTACCTTTCGGAATCAAAATCTGCCTGACAACTCTAATCACTTTAGAGTGGTTAATTTGTCTTCCATAAACATCAACATACACATTCACTACTCTGGGTGCCTTAGCAGTTTTCTGTGTATGTGTGCTAGCTTTAGCATGAACATGGACTTTTGAATTCTTCTTTGGTTGGGCCTTTTTGTTGGATGCTTAGGCTTTTTGTTTTGGCCGGTCTAAATCTTTGATGACTCGGGTTCATATAACCTTTACCCTTAGGCAAGTGGGGTTTAGGTTGCTGTCTTTGAAATCTGGGTCTTTTCAAGATAATCTTGAGGACTTGGTCTCTTGAGTTGAGAATGTCTCTCTAAGCATTTTCTCATCGAGGATTCCTCTCGATGGTTCAAATGAGGAGCCTTTCGGGTTTGCATTCTTAGCCCGAGGCTTTGAAGTACTTGCACGAAACTTTCAATGAGAGTGCTCAGTTTTCTAGCCTTTGAGGTTTGGGCTTTCCTACCGATCATTCGGGTTTTACTGAGACCATAAGTCCTTTTCCTTGTCTACAACCTTGGGCATTACTTGAGTTTGAAGTGTAGGTGTCATTTGGTTTTACAAAGATTGTCTTCTTGCTACTTGATGCAAAGATTCGGGATGACCTTGTGAGGTTCCCCCTGGAATGTATCCCAATCCAGATTTTATAGTGGCGGATCTCTGGTAACTCTGAATTTCATCTATTACATTAGATGCATTATTCAATAGAGTTAACTTTTTACGTGCACTATCCTCACGATTCTGTAGAGTTTCATGCTTCTCGAGAGGTCATTGAACTTAGTCCGATTAAATTTGAATCTCTGCGATTGGATTTCTCTAGCTTTTCGATTATGGTCATTATCAACTTCTCTTTCTCGAGAGTTGTACTTTCGTAACATCCGGTTCATCAAGTAGCTCCCATTAATTGAGAAGTGATTTCAAGTATTGCTAGAGTCTTTCCATTTTAGATTTTGACTTTTCGGTTCCTTTATACGCTCTTGAGTTCTATTTAGCGGTTCTTGTAAAAAGCGGCATAGTCCTTCATCGATTCTCAAAAGAATCCATCGGTCAAAAATATGCATTTTTCGATTGGAACTTGAAAAACTCTTGTGCTAGTGTAGGAAGCAACAACAAGAGAAAAAAGAGTTTACCTCCTCAATGGCCATCGGACAAATGTCATCACTTTCTTTGTATCGAGAATATCTCATCCGAAGAGCTAGATCCTCCTCGAGTGTTTCTTCTTACGCAACCATGACCTTTTGCTAGAGAACTTCTTGTCTCTTTTTAGCTTGCCTTTCTCTTCTCTCCTTAGCACTCAAATCCCGGACAATCATACTAGAAGTGACCTTTCTTTTGACAATTATAGCATATGTTGGTATCATCATCGATCACTTTCTTCTTTGGACTTGGAGTCCTTCTTTTCGGATGAAGATCCTTGACTTTCAGTCCTTCTTCTTCTCGGTTGATCTGTCCTCCGGGTTTTTTTCCGGTACTGTGGTTCTGTAATAGCTTTTGTATTTTCCAAATCTACTATTAAGTCTTTCAAACCTCCTTGCCATCGGTCTTTAGCTTTTCCTCAAGCTCATCCCGATTTTTGGCATGGGGGTTCTCGAACTCTCTAGTTTTCTGAGTTTTATCTTTGGCCTTTTAAAGCCACATTCTTACTAGATGATGAATCATCTTTCTTTGTCGACCTTTTTGGATTTCTTATCAATTACAAATTCATAGGCCTTCAAATTTCGAGAGAAGACTTGTTGGTATGGCATTGAATTAATGTTCTTGGTGTTTTCAATTTTGCATGAATATCCCATTTCTTAGAAAGATAAGAATTTTTTCCAACTTGCATGGATATTTCTTTCATTTAGATCATTCATGATGCTAGTGAATCGACTTCCAATTTGTCTATTGATTCACCATCATCCATTTCAAAACTATCAAACTTTCCAATTGCCACTGAAAGTTTGTTTTCCTTGATATGATCTATGCCTTGGCACATTACAGCTAGTGTATCCCAAATCTCTTTAGCAGTATTACAGTGAGAGATCATTCCCATCACACCATCATCAATTGTACTGTATAGTGTGTCTTTAGCAATGTAGTCTAGATTGACTAACTTTCTCTCCTCGAGTCGGGTTGGTCATCGGACTTAGGAAATTCTGCTCTAGGATCAATTCTCTCATCTTTTGTTCCTCTGGGATTCACCACAGTAAATTGGAATGGTCCTTGAGAGACCACTCTCCACATACGCTCATGTTTGGAATACAGATGAACCTGCATTCTCAGTCTCCATAAATCATAGTTCTCCACTGAGAACATGGGAAGTATTTTAGAAGACATTTTTATCTGAGCTTTTGAAAAATTTAGCAAATAAGATCAGTTCAGATAGACCACAAGTATTTTTAACAAATAAAACTTTGGTCAACAAAGCAGGTGGTTAAGTTGAACCACTGCTCTGATACCACTTGTTGGTCCCGGTGCAAACGAGTCTTACACGTGTATGGGGGGAATACACGTGTTGGTGTTTTTAAAACTTTTTTTTCTTCGAGGTCACTTTGGGTCGATAATCTCAAGATTAGGTCCCGAGAAGCCACAGATCGCTCGAGTCAAAGTCTCATCGAGACAAAGTGATCCCTGTTCGCTTTCAGATACCTCAGATAATCCCAACTGAGTCTTGAGTTTCAGAGATCCTGAGTTGCTTGGATCAGATAACTAACTTACTGAACCCTCAGAAGAGTAAGTTCAGTTTGGTAACTATCTGTTCTAGCTATTCAGATGTGCGGAATGGTTGGCCCTTTAGTTTATACTCGTTTTAAGCTTTGCTGAAAACCTTCCTTTAATGGAACAGTGATTAGGTTGTGATTCAATTACATGCAACTTCCAGTGGATTGATTCCAAATGAAATGTCAAGAAAAATATGCTTTCAAACTCGGATGCAAATGGTTAAGCCACGGATAAATAAAAACAATAAATAACACAAGAATTATAGTGGTTCAGAGACTCAAGCTCCTACGCCCCCTCTCTCGATCCTCGAGAGAAATTCACTAAACACTTCTGAGCTTTCTGACTACCTCGCGTAGTTTACTTACTCAACTCGGCCCTGAGCTTTCTGACTACTCCACGTAGTTTACTTACTCAACCCGACCTTGAGCTTTCTGTCTACCTCCGTAGTTTACTTACTCAAACACAAACAAGCTTTTAGGACTACCTCAGAGCTTACTAACTTCTCCTCTAGAGTTTTTCGACTACTCGCGTAGTTTACTAACTCTTTACAACTCTTCTCACCAACAAACACACTCCAACTACCTTCTCAAGGGTTTGGGGTTTCTCGGTTGGTTTCCAACTAGGATGAGATATCCTTTACAATGAAGTACAATGCAAATGGATAGGATATCTCGACTAAGATTTGGATAAATCTTATCAAGCTAGGCTTAGTTTAGTGAGCTCTCTTCAATATTGAAGCACTTGGGAAATTCTAAGTTTTTTGAGTTCTTTAACTTTGCGATAATAAGTTTGAGCTTCTTGAGTTGCGTATAAATTTCCCGTAACCTTAAAATGTAGAGGGTCACTAGTATTTATAGGCATACACCAAGGTCACTCTTGAAAACTATCCGTTGGAGAGATAGCTTCGTGAGTTTCCTCTTATGGTGTGTGAGGAATGGCTATATTTAGGGTTTGAAACTCCCTAACACGTTTTATGCAATAGCCTTTCATGTAGCCGGTCTTCACTTTTTGCAGTCTGGAACTTTTGTACATCTGACATCTTTTTTGACCACATCCTTTGTCGATTGTCGATATGGTGCGATGTTGTCTTCCTCTTTTTGACTTTTTGTCTCGAGTTAAAGGTAGACACCTTCAACGGCTCTTTTTGGTTACAAACTACGAGTTGATATAACCTTAACAACACTTTGTCTTAGTTCCCTTTTATGCGCATGGGAATGTCTTTGGGCAATATCTATTTTCTAAGGAATCGCGATCTTCTCGATATTGCATCGCCGGATAGATATTTTCGATTGCCTCGGAACATTGAGTTTATCTTGAGCATTCAATTACATTCTTGAGTCTTGATAATTCTTGTGCCTTGATATTCTTGATCTTCTATCTTGATCTTGATCTTGCGTCTTGAGTTTTCGAGTCTTGACATCTTGAGAGTCTTGAGTCTTACGAGTCTTGACGATATCTGACCGATATCTTGAGTCTTCATCTTTGAGTCTTGATTCCTCGGTTTCATCTTGAGTCTTGATATCTCGATTTCTCTCTTGAGTCTTGATTCTCGATTTCTCGAAGTCTTGAAGCTTTGGTTTTCCTTTGAAACAAATTTCTTCGAAAACATCTTGAGTTCTTGAGTGAGAACCTATCTCGATCTATATCTGCCGACTATACATTTTGCGAGATAACATTCGAATACTCTAAAACCTGAATCCTGACTCAACTATCAAGATCATTCTGAACATGTCATACTCAGGGGTTTTGGGATCTTAATCAAAATCATATATCTTTTATTAAATTCATCTCCCAACAGATACCAAAGTGACCATTATTAAAGATTGTCAAGATATTGCTACTATGAAGCCAAATGACCTAATCTTTAGTTTGAAAGCCCATGAGTTCGACCTGATTGAAAGAGGACAAGGATCAGATGATTTCCCTACTGAAGCTACTACAAGTTCCAAATCCCTTGCATTCCGTGCAACGATGGCAACAAATTGTTGAACGGTGGAAACATCATCAAATTGGATGAACCGAGAAAGTGGAACAAATGTTCGGATGGGAAGAAAAAATTATATGATGACTATCGGCGAAACAGAGGAAGAGATCGACGATCTTCTAACAGATCATAAGAGAGATATCCATTCTCCAGAAAACAGAGATAACAGAAGAGATGAACAAAATGACGATCACAAAGATGAAAGGAACGATGATCGTAGAGAGGATCGGAAAGAGAACAGATGTGACAAAAGATCAGAAAAGAGAGGTTCTGATTATCGACAAGGTGGAAAGTCTCCTGACAGATACTACAGAAGAAATGATTCTCCTAACAGAGGGTATTCTGGAGATTCAAGGGTTTGCTACAACTGTTAAAAACCAGGTCACTACAGTGCTGATTGTCCCACCTGACTCCCAAGGAGAGAGAAGAGAAACGGAACATGAGAGAACAAAGGTTCCGAGACAGAAAAGCTATGGTTGCAGACACATCCGGTATTGATGACTCCTATCTGCCATCAGATGACTCAGACTACTCATCTGTTGAAGATTTCTATCTAATTACCACAACTGACGATGTTGATGATATGAACTTCTCATCTGATGATGACTTCTGTCTCATGGCCAGATCAAACTGAGGTAATCTCTAAACCTTCTGTGTCTCTCTCTTCCACACCATATGTGCTGAGCATATATGCTGGAGAGGTCAACTTGCAGGTCTATAATGACCAGTTGCTTGATGATATTTCCAATTCAATAGATACTTATACACGAGTGGAAGTTGAGAACGATAACCTAAGGGCTGAGAATATCCGGCTTGTCAAGGAAAATGAGGCAAGTAGAGCAGCTGAACTAAAATCAGTTGAAACTGTTCAGAAGATGACTACAGAACTAGAGTTTCTGAAAGTCAGTACTACTGATCAGGGAAAGCTGATTAAGGAACAATTGGCTCTCAACTTACAACAAGCCAGAGAACTCAAAGCTCTTCAAGCTAAGTTTGATGAACTCTTCCGGATGCATGAGAATCTGAAAGCCATTGAGGACAGTTTGCGTAAGAAAATAGAGGTTTTAACTAAATCATCTAAAACTGTTCAAGATCTGAATAACTATTTTCGTACGCCAACTGACAAAAAGGGAATTGGGTATGAAGTCCCTTCTGGATCCTCAAAAGTCTCGTCTAGTTCACATCAAAAAAGTGTAACCAAACGAGTTTCTGACCAGGATACACGAAATACCAAATATGTATCTGGTAAGGAAAAAAGACCAGCTGATCAAGCAAAGGCGAGTTCTAGATCAGAAAGAGAACAGAAATGAACCCCAATTGATCAGCCGAGGTATCATCAAATGAATCAAGTTCTTCTGAGGAGACCTCAGCCCAGTCAGCAGAGTAAGTATCAGCCTGGACCATCTCGAAAGGGACAATCTCAGCTGATACAGACTCAGTCCAAGCGGCCTAACAAGCAAGCTATAGGTAAACTGCTAAAACCACCTATGCGAAAAAGATATGAATCTTTTAATGGTAGCAGTCGCACCTGCCATTACAATCAGAAACCTAGGACTGCTGCACCTGAGCCCCACTGGACTAAAAGAAGACAAGTCTCAATGAAAAATCCCAAGTCTTCTGATTCATCCAATGCTCACACTAATAATCATACTAACCAGATTGCATATGAAGAGACGTATGATTATGTAGATGTTTATGGGAGACAAATCAGGCCTTCTGTTTTCAATAGAGGTGCCAGATATGTCTGGATCCCAAAAGGTACTGCTAACCCTCTAGGACCCGATTCTATTGGGGTACCTAAAATCTGATTTGCTCACAAAATCGCTTTTGACTGGTAAATAAGGGAGGAGAACAGGCAGCTATCTGGTATATAGATAGTGGATGCTCAAGACATATGACTGGAAGCCAGTTTCTCCTTAGTAATTATGTTGAAAAACCAGGCCCACGAGTTCTCTTTAGCGATGATAACTTTGGTCATACCAGAGGAGTCGGAACCTTAGTGAACGATGATGTACAGATCACATGTGTTTCGTATGTTGATGGATTAAGGCACAACCTGTTATCTGTTTCACAATTCTGCGACAATGGTTTTAGTGTTGAGTTCTCGACAGAGAAGTGCATGGTCATAAATTGAGCTACTCAACAAATCTTGCTAATTGGTTTAAGAAAAGGAACGATATATACAGTTGATTGGGACAGTTGTCCAAAAATGCATTCCTGGTTTTTAAGAGTTCGAAGAGCTCCAGTTGGCTCTGGCACAAGAGGATGAGCCATCTGAACTTTAAGACTCTTAACAAGATATCAAGGATGTCCTTGGTAGAAGGCCTCCCGAATGAAATTTTCTCTAAGGATCAGACATGTTCCGCATGTCAAAAGGGAAAGCAAGTCAAGGCTTCATTCAAAGGGATTCCTTCTTCTCCATCCAGCAGAGTACTGCAACTGCTCCATATGGATCTGTTTAGACCAGTTACGCCTCTTAGTTTCAGCGGACACAAATACACTCTGGTGGTCGTGGATGATTACTCCAAGTTCACCTGGGTTATATTCTTGTATAAGAAGAGCGAAACTACAACAAAGCTACCTGAATTGCTCAAGAGAATTCAGAATGAGAAAGGTCTCATCGTGGTAAAGATCAGATCAGACTAGGGAACAAAATTCTTGAACAAGTACCTATCTGATTTTTGCTCAGACTTTGGAATACAACATGAGACTTCAGCTGCCAGAACACCTCAACAGAATGGCGTAGCAGAAAGAATGAACAAAACACTTAAAGAAGTTGCACGCACTATGTTAGCTGAACATGCAACTCCAAGTCGCTTTTGGGCAGAGGCAATCAACACTGCATGCCATACGCAGAATAGATGCTCTCTAACTAAGGCTCACTTCAAGACACCCTATGAACTGTGGAAGGGCAGAAAACCTCGTGTTTCTTACTTCCATATTTTTGGGTGCAAGTGTTTTATTCACAACAATGGGAAGAGTCAGTTCAAAACTTTTGATGCTAAGTCAGATGAGGGTATATTCTTAGGGTATTCCTCAACTAGCAAGGCATTTAGGGTTTTCAACAGACAAACCCTGACTGTGGAAGAAACACCTCATGTGGTCTTTTATGAGTCATTATTTGATCAAGAGAAATCTGCCTCAGAATAGTTGGCACCTGATGTGTCAGATGCACCGGATGTACAGAAAATAGATCAGCTAAGGCTCAAAGGAAAGGAATCACAACATGTCACAATGTATGTTCCTAACTTTGACCTTGATGATTCACCAGGTCAGAAAGACCCTCAGGTACGTACAACTATCGATGAAGAAGTTGACCCAGCTGAGACATTATCAACTGAACCATCTGGTTCAGGGGGAACATCTGGCATTCAGACAGACAGACAGCAACCTGAGATGATTCCAACATCTGCTGAAATATGTTCATGCCAGATGGATCCTATTCAAGTACCTTTTCAGGTATCTAGTGATGAATCTTTATCAGAAGCGGATGATGTTCTCCAGACTGGTGAAACTAAGGAAAAAAGGACCTGGATTTCCAGTCATCCAACTGACTTGATTATTGGAGACCCATCTGGTAAAGTCAAAACTAGACATCAGATTGGTGAAAGTGCAATGTATTGTTGTTATCTGTTTTTGAAGGAACCCCTCACTATTGAAGAAGTTCTATCTAATGCAAACTGGATTATAGCCATGCAAGAAGAACTAGAGCAGTTTGAGAGGAATCAAGTTTGGGAACTTGTAGACAGACCAACTCACCAAGATGTGATTGGTACTAAGTGGGTATTCAAGAACAAAAAGGATGAGCACAATGTGATAACCAGAAATAAGGCAAGACTTGTTGCTAAGGGCTATTCACAATCATAAGGAATTGATTATGATGAAACCTTTGCACCAGTCGCTCGTCTGGAAGTCATTCGGCTATTTCTGGCTTATGTTGCTCATAGGGGATTTACTGTGTATCAGATGGATGTAAAGAGTGCATTCTTAAATGGGGTACTAGCTGAGGAAGTTTATGTTGAACAACCTCCTAGCTTTGAAATGAGCAACCAAGTGTACTGTTTAAGAAAAGCTCTTTATGGACTGAAACAAGCTCCCAGAGCTTGGTATGATACACTATCCCAGTTTTTGATAGAAAATGGCTTCACCAAGGGCTTGATTGATAGGACCTTGTTCAAAATTGAAGATGGGGAAGACATTCTAATGGTTCAAATCTATGTGGACGACAAAATATTTGGATCTCCCAATCAGAAATTATGTGAGAAATTCAGTAAGCTGATGCAAGGTAAATTTGAGATATCCATGATGGGTCAGATGAGCTACTTCCTAGGTCTTCAAGTCAAGCAAGCTCATACTGGGATTTTCATCTGTCAGGCAAAGTATACAAGGAATTTGTTGGCTAAATATGGAGTTCAGAATTGCAAGGAAGCCAGGATTCCAATGATGATTCCATTTAAGATGGACCCAGATGAAAGTGGAAAGAAAACTAATCAGAAAGAGTATAGGGCTTTGATTGGATCACTATATACCTGACTGCCAGCATGCCAGATATAACCTTCGCAGTAGGTGTATGTGCCAGATTTCAGGCAAATCCTAAACAAAGCCACCTGGAAGCAGCTAAGCGGATTTTGAAGTATCTGAAGGGTACTGTAAACTTAAGTTTATGGTATCCAGCAGATGATAATCTAGAGCTTAGTGGGTACTCTGATTCTGATTATGGAGGTTGTAGGATGGACAGAAAATCTACCTCAGGTACCTGTCAGTTTTTGGGAAACAAGCTGGTCTCTTGGTTTTCTAAGAAACAGACATCTGTTGCCACATCTACTAGTGAAGCAGAATATATGGCTGCAGGTAGCTGTTGCTCCCAACTGCTCTGGCTCTGTCAGCAGCTGAGGGATTACAACATAATTGCTACCAATGTGCCTATCTTCTGTGACAGTAATAGTGCGATTGCTATCACTCAGAACCCAGTTCTGCATACGAGATGCAAGCATGTGGACATCAGACATCACTTTATCAGAGACCATGCAGAAAAGAAGAACATCATAATTGAAAAGATCCATACTGATAAACAAAGAGCTGATATCTTAACCAAGCCCCTAGCTGAAGTCAGATTCAGAGAATTATGCAATGAGCTAGGACTACTGGACTTAGGAGAGGAAGCACCAGAGTATTTTGGTGGATTAATCTCAAATACCAGTTGGTTAAGAAACTGATAGAAGTAAGAAGGACAGATGAAGGGGGAACTTCATCTGATCAGGAAGGATCAGTTGGGTACTGATCAGAAACAAAGAACAGTTGAAGAAGGAACTTCAACTGATAGGGTTAGAACAGAGGGAGTTCAAACTGATAAGATCACTTTGTTGGGAAATATTATTAAGGGATAGGCAGAATTTAAGATCAACTGAGAACAATCGACTGAACAAGCATCATGTGGTATTGACTGATTACAATATCAGTCAATCAGATACGCATTTCTGATTATATTCAGTTGTTGTTTATTTTATTCTTCTCTGATTTACTATACTCAAGTACATATGACGCACGTCCTGCAAATTGCGAACATTTTAATGCGGACATGGGAAACATGTATTAAATTGCATTTATTACGCTTTTTAAAATCCAAAAGCTGCTGTCGGATTAAAATCCTTGACCACATGATCTTCTTTAAAATAAACCGCTTGATCTCAATCGTTCATTTCGGCTAAACGATTGAAATCCTGCATCGATTTTCCAAAATTACTTTCCCTCCAATTCTATAAAAGGAAGAAACACTTCATAAAAACTCTTCTTTGTCCTAAAATTTCCAAGCACATATTGAAAAGATTTCTTGGCATTCAAGCAAAATTATTTGAAGCATATCATATTTACCAATTTCTTCAAACCTTTTACGAAAAATATCTGGTAAATTTCTTATGAGTTATTACACTTGCTTTCATCTATTAAGAATTGTAATATGCACTTGTGGGTTCTATGATTGGTTGTATAGCCTACTAATTTGAGGCACAAAACTTTGTTCTTAATAATATTTGCTAGAAATACTTATAATGTGTATATTTTGTAGATGGCTACACACGGAATGGGAAAGATAATGTGCAATTATGAAGCACTTGTACAGCTAGTGGTCGAGGATAGATATGTGATGTTTGGGGTAACTCAGGACCTAGAATCACAGGAGATTGAGCAAATACTCAAAGATAACAATCTCGACCATTTCTGTTCACAATAGGGAAATCCGGTTATGCAATTCGAAGCCTTGGAATTTCATCGAAATCTGGAAATCACAAAACCGGGAGATGAATTCAAATCGACGGTGAATGGGGAAGAAGTTATTGTATCAAATGCTGACTTGCTCAGAATTTTTGTACTTCTCAAAGGAAAATTTTTACCTGCTCATTACAGTGATGAAGATGATGAGAAAATTCGGGAGGAACTATTCCGAGAAGCAGATAAGAGTCATACTTCTAGGTTCTTAAAACCCATGGTCAAGAGGAAGTATCGATTGTTCTTTGACATTCTATCAAAGATGATTCTTGGGATTACCTTCAGTCCCGACGGACTGACGTCTGTCAAATTGCACTTCTTGGCTGCTATGGTGGATAGGGCCAAGAATATCAACTGGTTTGGGACCCTAAAAGCTGTACTGGTTCAAGAACATCAGAAGTTCGGGGTAAATGAGAAAAGGGAAGTATTTCTGAAGAAAAGAATCAGTAATCTGAACAAAGTTGTTGTGATTCTGAGAGACAAGCTGCCAGATATGTAATGGGACAAGGAGGGTCTGAAACACTACAAAGCCCTTCTGACAGACTCTTCTCAGATCTATGGCCCATCAGATGTGGATCCTCAGCCAACTATTAAGAAGAAGAGGAAAGCAACAATGGTACAGAAGAGGTGGCACAACCAGCATCTACTAAGAATAAGACCACAATTGGTGCCTCTGGTGTTAGGCCAAAGAAGTTAAGGCAGACTCCCATGACTCTGTTCATGGAAACAGGAGCAGAAGAGGAGGAAACTGATACTGAGCAGGACACTGCTAAGAGTGGAGCGGGAAGCAAATCAGCCGGATCAAGGAAGAAACAATTTGACAAATCAGGGAAAGATAAGTCCCAAGCTGCCAGTTCACCTGATCAACCAGAAGAAGCTCCAGCTGGTGGTGAACTGATCCGATCCCCATCTCCTCAGTCGAGAGCTCACTCGCCCGCCAGATCACAAGCCCAAGAGCAGAAACAGTTGGTAATGTCTCATTCTCCTCAGCCAAGTCCAATGGAAGAGGAAACTATTGCTCAAGTACAGCAGGAGGAGGGAATCACGATAGGAAGCAGTACCTCAGCAAGAACCTTCTAAGGCAAAGCCATCTGACATTGTGGAGACAGATCAACCAGGATCATCAACTGCTCAGGATCGGCCGGTCGACCTCTGTAATCAGATTTGAATCCAGGGTTGACAAGACTGTATCTGGTCATATGATCAGACTGTGCATTGAACGGGAACTGGACAATACTTTTCTTGAACTGATTGATCATCATCTGATCAAGGAAGAGATTGTCGAAATTCTTGCCTGGAGGGATTTGCGATTAAAGAACTTCATAGACTTCATCATTATAATGGAACAGATGGGTGGAGCTGATGAGTTTGCCAACTTTGACTTTGACATGAAGAAGGCTACAGGGGTAAACTCACCAGTTGATCTGTTGTCAACCAATGCTGTCCGGAAATTGGTTTACTAGAAGTTGGGTAAATCAATTGAGGAGGAGTCAAAAGAAGAAGAGCAACAGAAGAAGGTTGAAGTTGCCAATGAAGGTGGAGCTGGTGATATAGTACTTGACCAACCACCTGAGGCGAACGTGACTGGGGTAACTGTTGGACTTCCACAAGATCCAACAAGTCAGGCCATTTTGAATGTTCCAGCAACTCATGTGACGTCTGATCAATTGAAAGAGATCAGATCATGTTTCAAGGAACAGTTGCAGCAAGAGGTTGAGGATGTACTGGCGAATTCCATTAGCAACACGATATCAGAACATCGTCAGTCCTCAATCAAAGTCATGGAAGAGTAGAGGCAGTACATGACTTCTCAGGTGACTGATCTGAAGGAACAATTCGCCAAGGATATCAAGGTTACAAATGACTTCACAAAAACTGTGAATGAAAATCTGGCGAAAATTTCAAATCATGGACTTTAAAGGCCCAATTCGATATTGGATTTTAGAGGCCCAATTTAATTAATTATTGGATTTTAGAGGCCCAATTTAATTAATTATTGGACTTTAGAGGCCAAATTCGATTTATTGGACTTTGGAGACTCAATTTGATTTATTATTGGATTTTAGAGACCCAATTTAATTTATTGGACTTTTGAGGCCCAATTTACATCATCAATTATTTATTTATTTTAGGAATTAATCTTATATTCCCAATTAAATAAATTCAATTGACTTTCAACGTCCGATTTTCCACGTGTAATTAAATTTACTTGCTTACAAATGCCCCATCGCACTTTGTTTACTAGATTTAATTCGATGTGGACGAATTGCGATTTTTTTTGAACAAATTTGTAAGTCTAAATTTCCATATAAGATTGACTTAATGGATATGGATAAATATATATGTAAAATACATATTATTCAAAGATATTGAATATTTTTTGCTTTAGATTTCATTATAATCGGCAAAATATGAATTTAAAGATCCAATTTTTCAAAATCTCACAAGATATGAATCTTATCAAATCTTTAGAATCCTTTTCGACATAGGATTTCAAGCTCTATATAAAGGGACCTTGGGCTCTTTATTTTTTTTTATCTCAAGCAAGAGCAGAGCAGTATTATTTTTTTTCTTTGTTTTTTTACTTTTGTTTTTCTTTTTCTCACGTTTTTTTTTTCTTTTTTTCTTTTCGACATAGGATTTCAAGCTCTATATAAAGGGACTTTAACTTGTTTTAGCCGCAATTTTCCTTGGTAATATAAGCGACTTGTCAACCAAAGACCCAAGACTTCTTGCTGTAATTTCTCGTCTCTTTGCTCTTTTGTTTTTGCCTCTCTTTTCTTTTGTAGGACTCGCTTTAGAGATTGACTGTCACACCAAGACCGACTATTGCCTCTATTCCCATCAATTCGTCATCAAATTTCAACACCTTCTCAATGGCTTCAACTTTTACACGAATTTCATATGCTGCGTCCCAAAAATCATCGTTTCAGACGATGTAATTTTTTATGGTGGTTTTGAACTCAGGGCAGCCCTGTTTCGATGGTTCGGTTTTGGTTCGATTCAGGGCAGGCCCTGTTTCGATGGTTCGGTTTTGGTTCGATTCAGGGCAGGCCCTGTTTCGATGGTTCGGTTTTGGTTCAGACGATGTAATTTTTTATGGTGGTTTTGAACTCAGGGCAGCCCTGTTTCGATGGTTCGGTTTTGGTTCGATTCAGGGCAGGCCCTGTTTCGATGGTTCGGTTTTGGTTCGATTCAGGGCAGGCCCTGTTTCGATGGTTCGGTTTTGGTTCGACTCAGGGCAGGCCCTGTTTCGATGGTTTAATTTCGGTTTTGGTTCGATTCAGGGCGGTTCGCGATCGGAGGTGACGGCGTCGCGGTGGTTCGCGATTTGGATTTTGAAGAAACAGATCTCGTGGCGTCGAATCTGGGGAGTTTTTCGGCGTCGACACTCCGTGGATTTGGGCGTGGGCCTGCGCGATTCAAGGCGATGCTTGGTAGTGCAGATCGCAGAAAGCTTTGGTGAAGCGGTGATGGCGTTGGATTTCGAACTTTGTGATACGAGGGAGGCGGAATCTAGTGGCTGTGCACGGTGGAGACGCAGCGGTTAGCTTCAAGCGGCGGATGCGGTTTGGAGTCGGAGAGAGGCGGCGATGCGGTTCGGTTTATGCGCGGCCGCGATGTGGATTCGTGAGGCGGCGCGGCTCCGTGCGTCGATCTGATTCGGAGGGCGGCGGGTCGTCGCGGTGGTCTGCGTGCGAAGAGAGGCGACAGTTTCGCGTTCAGGAAGAGGGTGGGCGATGGCGGTGATGCAGCAGTCATGCGCGGCGTTGTGTTTCGTGCTGCGATTTCGGGGCGTCGTGTGCGCGGAAGAGAGGCGGCGGCGCGTTGTTTGTCTTCGATTTGGGACTTGAGAGGCGTGAGGCTTTTCCTGCGTAAGAATGAAGCAGTGTGGTGTAGCTAATTTGGGGATTTCTGGATGTAGGAAACTGACGCTGGCCGATTCTTCAGCCATATGAGGCCCAAAATTTGGACCCAATTTCCTTTTTATTGGATTAAACTAAACTTTGGCCCAATACATATCCTGCCATGATGGATTTTTTTATTACAGGCCTAATCATTTAATAAAGCCTTGATAACTCCAATAAAATATGATGGTTATATCCAAATAAATTTGGGTGCCGATCTTATGCATATTTACGGACGTCTTTTTTTTTTTCTAAAGTCTTCAATACTTGTCCATTTTTTATGATATCTTTGAATATATATTGAGCTAACCCACTTGAATAAAACAACTTGAATTATGACTGAACTTAGAAAAGTACTAAGCTGTCTACGTATCTCTTTAAAGAAGATCAAGTCAAAACGTAGTTCATCGGGACATCGATTGATTTTGATGGGGGTGTCATACACAGTTTATACTCGTGCGGGCCAGGAGTGACTATTCTTTGACTACTGTAGACAAAGTAGGGATTTAATAATTTAATCACTCAAAATGCCTTTAGTGGGGTGAGTTAACAGTTTAACCACGTGTAACTACCTTTGGTGGTTGTCATACATAGTTTATACTCGTGCGGACCAGGAGTGACATGCAGTTTAGGCTCGTGCGTCATGGAGCATACTGACTTGCTTTACGCGTAGTAGCGTTTCAGGAATTTCCCGTTTTTAGGGCCAATGTTTACGCCATCCTCAGAGATCAACTTGTAGGCACCATTCGTATAAACTTCTTTCACAGTGTATGGGCCATCCCACTTAGGTAGAAATTTATTTCCGACGCGGTGTGTAACCACAATGGGTCCTCTCACGGCCAGTACTAGATCACCAACTTGGAAAGAACGTTTCTTCACTTTCTTGTTGAACGTTCTCGAAAGGCGAGCTTGGTAACATTCGAGTCTTTGTTGTGCCTCTAACCTTTTCTCATCAAGGGCTTCCAATTCTTGGAGACGTAATCGTGCATTCTCTTCTTCTGTTAACCCTTCTTGTATAGCCATCATCAAAGATGGAATTTGCTTCTCGAGTGGAATGACTACTTCAACACCGTATACCAAAGAATAGGGCGGAGGCTTGCGTAGGTGTTCTATAAGTGGTTCGGTATGCCCATAATGCTTCGCTCATCTTTTCATGCCAATCTTTCTTGGACTTGGGGACTACTTTCTTCAGCAGACTACACAATATTTTGTTAAAGGCTTCAGCGAGTCCGTTAGCAGCTGCGTTGTACATCGAAGACTTTCTCTGTTTAAAGTCAAACTTCTCACAGAGTCTATTAATATGGCTATTACTAAATGACTTTCCATTGTCTGTGATGATGTAGCAAGGAACTCCGTATCTATAAATGATATTTATATGGATGAAATCAACGACATTTTCCTTTTTCACCTCCCTCAAAGGTATAGCCTCGGCCCACTTGGAGAAGTAATTGGTTGCAGCTAAGATGTAGAGATGATCACCAGAGGACTTTGTTAAAGGTCCCACGAAACGTCCAAACCCCAAGCGTCGAAGGGCCATGAGGCAATTGTTGGATGCAATGGCTCAGGTGGTTGATGAATCAAATTTGCATGAAACTGGCATGCTTGGCATTTCTGTGCATACTCCATGCAATCTTTTACCATAGTAGGCCAATAATACTCCATCCTTTTTATCCTGAAATGTAACTTGGGCCCCGATTGATGAGCGCCGCAGACTCCGGAATGAGCTTCCTCCATTGCTTGTGTAGCTTCCTCTTCGCTTAAGCATCTCAAAAGACCCCGTCGAATGACCTTCTGTAAAGGGTACTCTTGTAGTAAATGAACCGAGGTGCACGATGTCGAATGTTGACTCTTTGTCGTGGATCATTAGGTAGTTTCTCGTGTTTCAAGTAATCTACCAATGGTTGACGCCAATCCTCTTTCTCGATTTCAAGGACTTCGATAGCACGACTTTCTCCTTCTTCTTCTTTGTCATCTTCGAAGATAGGTGGTACGACCCAAATTTTACATATCGGCATATGAATGTGTGTTTCAGGCATAGATATGGTTGATGCCAACTTGGCCAGGGCATCAGCTTGTTTATTCTCACTTCTCGGTATGTGTTCAATTTCTACATCCCCAAGATAGCTCATTAGTTGTCGGGCGTATTTGTGGTAAGGGAGTAATTCGGGTTTCTTGACTTCGTATGATCCAAGCAATTGGTTCACTATCAATTTTGAATCTCCATATACTCTGAGGTGTAGTTGATTTATGTCAACTGCCATCTCCAACCCAAGTATGAGTGCTTGGTACTCGGCAACATTGTTTGTGCAGTTTTGTGTTAGCGTGAAAGAGTAAGGCAAGACTTCTCCATCGGATGTCACGAACACAATACCAGCACCAGCTCCTTCTCTATGAGTGGATCCATCAAAATACATCTTCCAAGGAGGGGAAATTTCAGTAGCTAGGGCGTATTCATCGGGGAGGTCGTCGGAGAGCTCCCACTCCGCGAGAATCGGGTGATCAGCTAATAAATCAGCCAAGACTTGGCCCTTTACAGCTTTTTGAGGGACGTATACTATTTCAAATTGTTGCAATTGGAGGTACCATCTTGCAAGATGATAAAAAAGTACTGGCTTGGACATGACGAATTTTAGCGGGTTTGCTTTGGAGACTAGGCGGACCGTGTGAGCCTGGAAGTAATGCTTCAATTTTTTGAATTACGAAGATGAGAGCCAAGCATATTTTCTCTATCGGGGAATAATTCAGTTCGTTCGGGATCATCATTCTACTGAGGTAGTAGAGAGCACTCTCTTTTCCATCGTCGTTCTCCTGTGCTAGTAAAGCTCCGACTGAACGCTCTTGTGCAGCTATGTCAAGAATCAATGGTCGTCCGGGTATTGGAGCGACTAGTACGAGTGGTTTCATCAGGTATGACTTAATGTTTTTAAAAGCGTTACTGCATGATTCATCCCACTTGAAAGGTGTATCATTCTTCATGAGGCGACTGAATGGTTGACACCTGCCGGCCAAATTTGAAATGAATCTTCTCAAGTAGGCCAACTTTCTTTGTAAACTTGTGAGTTCGTGGATGTTGCGAGGTTCTGGAATTTTCAAGATTGCATCAATCTTTGCCTGCTCGATCTCGATCCCTCGATGGCGAACCACGAATCCAAGGAACTTCCCTGACTTGACTCCGAATGCACACTTCAGTGGGTTCATCTTGAGCTAATATTGTCTCAAACGTTCAAAATCTTCTCTCAAATCCCGAAGATGGTTCTCTTTCTTCTTTGATTTTACTACCAAGTCATCGACATAACATTCAACGTTTTTGTGGAGCATATCATCGAAAATCTTTTGCATAGCTCGTTGGTATGTTACACCGGCATTTTTCTATCCAAATGGCATCACTTTATAACAGTAGATCCCTTTCGGGGTACAAAACGCGGTGAGCTCTTCATCTGTTGGTGACATATGAATTTGATTATAGCCTGACGACCCATCCATAAAAGTTAAAGCTTCATGACCCATTGTTGAATCTATCATAAGTTCAGCGATAGGTAGTGGAAAGTCATCTTTAGGGCATGCCATGTTCAAGTCCTGAAAGTCGACACATACTCGGATCTGACCATTTTTCTTCCTCACGGGAACGATTATTGAGATCCATGTAGGTTATTTTACTTCCCGGATGAAACCAACTTCGATAAGCTTATTTACTTCTGCTTCTATCAATGGAACTAAGTCTGGTAAAAAACGGCGCTGTGTTTGTTTGACTGGTCGAGCTTCTTTCTTAATTGAGAGATGATGAACAACTACCTTTGGATCTAGACCCGACATTTCTTTGTAGGACCATGCGAACACATCCTTGAATTCTTGTAGTAGCTTGACGTACGCTTCCTCCTCGTCACTTGACAATAAAGAACTTATGTAGGTCGGTCGAAGATCGTTGTTGTCACCCAACTTAATTTCTTTTAATTCATCAACTGTTGTCTTAACACCTTCTTCGAACTCCGGAGGGGCGTCCTCGGCATCTCCATCCTCCATTTGGGTTTCTTTGCATATAGTGATGTGGTTCACAGTTGCCATATCTTCGTAAGTAGTGAGAAAGTTAGTCGAAGCTACACCCTCGTTGTCGTCTTCTTCGCCCCGAGTGTGAATGACTGTTTGCATTTTTCCTTTAAGTTTTTCCCATATGAGACGATCAAGGTAGTTTTCCTCCTCATACGAGATGGATATAGGCTCTGAATTTTCTGGGAGTTAGAGAACTTAGCAACTCTCATTTTACGACAATCATCTCCTTTAAGTGGCCCCAATCTTTTGAAGACGGTTCCTAATTTCTGACCTTTTGAAGACAGTTCCTGATCTCCGACCCAATCTATCAAGGACGGTTCCCGATCCTCAACTCAACCTTTCGAAGGTCGAAATTCATTTTGTCTTTCCGGTATCTTCATCGAATATATCCTCCATAGAGTCAGCTTCTACTTCAGTGATATTATTCGTGCTTGCTCTGTTGATTACGATAAGAATTAGGTTTAGCGATGTGTGCCCTAGGCCAAATTTAGGGCTTTTAGTAGCATGCCCACTTCTTCCTACTGCCTTCTGATTAGCGTTAAGTCCATATTTTGGCTGTCTAGGGGTTTCGCGGGGCGACTTCTTTGATGTTGAGCTTCCTTGCGAACCATACCCGGCTTTAACAAGAAGGTTAAGGGCTTGAGGGCCGTATGATCCCGTGATCACAGCTTCTGAGATATCTCCATGTTCGGTCCTAGCTCCTCGGATAGGCCGAGTGAATCCCTCGAGTGGTTGTGAAGAAGGTCTTACTGCATCAAGTTTGGTCAAGGGGTGAGTCAGTTCTTCCAATGCCTTGATTTCTTCAACGAGTTGTTTGTCCTTATCAGTGCGAGATTGAGATGTAACCCCCTTTCTAGGTTCATCCTTGGTCATTTACGGATCTTCCTCGGTCTTATTCATCTTTGTGATTTTTAAGAAATACTTAGCATCAACGAAGTATGACTCAGCGTCAGTGAAGGGTTTATCGTCGCCGAATACCGTCCTTATGCTGCTACCTTCACGGTATTTGAAGCATTGGTGTAAAGTTGAGGGTACCACACTGTAATCGTGCAACCACGGGCGTCCTAAGAGCATATTGTATGAAGTTCTTGCATCTATGACATGTAAGAGTACCGTCGAGGGCATCTCATCAATCAATAAATACAATACTATTGTACCGATGGCTCTTTGTCCTTCTAGGTTGAAACCCTGGATCATCAACCGACTATTCCCGAGGCCTTCTGCTGGTATCCCTAACTTTTTCATTATTCTCAAAGGTAAGATGTTCACGCCTGAGCCTCCGTCAATTAGGATTCGATTCACTTTTTGCTTCAAAGTGTAACCGATTACGAATAATGGTCGGTTTTGAGGTTGTGAACCAAGTAGCAAGTCCTCGTCTGTAAAAGTTACAACTGTAGAATGGGTCGTGAAATGGTCACCATCTTTATCCCCAGACTTGTGGTCTGACTGGGATTCTTCATTGTCTTCCCCACTAGCTGCATGACACCAGATATTGTCGTTTTCGAAGGTAAGAGTGTTCGTAGTTGCTCCATCATCTTCTAGTATAATCTTCTTTTGTTCGGCTAGCTGCATGATTTTCTCCTTAAATATAAAGCAGTCTTGAATTGGATGCCATACCAGTCGGTGATACTTGCAATATCTATGGTCATCTGTTCGTCTAGCCTCATCTGGTCGTTTCATTTTTGGCAACTCAATGAATTTCGCTTTAAGTAGGTCATCGAATATGCCAGGAAAATCGGAGTCCAAGAAAGGATACTGCTTTCGCTGCAACTCTTTCAGAGATATCTTCCTTTGCCCATTGTCTCGCACGAAGCTTTTCCCTTTGTCAATTGCGCCATTTTCTTCCCTACAGAGTTTAATGGTTGTAGTCATTAATGTCGTAGATTCTTTGTTTGTAGCTTTGACGGAGGGCTTACCCCCTTTTCTAAAGTCTTGCTTCTCTTTGAACCTATGGGATTCTTGGACTGGTGAACTTTCAACTCTACTCGTGGCCATACTTATCTCCATATCATGAGCCTTAGTAGCCAAATCCTCAAAAGATTTTGGTTGAATAGCTTGGAGGATATACCGGAGACCCCACTGCATTCCTTGGATGCACATTTCGATTGATGAAGTTTCAGACAATCTATCCTTACAATTCAAACTCAGATTCCTCCACCGGTTTATAAAATCGATTACTGACTCTTCCCTCCACTGTTGAACGCTTGTTAACTCGATCATGTTAACCGTCCTTCGAGTGCTGTGGAATCGGTTAAGAAATTCTTGCTCCAGCTGCTCCCAACTATCGATTGTGTTGGCATCCAAATCAATGTACTAATCAAATGCGTTTCCTTTCAGTGAGCGCACAAATTGCTTGACTAAGTGATTCCCGTAAGTACCAGCATTGTTGCAAGTCTCCACAAAGTGAGTAATATGCTGCTTTGGATTGCCTTTGCCATCAAATTGTTGAAATTTGGGAGGTTGGTAACCTGCCGGCATTTTCAAACCGTCAATTCTCTTAGTGTATGGCTTGGTGTAGGTGAAAGATGATTTAGAGCTTTCCTCGTACTTGTCCTTGATTGTGCCGAGTATGATCTGTCTTATCTGATCAACCGAAACTAGATCATCAGTGGAGACATGCAAGCCCTTCGTAGATGTGTCGTCTCCCTCTTGTTGATCTTCAGCAGATGTTTCATCCTCCTCGTACCCTTCAGTTCTCTTCCCTTTAGCATGACTTGACTCCGCCTTATCCGAGTTGCTCATGAGCTTGGTAATCTGAGCATCTTGTTCCTGAATGTGCTTCGTGAGTCCTTCGATGACTTTAGTCAGATGTGCTATCTGGTCCTCGACGGTCGTAGCGCCTGTTACCATCACGGAAGCCATGTTGGAATCTGATGATGAGCTGGAGGTGGAGCGAGGAGTAGAGAATATTGAGTTGTTTCCTTCACTCTCAACATTGTCAAAAGTGTCGAGTGATTGCGAACCTTTCGACATACTTCTTGTGATGACATTCACATTCTCGAAATCCATCTCTGATGATTCCGCAGCAGTCCTTATGATCTTGATCTTAAGGGGTGTCATCGTAGTAACTTGAGCTTGAAGAGAAGAGATGAGAGGTAGAGATGGTCCCACTGGGCGTGCCAAAATTTGTAAACACAAATTTCATATTTAATATATAAATAAACACGAAAAAGGGATTACAAAGATAATTTCTTGTATTGAATATGAATTCGAGTACAATCTCTAACTTTATCCTCTGATTCTCTCTTCGATCTTGACTTTGACCTTCTTCCAAGATTTTTGGAGTCGGATCCGCAGCGAGTCTTATTCGTGGCTTGAACTTCAGACTTTGTAATATTAATCCAAGGGGTTTAGCACCTTGATCTTGGATTAAGGAGACTTTGGAGGGATTTGTAGTAAGAACGTGGATCTAAGAGGTTTAACACTGTAATGTTAGATCGAAGATCGTTCTTGACTTATTTTCGAGGGACTTCCGAGAAGAACGTGGATCCAAGAGGCTTAGCACCGTAATGTTGGATCGAAGATCGTTCTTGCTTGACTTCCGAGGGATTACCGAGGGACACGAAGAACTCGAAGAACTTCCTTGAAGAACTCGAAGAACTTCCACCTAGAGAACGCAAATCCAAGAGGCTTCGTACCGTAGTCTTAGATTAAAGATCATTCGTGGCTGACTTTCTTGAAGAACGCCTTGAAGAATTACTTTGAATCACAAAACTCGGTCGCTAGGACTTACGAATTCTTGTGTATTCAATATTTGTGTCGTGTCAAATGAGAGGAATGAGACCCCTATTTATAGGTGTGGAATGTGACCTTTGCCCTAGATTTGTCGGGCTTGACATGACGGGCCAGAAGGTTCTAGAACTTTCTAGAAATATCTGATGGACTCCACAGTTTTGGACTGGGATTGATTTAATTTATTTTGACTTTAAAGGCCTAATTCGATATTGGATTTTAGAGGCCCAATTTTAATTAATTATTGGACTTTAGAGGTCCAATTCGATTTATTGGACTTTGGAGACCCAATTTGATTTATTATTGGACTTTAGAGGCCCAATTTACATCATCAATTATTTATTTATTTTAGGAATTAATCTTATATTCCCAATTAAATAAATTCAATTGACTTTCAACGTCCGATTTTCCACGTGTAATTAAATTTATTTGCTTACAAATGTCCCCCTCGCACTTTGTTTACTAAATTTAATTAAATGTGGACGAATTGCATTTTTTTTTGGACAAATTTGTAAGTTTAAATTTTCATATAAGATTGACTTAACGTATATGGATAAATATATATGTAAGATACGTATTATCCAAAGATATTGAATATCTTTTGCTTTAGATTTCGTTACAATCTACAAGATATGAATCTAAAGATCCGATTATTCAAAATCTCACAAGATATGAATCTTATCAAATCTTTCGAATCCTTTTCGACTTAGGATTTCAAGCTCTATATAAAGGGACCTTGGGCTCTTTATTTTTTTTATCTCAAGCAAGAGCAGAGCACTTAACAGGTAATTTTTTTTTCTTTTGTTTTCTTTTTCTCACGTTTTTTTTCTTTTTTCTTTTTTCTACAGGGTGACTTAACTTGTTTTAGCAACAATTTTCCTTGGTAATATAAGCGACTTGTCAACCAAAGACCCAAGACTTCCTGCTGGTAATTTCTCGTCTCCTTTGCTCTTTTTTTTTTTTTTTTTTGCTTCTCTTTTCTTTTGTAGGACTCGCTTTAGAGATTGACTGTCACACAAGACCGACTATTGCCTCTATTCCCATCAATTTGTCATCAAACTTCAATAGATGGAGTTAGTAAGTTGAGCTAAGACAACTTACATCTGAAGACTTCAAGTAGGGCAGATCAGTTTAGCTGAACTGTTCAGTTCAAGAAAGGGTTAACTCAGGAGTTTCAACCTATATCAAATAAATCGATCAGACAACAAGCATTAAAATCTATCAAGTCCAGTGTTCATGGTACTTGCTAGCAAATGAGAGATCGACACGTTTGTACGGAAATGATGGGACTCAGGGTATGAAGGCTTAAAGTTCAACGGCTAGAAAGGACAAAATTACACGCTTTCGGCCATGCCAGTTCTGATGAACATCATATCATCCCTGCATGCCTACCTAAAATAGACCGATATTCGAATTACTCTCCAACAGCTAGTTAGAATTCGAGCCTATAAATATGGGATCAAACCTTCTTCGTAAGGTTACGGAAACTCTACACAAGCTCAAGCTATCAAGATTTCCGCACGAAGAACACAAACTCAAGATTTATTCTTAAATGTTCATCACATTGTTCTTAGCATAGAATACTTATTCTCTAGCTTTAAGCTACTTAGAAGATAATATAGTATTCCAGTTGGAACATTACGAATCTTATACCCAAAATTTTTCACGCTATATAACGTGTTAATGATATATAGCAACTCAACCAGTTTTATATGAAGAATTCAAAACTCGTTATACCCCAGAACTCTTTCAGTTAACACAAGTTGACATATCTCTTTCAATCCCTTGAAACTATTAGAGCATATTCAACCTTTTATCAGATCTATGTATTCATAATCAAGTTCTCAACTCGATTGACCGGTCAATGAACACAATAAAAAGTGTTAATAAAGATGTCCTTCCTTTCACACAAAAAATCTACAGACTCCCACTACAGCTGCTTTCCTAGACATGTACTGCATTGCTGCATCAATTGTAGGTAGCATGCTAAAGTAGCAACACTACAATGAAGACTTAGAAATCTAGTAGAAAGTCTTAAGGGTACTTCTAAGAGGCTTATCAAAACCTCAAGGCCTCATACAATGAGAAAATAGGGATATCTTTCTCATTTCCTTATGGTCAACTTAGCACATGTGGTATGAAACACATGTCACGATGTTTTAACTTCCCAAGATGGAAGCGTATGTCATTTTATTTATTTACATCGTGTAAATCACAGTTCAAGTGTGTACTCAACACTTAACTTGGATTTCTCCCTCTATTGTCCAGAAATCCATTGATTTGGCTTTGTAACAAGTCAAATAGATTCGTGGTAAAATCTATTGTGATTATCTACGATATAATCTCATCTCTGCACATACATCGACGTCAGAAGTGATTGCTCGTATGAGAGAGTCAATCAACTTGTAGACATACTATTAACATAAATGTCTAGCAACATTAACAACTACTTTGTAGTCCATTTAAATTCATATAAACCCAAGATCTTAATATGTCTTACACATCTTCTGTAATTAGGTTTGCCAACAAATCTGCCAACATCAAGTCAGCATAAATTTATTCAAGAATCACTCTTTCTTCTTTGTTACGTCTTTACAAAGTCAAACTTTTCATGATACTTGGAATCTTTAGTGTAAACTTTGTCTGCTTTGATTACTACAATGAATCATAACAGCTTTCACTCGAGTGTTTGATTTCAAAATCAATCTTTACAGCCCCCATTGGAGTGTTTGATTTCACAGAGAATCGATATAACTCCCACTGGAAGACCATATACATCAATGAGTTGTTACAACTCTCACTAAAGTGTTTAATTTTCAATGAATCGTTACAACTCCCACTAGATTGTTTAATTCTCAATGAATCGTTACAACTCCCACTAGAGTGTTTAATTCTTAACGAATCGTTACAACTCCCACTAGAGTGTTTAATTGATAGAATCGTCACAACTCCCACTAGAGTGTTTAATTCTTAACGAATCGTCACAACTCCCACTAGAGTGTTTAATTCTTAATGAATCGTTAAAGATCTCAATTGAGTGCTTACAAATTCCATATATTTCATGAAAATTCTTAACCGAAATATTTATTTGACTGCAGATGCACATGCCACAAGTTCAGCTTTGATAGTGGTCAGTGCTATACAGACTTATTTCATGTTATGCCACGAGATGCTTTCTGATTAAGCAAGAAGGTATAACTAGAATTTGACTTAATGCATCTAAATCATAATTCCAGTTAGTGTCTGTATACTCTCTAAGTTTAGATTATCTTCTTGAGATAATAATCTGCAGTATCCTTCCCACACACTATCTTTTAGTCTCTCTTTCCTGATTAACTGATATCTGTTAACCAAACCAACAACTTAACAAATGTCTGGATGTGCACACAACTTAGCATACATCAGACATCCAATTATATTTGCTTATGGTACATTTGACATTTCATCTTTCAGTCTTTTGACATTCATCATAATTCAGTGACTCGTCTTTTTATAACATAAGAATCAACAAGCTTTTTATACATTCAATTGAATCGTTTTAGAAGTCTTACTACATAAGTCTACTAAGACTATCCAAGTAGCTTCTTTGAACGATCTTTATGAAGTTTTCACCAAAAGATTCTCAATATTATCTTTCCGGCTAACAATGTATCAACATATGATCATAGAATTACATAACTATCTTTGGACCGTTAAACATAAACACAATGGTCTTTGTCTAACAAAGTTAATATGAGACAATCATAATATGAAGTCTCAAGTACCACTATTTTGAGGATTCGTTTAAGTTTGTAAACCGACTTCTTCAATTTGCAAACATTATCCCCTTCTTTGAATTCTCCATTGAAAAAATAGTAACGTCCATTTTTTATGTAATTCTAAATTTATACTTGATATTATAGCCAAAAAATGAGCGAATCGAGGAAAATCTCACAACAGATGAAGAAAGTCTAAATACCCCTTTCTGAGTATAATCTTTCTCTACTAAGTGAGCATTTTTAAGAGGTGTCCCAATAAAAGATCTACAAGTTTCAAAAATCTTGATTCGACCTAATAGACTCTATATTATCTTTCATTACTTTATTCCACTAGTCTTCCTCATTCACTAAAGACTAATCTTATTTCTAAAAATATAAAGAAGGTGTATCCTTCAATAACATGATGTCTCTTTTAGACACATGTTTCCTAGAGTATTTTTCAAGATTGAAACTTTGTGACATAAATAATTACTCTCATCAAGATCCATCTAATCTTAATGGGTAAACTTTTATTCTAATATCACAACATTAAGTAAAATCACTCCCACTTGGATCTGATATAGAGTGATTATTTCAATCTGAAAATGGTACAACATTTCAAATACCTCCCCTACTAGGAAATCTTTTTCAGAAAAAAATGACATTATGTGATTTTATCTCATGTCTTACTCTGAACTTCTTGATTTCCGATCAATTTGTATCCATTTGGATTTAGCATAGTATCTTAGAAGATACATTTCTAAATCCTTTTGACCCTTGTTGGTCTATAGATACCAAGATCAACAAAAGATCAGGTCTTCAATTTCCCAGAGTTCAGATGAAGTTGACATAATCAACTATGAATAACTATATTCAATATGCAAACAATTATAAATAACTCATCTTTCCAAAAAAGATAGTTAAAATTAATTGTCCTATCATGGATCATGTTCTATCTAACAATGTTCATTCCTTCTATCAGTTACACCATTGAACAATGGTGTATAAGGTTTTGATAATCGTTAGATTATATCATTTTCATTACACAGTTCCTTGAACTGCATGGAAAAAATTCACGTCCTCTATTGGTTCTTAAAACCTTTAAGGTTATGTCATTTTATTCTCAGACCCATTTAGGTAATATGTGAAGCAATGCAATGCTTCATATTTATGAGAAATTTTAGACATATAAAACGTGAAAAATTATCAATTTAAGTAATGAAAAACCAATAAGTTCCATGATTTGCTGTTTGGCATTCATAAAATCACACTTATCAAAATAATTATTGCAATGAAGAACCAACAATGACGGTTTTATCAAATGGTTTTCTAATCACATATGAACAAGACAATATTCACATAACTTGATTTTTAAAGACGAACTCCAAAGTCCTTCTTTCACAAATCAGTCATTACTGTCCTGCACAATGTGACTAAAGCTAGTATGCTACAATGTCATCATTGACACAAGCATAACTAGATGAACAAATATTTAGTAATTCATGAATTATTATCATAATACTAAAATAATTGTTCTCTTACAGTCCAAAAACCATATAAAACTTAGAATAATTGTCAAGTACCATAATGTCCTTTGAATATACTATCACAACCACCTCCAATATAAATTTCAAATCACATCCCAATCATAGAAGACATATATAGAGGTGAGAACGTTAATGATCTTCAGAGTAAACAAGACATTATGTGGTGAGAAACATTGACCATAGTCAATCTCGAATTTACAAGTCCCTAGACTTTAACTCGAGCTTAATTTCCACATAACTTCATCTCGTCCCTATTAGAACATGATGAAGATGTAAATCAAATGTCCATATGTTGATAGTCAATGGTTTGTATCATGGACGGTTCTATTAGGGGGCTGCACCGGGCTCCAGCCCAGTGCAAGCCCCCATTAATCTGTTATATATCTATATATAATATGTGAAAAAAATTCAATACATAAATTTAAGCCCAGCCCAATATTATTTCCTATTTTATATTTAATATGCAATCTCCAAAGTAAAATTAAAGTTCATACCCATACTCTCTATTCAATTATTAAATTAAGATATAACTTGATATAAATATATTTTCCTGATCTATCATGTCTCTCTTTCTTTCTTTTTTTTCTTAATAAAACTTAATTAAAATATTGAAATACAAGAATTTCATCCACAACAAAGATTTTCTCACACCCAAACATTTAAAGTATAATCATCTGAATGTGGTTTTATTTTTTTTCATTTAGCATTTTTATTTATTTAACTTGTTCAAGATTAAATATCTAGATTGTTCTCTTAATTTTTGTCCTTTTCTTTTGTGAAATATGTATGAGTATTTTATATTTTATTATAATATATTGTGATAATAATAAATTTTTTAACACTTTAATATTAGAAAAAGAGAAATTATTAATGTAATAATGTAATAACATGAGTTAAATGAAATATTTTTTTAAACTGATAAATGTTTCTTGAAATGATTAAAAAAATATTGAGCATAAGTTGCATAATTTTATTTTAACTAAATATTATTTATTAATAGAAAAGCAACATATATTTTATTAAAAATATAGATAAATTTCGACTTAATTACGGCTGACTTTATGTTTTGAAGTCCCATATGACACCACCTATATTAATATATTTTTTAAAAAAAATACTAAATGTAAATATAAAATTTTAATGTGACCGAAACTTCAAAAAATTTCAGCCCACCCCACCATTAAATCCTAGATCTGTCCCTGGTTTGTATTTACTGAATTTAAATCCACAAGGATAAGAATTAGTAAAAAATACAACACCATTCACTTATGCTTAAACCAAAAAAATTACAATGAAATTCTTTGTCCCCCTTTGGACTTAAGATATTCATCAGTAAAATGACCAAACTTGCAGGTCATCTAATTTTCAGTTTTGCATATATCTTCTTCTTATTCATCGTCGCATTATGATTAATTTGAAATTAACTGCAGTATTTCTAATTTTATACTGCTTGTCATTTCCTTCATTATGTCTTAAGTTTTGAGTCAGAAGTGTGTTAAGAACTGGATTCAGAAATCAGAACACTTGATGAAAACTTGACAACTCCAAGTACCACATCCTTCAGCTCAACAATAGAAATTGAATAAGCGAAAGTCTATACTTTCATCACGGGACGTGATAACTCTCAAGTGTCCAATTGTAAGAAAATGATCATATTATATCTGAATATAATGTTATTCAGAAAGTGAAGTGCTACCATACTTCTCTATCAGATATTATAAAATATCGTAAGTTGTAAGGTTTTGCACACGCTCAAGGATCATATTATCTATAACAGAGCTCACCAGTCTGTCATGAGCTAGGAATTTCTTATATTCCAAGCAAATGTAAGTCTTTTGATCCATTTTGATCTGAATCTACATCCCAATCCCAGATCTTCCATAACATGGTAGATAATATTCAACGCATCTTGTTCTCCAAGAACATTTAATTAATTATGTCGTCACATATCATAATAATCGTTATAGAATGTATTCAATTATATTGGTGTTGATAGCTTTTAAAGCTATTGATTGGTTTGATTGAAGTGATTCAATGAGTTAATGTACATTTATGTATCAATATATTCAATGTTAAGCTAACAGACATCTGAAAAATTTAATACAAATTTTGTCATCGAAACTATATGCTTAATAACATTTATCATTATAAACGTAATAAAGCACAATCATGTTATGAGTCAATAAAATAACTCACAGTAGTCAAGAAAATCTAGTGGCTACTATAAGCCCAAAAAATCCACTACAAGGGTTATTCTTATAAAATCCAATTTCAGCAACACTGTTAGGCAATATTTAATAGTTTGAATCCTCTTTGACATTTAAGTCTCTTGGAGTACTACATTTAGTACTGACATTATGAGAAAATTGTGGCTTAAAGATCTAGATGATGATTCATATCCAAGCGTTACTTTTAACTCTCAAGTTAATAATATCTGATCAATGAATCATTATAATACATGGGCATGTCGTTACAACAACTCGTCTACTTGAATCTTTAATTCAATCCATCAATCATATTCTCATAAAAATTATTACCATTACTATTAAAATTCCACTTTGACATAATTTAATCCTAGAAAACTACTTTAAGTTTTCTTGGGAATATCATAGCTCAATTTACAACTTTAATTAAGTTTTGGAATTACTTATGTGATAATAAATAAGAGCGATTAAACTATGCATCTCCGTCAAGTAACTTAATGTTCCAAAATTGTGTGCTAGTATGTCATGTAATTCTTTAAAATTTGCATTTAAAAATCTCGAATTTGTTGAACATAAATTGTCCATTAATTCGGGTCATACCTATTAAAATTGAGCAACCATTTAAACATTCAATGCTTAAATACTTAACACGTGAATTCTTAAGCTTATCGTCATGCAAAAAAATTTAATTTCAAGCATAAAAAGCTAATTCACAAATGAAATAAATTTAATTGTGGTTCTCAATTTAATAGATAAATAAGCACATGAATATCTCTAACTCAAATGCCTCCAAGATATGCAAATTAAGAATCTACACTGAAAAATAAGAACGTAGAAACTTTGAAATTAAAATTGAAGTTAAAATGAGCCCGAACGAGCCAAAACAAGGTCACATGAGAGAGCAAAACACCGGAAAATAACTCAGACGCGCTGGAAAATATCCGAAACGCGTCGGAAACCGCCTTACACGCCTACAGAAGAACCACGCGCCAATCACGTGCCGCCACGCGCATACCACACGCCACCACGCGCCATGCTGATGTCACCATACGCAAGGCGCGTGTAGTGCACGCGCCACTGATGACGTCACCTCTGTTTGGTTCGGGCCAGGGTCCGTACCGGTTCGTCGGTTTGGACCGTCGATTCGGTTCACTTGAACCGGTTTGACGAATATTAATTTAAGTTTTCAGATTTTGCAATTTGGTCCTTATAGAATGTCTAATTCTCGTTAAAAGACCCCAAAATTCTCTGAAAATATTCAATTTGGTCCCAGAAACCTAAAAACTTCAAAAATTCATATCTCACTCGTTTCTCAACCAAAATTAACGAATAATATACCGTTGGAATTGTATTTCAACGTAAATTAACCCAGTACCAATAACATATCACAAATTATACTGTACTGTTCACAATCGTCGGTCAAAGTTCACGAAAATTTCCAAAAAATATTTTATTTCTCACAAACGGCTGCCAAAAATTCTGAAATTTTGCAGATACAATCTATACAATATCACGCATCTACAGTAAAAATTTCAGCCCTAAATTCATCTGTTTCAATAAATCGAAAATTTTGAAAAATTCCGAACTAGTGCAATTCAAACGTGAAAACATGCCATATCACATATACAAGGCATAATTCATACAGAATCGTAAACACGTGCGAGAATCTAACACAATGGCTCTACTACCATTGTTGGAATACGGGAGTTAGAAATCCACTAACCTTTATTCCAGAATTGCAGCGGAAGAAATATCGAACCGGTTGAATTCTACGTACGTCTGAATTCTCTGAGTCCGAAATACAACCACAAGAATCGATTCAAGGATTGCTTCCATTAATCACAATTTAAGAGCCTTTTGGTTTAGTATCACATGTGATGCATATAATCCTTGAACAGAACATCGTCTGTTTCTTTTCCTTTTACGTGAGTGAGTCCAGAACTGCGTCAGAATGAGATCTCTCAATCTCTTTCTTTAAAACGTTCGTTCAACATTTCAAATATTTGAAATATTAACAACTTCCAACTCAAAGTTTATCCACTTCATTATATAGATTATATATTTAATTTATAAATATAAATAAATAAAACTTAATTATTTATTTATAATAATAAATAGTCACACCCTTTAATTACCACAACTAATAGTACTCTTTAATACTATATATAAGTCACACTTTTTAACCAATTTCACAAATTTTTGTGTTGTTCACCCTACACTTTGCCACTAAAATTAGAAAATAGAAAAATTATTTTCTAACAGATAGAACAGTTATCGAGGAGTAAAAGACAGAACAAGTAGACAGTAGACAATTTTTTCTAAAAGATAGAACAATTATCCAAATTTTTTTCTAAAAGACAGAACAAGTAGACTCACGCTAAGACATATGATACTAACATCCCAACCCATAAAAAAGAAGACATTCTAAGGTCTCCTAATTGCTTTCTTAAAAAACAAAGAGACCTCCTTCAACTTTTACAGAATTTTTACAATATAAAAAAGAAGCCAAGGCCTTCTTAATTTCTTAAACAACAAAGATGACTCCTTCAATTTTTACAACGTAAAATCCAACATGAGGTGCACTCAACTGCACTTTTAACTATCGAAAACAATTAATATTATTCTGTGAAAATAGTTTATCTAAAAGTACATTTGAATTGAAAGTTAAGATATGCATCTGGATACGTTCAAAAAAATTTTATATAAAAAAATAGAATATAGTTGAAGTCACACATGACCAACAAACCCTAGATATTAATTATCATTGCCATAAACAGCAAAATCTACAACAAAAAACCACACATATCTCAAACAAACCCTAAATATCACGGCACTCACCATTCGCACTAAAAAGAAAAACAACATTCAAACAAAAAAAAAGTTTAAAACACTTTTGGTCCCATGAGACACGGACATTCACAATTTTGATCTCAATACTCGCCATTTTGGTCTCAAATTCAAAAAAAATTACACTTTTGACCCCACCGTCACGTTTCCGTTAAATCAGCTATAAGACCAAAGGTGAAAAACGTGGCGCTGGGATCAAAAGTGTAAAAAAAAATGAATTTGAGATCAAAATGACGAGTATTGAGACTCGAATCGTGAGTGCCCGTGTCTATGGGAACAAAATTGCATTAAACCCAACCAAAAACACAAAAAACACAAAAAAAAAAAAAAAACCCTGAAAATCACTCCCAATTCTCAACCATATATATCCAATCATATATCAGGGCCTTGAAGCTGTTTGTATAACATCATATAAGTCGAAAACACAAGGCGATCTTTTGCCCCCGTGCGGTGCATGTTAGCATGTTAGCATGTTTGAGGAAATATTTCAGTTGTCTCAGATTGCAGCATCCCACCATTTGTCCCAAAAACAGAAACAACCAATTAATCGATTCGTGATTCTCGTAGGAAATCACGGGCTTCACGCAGTTCTCCTGGTTGCAGTGGCGACAGTTCTGGAGGGCCGGGCTCAACCAGGCTTTGGGGGCCCGCTGGTTCATGCTTTCCACGTTTTCAGCGATGAAACTTCCGACTTCTCCGAATTTCTGCTCCAGATCGAACTCATACCGTACGTGCGGTCGCATCTCTTGCACGTGACTTCGCCGCTGACGTGGGAGATTCTCTGGGTGCGCAGGTACCGCAGACTGCACGTTAGCTGGGAACGGCGGCGGGATGGAGGTGGGCGGGGTGGGGTTTGTTCTCCGGCGGCTTGGCGGGTTTTGGTGGGGCGGTGATAGTGAGAGATTTAATGAATCATCATGAATTTCGTCATCACTTTTTCTTTTTCTAGCCATAATTGAGAGAAGGTTGAGAGCCATTGAGAGAGTGTGATTGTGAGAATGGAAGAAGAAAAGTAGATATATATTACGGCTGCTGATACATATATCTAACAAAAAAAGTAGATACGTTTTAATAAGTCTTACATATTTTAAAAGTTCAAACAAGTAAATTGTTTTGTCCCTTTTATTCAAAACAAAACTCAATGTTTTCTTTTTTATTTCTTTCAGATAAATATCGTTACATCATTAATTACTTACTCTTTGCCGATTTTCGCTCAAGCTGAAAAATTCAACTTTTTTATAAGAACGTGACACAATATTTTTAGGTCTGTAAAAATAAACTACCCTTGTAATGCATATGGTTAAACTACATTGTTATATTGAAAAAACTTCATATTTTACGTAACAAGTAATAAAACATATCGTAAGACATAAATGTTCATAAAGTAACATGGGTCACATGGTAACACATTATTGTTCATATGGTAACACATGAGTATTCACATAGTAATATTTTTGTCAAATTTTTGTGTGTTACTACATCTATGTATAAGTGTTCCTACATTTGTTATATTGAAAAAACTTCATATCTTATGTAACACGTAATAAAACAAATCGTAACACATAAATATTCATAAGGTAACATGGGTCACATGGTAACACATTATTGTTCATATGGTAACACATGAGTATTCACATAGTATTATGACGATATTGTTGGGATTATACTGGAAAGTATGCTTTTACTTTGTATAATCAAAACTGAATTTCAGACTCATTTACTGAAATTAATTATCACTGATGCTTTAAATATCATCGAATGTTACATATATTTACTGCATAACTGTTCAATAAATAGTACGTGTTACATTGTAGTTAATTTAGTGATACCAAATCACAGAAGATTAAATTAACAGTCCCTTGTAACAAAAAGTACACCATTCACGACCTAGATGGAAATGAACAATCCATCGTGAAAGGTTGAAGTGTAAGGCTCGGATTGACTTGTCTTGACCAAGAGATTACACTAGTGCATGGTGATCAATTGAATAGGACCCTCTGAGGAGGACAAATTCTTGAATCGAACAAAGAAGAATTAGACCTCAGTGGTTCGTTATTTCTTAATCTTCGTTCCTTAAATAGGATCACGTGTGGTTGGTAATTATTGTTTTGACTTATCATGGGTAGAGAATCAACGAGATTCAATACTTTTTATCTTGGGCAATATTATTGGTCACATCGCGAAAGTGCTAAGATTTAATACGGAGAGTCGTGTGCACGCTTTTGTTCGACGGCCCCCTTGGGAGGTTCATAAGCTTTATCATACCAAATCTTGCAAGTGGAACTAGTTTCCGGTATGGATAATAATGTTGAACCGTTCCTTAACCAAGGACAAAATATAATAATTAATGGAAAGCTATTTCAGTGGCTTGAATTAATTAATGGGCTAGATAATCTTAAACACGGGAAATAATAACCGGGAGTCATATTGACTGTAATATGGGTTAAGATGGATAGTGCAATATTAATTATGTAGTGGGATTAATTAATATTTATGGGCTTGAATAATATTGTGGCTCAATATTGATAATTCAAGATCCATTGAAAGGTCCAATCTTAATTCTCCTAAAGGCCCCCTAAGTTGCCCAATATAAAGTCCAATAACTGAAAAAAGGTGTTTAAAATAAAATAAATTTGTTGCTTATTTTTCCTCATAATTTTCGAAATTTATGGATAAAAGGGGAGAAAGATTTTCTTTGAATTTTGTTATGGAATGAAGATATGTATTCTTGGAATACAAGATTATCTCATTAAATTCAAGAAATCTCCCACTTGGTTATTCATACTTGATATTTTGAAATTTTTGATAATTAAGGGAAAGAAAGATTTTCTAGATTTTCTTGAAAGATATTATGAAAGATATATATTTCTTGAAATACAAGAATATCTCATAAATTTAAGAAGATTCAAATCTTGGATTCTTGCCCTATATTTTTCGAGAATACTCCATAACAAAGAGGAGGTGGGATTTTGTGGAATATTATAATTATGGGAAAAAGAATATAGGAGATATATTCAAGATTTCTTGGAGATCAAGAAAATATTTTCCAACATTATTTTTTTTCCTAAAATTTCGACCACCACTCTGTCTATAAATAGGGGATGATTCTTTCATTCTCAAGTACAATTCCATGTGCTGGAAAAATTAGTAAATCCACAAAGGTGGTGCAACAAAATTTATTTTCCTTTTGTTAATTGTTCGCAAGCGTCCTACCACCGGATAGTCGAGCAAGGATTAAGGGAATATTTGGGAAGGTTCTTTTGGTGTGTTTAATCAACAAGGCCATCACCATTCCAAGAGGCACGTTCACGTAAACTCGTAGAATTTCCGCATGCGTAGGATTTACGTGAATTGATTATATGCATCATTTGTTGTTGGATTATTATTTGAATTAATATAGAATTAATTCATGCTAGTAATAATTATAAGAATTAAATTTGTATTTAAATATTTATCCCGAATAGATCCGTGCAACTTATTCCCCAACAACTGGTATCAGAGCCACGGTTTCGGGCTCTGAATTTTAAATTGTAATTTAATTCATTGTCATTAAATTTGAAATTGGATAGTAGAATTGTTTGATCTGTTTTGCAGTTATCCAATTGTCATGGAATTTAATGTGTTTATTTATGCATGCATATAAATTGTGGTTTTTAATTCGATTCGTTCGGATTCATTTTGCCTCGTGAGAAAATCCACGAGTAGATTATGATTTGTTTGATTTGATCAATGTAATAGACTAGTCTAGATCTAGGTTTTTTTTTTTTTTGTAAATTAATTGTAACCTGACTAAAACCCGAGGCGAGACGGGCTAATTAAAGAATAGATCCAGAACCGCGACGCTGACTATCGCATCAGCGCGAAAACGCGCTTTCAAGGGAGGCATCGCTGATGCGGACGCCGCTATGCACATGGCACGACGCTTAGCGCCGCTGATCGCTCGACATGCTACAGCGCCAATCCGCGACGCTACGCCATATGGCCGTACCGAGGCGATGGGCGTGCTGTGAGGCGACAAAGGCCAAGGGGACGCTGGAGTCAGCTGGTTCGGCGGTAAGTAAGCGGGCGAAGGCCAAGGCTGGGCGATGCGCCAAGTAGAGCGCGCCAAGTCAGCCGAGCTTTCACTACCGAGCATAGCTGCTACAGGCCTTTCGCAAGGGGCGAGCTCGCCGAGGCATGCCGAGTTACCGAGGCTGACTTGGCCAAGTGGCCGGCCGGATGGGCTTCGCGATCCCCGCCGCGAAGCATTTTGCATGGCATTTCGAGATGGAGTTCTTTTCGAGACGATCGAGTGGGAGAAATTCAAGACGGCGTTTCTTCAAAATCAAGCCAAGAAGAATCAAACCATGACAATTGGATAATTTTTGCCCAATATGTTTATTTTTCCGCTTTGCTTGATTTATTATTGTGTTATCTTATGCTTTATTTAATTTGTTTAAATATGTTTGCATGAGAGTTGCCCAATGAAAAATCTCACCATCAAAAATTACTAAGTATGTTTAAATAATTAATTGACAATTTTATTCTGGATAATCAAATTGAATTAATTTTGACCTCCATGATTTATTTATTTGTGAATTCTTTTGGAGAAATTCCCCCCACGGGACGGTCAAAAGTTAGCTTTCACATGAATGAATTCCAAATGGATGATTGTGGATTATTACTAGTGGCGACGATGACCCTCCCCACGAGGCTCGTTCAAAGTGAAATAATAATTCTGTATTTAATCATGGTTATTACTTAGGTATAAAATTGATATGCATATACTTCCCCGAAGTCCCTGTAAATTTTATATTGGTCAAGTGGGAGGCAACTATTAATCTGGATATTAAAGGTTTAATAACTGTTCTTGTTTGTAACCTGCTTGAATGTGTTTAAATAATGATCCACCCCACGTGGCTTATTTAAACTGTTTTGAGATGTTGGCTGATGCATGTTCATATTTTTTTTGAGATTTTAATATGATGCATGTGATCGAACCTTGTGATATATTTGTGCTTATGCATATTATTGTTTATTTCAGTTCATCATGTCGCAACCTTCTAATCCACTGTTCAATATACTTAATGACAATTTGCTTACTGGTGAAAACTATTTTGATTGGAAATACAAACTAAAACCTGTCCTAACCGCATCACCTTCCAAATGGGTACTTGATACACCAAAATCCGAAAAACCAGCTAAGGACGCCGGAATATGGGATGAGATGATTTATGGTGAATGGGAGCTGGCAAATGAATTGATGAAGGATACAATTCTGGCACATCTGTCAGATGCGTTGAAACACCTTCATCAAGAATATGAGTCAGCTGCAGACATCTTACAGAATCTCGAAGCGATGTTCGCACATCAGACCCATATGGCAATCCAAAGTGTGAAGCAAGAAATTGCTGAATTAAAAATGGAAAAAGGGACGACTGCAGCGCAGCACATCCTTAGGGTTATGGTGTTATTTAAGGAGCTTGAGATCCTCGGCGAAAAATGTGATTTCAAGACTAAGATTGATTTCATTCTCCAATACTTACCAAAGAGCTATAATCACCACTATCTTGAGTATCTAATGGAAGATCTAGATTTTACAGTGGATGATCTTGTAAATGCTCTCACTTTGGTTGAAAGGGAAATGGAGCGCGAGGAAAAGAACTTGGGAAAACATAAATTTTCTTTTCATCCTAGGTCAAGTGGTGATAAGGATGATGAAAAGAGAAGAAAGTTGAACCAAGCAGACTCAACATCAAATAAGAGCATGGAATCAAGCATGAGGAAAGTTTTTGAAAGCGGGAGAGTAGGACACTCGAGGTCAGCCTGTTCCAATCCCAAAAGGAATGGAAAGAAAGGTAATTCTCACGTACTAGTTGTTGAAACTTGTTTAGAAGCGTATGCCTCCCATTTATGGGTGGTGGATACGGGATCCACTGATCATGTTTGTTTCACTTTACAGGGGTTCAAGCGGACCCGGCAACTTAGTGGGAGTGAGATCCTCATCACACTGGGTGATGCTACGAGAGTGGCAGCTGAAGCAGTGGGAGAAGTGCACTTGTCTTTTGAAGACAGAGTTTTAATTTTAAGAGATGTTCTTTACGTTCCAAATTTTAGAAAGAATTTAATTTCAGTTTATAAACTTTTCCTTGATGGATATTCGGTTACTTTTAATAAAGTTGTTACCATTTCTCTTTTTGATAAATTTATCTGTCATGGAACGTTGTCGAATAATCTCTATACAATTAACTGTGCACACCACTCACGAAATGTATCCTATAACACATCAACTATTTCCGAGAAAAGAAAACGTTCATCAAACGTGAACGAGACACTTCTATGACATCTAAGATTGGGACATATAAATCCAAAGAGGATCCAAAGGTTGGTGAAAGACGGTTCACTGGAGTTTCTCCAAGTTGAACCAATTCCAACCTGCGAATCATGTTTGGAGGGTAAAATGACCAAGAGGGCATTTTGGAGCCAAGGGGAATAGAGCCAAAGAAGTGTTAGAAATCGTTCACACAGATGTATGTGGTCCAATGTCAACCAAAGCAAGAGGAGGTTATGAGTATTTCGTCACTTTTACTGATGATTACTCAAGGTACGGTTATATTTTCCTTATGTAGCATAAATCTGAGACCTTTGAGAAATTCAAAGAATTTAAGGCTCAAGCAGAGAATCATAGGGAAAAACGTATCAAGTCTCTACTATCCGATCGTGGAGGCGAATACCTCAAATGATGAGTTTTTGAACTACTTGTTCGATGAAGGATTGCATCGACTAATCGCACCGGAACCCCTCAACAAAACGGGGTTGCATAGCGAAGGAACATGAACTCTTTTGGAAATGGTTAGATCTATGATGAGTTATGCGGATCTTCCCAAGTCGTTATGGGGTCATGCCTTGGAAACAACAGCCTACATTCTGAACTTGGTGCCATCCAAATCGGTTCCCAAAACTCTCAAAGAATTGTGGACCCAAGCAAGCCTAGTTTGAGACACATGAGGATTTGGGGTGTCCGGCCTACGTGTTGGATAAGGAAACCGGTAAATTGGATCCTCGATCAGAATTAAGGTTGTTTGTGGGATACCCCGAGGGAACAAAAGGGTGTATGTTCTATGGTCCCGAAGATCAAAAGGTGGTAATAAGCACCCACTTTAGATTTTTGGAAGAAGACTATATGAACGAAAGAAGACCCATAAGTGAGATTACCTTAAATGAGCTAAGGGGGCTAACTTCAATGCCAACTTTACAAGATGACATACCAAACGACACACTTACACAACCGGAACCTCGTTTTAGTGGGAGGGTTGTGAAACAGCCCGAGAGATTCATGGGAATAGGAGAGTCCTCGGACTTGATTCCCGGACAAGACGAATCAGACCCATGGACATATGACGAGGCAATCCAAGACAAGGATGCAGTTTCTTGGCAAACAGTAATGAAAGCCGAAATGGGTTCTATGAATCATAACAAAGTGTGGGAGCTAGTCGAACCACTTAATGGGGTCAAACCCATTGGTTGCAAGTGGGTGTATAAGAGAAAAAGAGGACTGGGCGGGAAGGTGGAAACCTTCAAGGCAAGACTCGTGGCGAAATGTTATACTCAGAAAGAAGGGATCGATTATGAGGAAACTTTTTTCGCCCGTAGCCATGCTCAAGTCCATCTGAATTCTCTTATCGATTGTTGCGCATCTCGACTTTGAAATCTAGAAAATGGATGTCAAGACAACTTTCCTTAACACAAGTCTTGATGAAGAGATCTATATGCAACAACCCCAATGCTTCATTGAAAAAGGCCAAGAACACCTAGTTTGTAAGCTCATGAAGTCCATTTACGGACTCAAACAGGCATCCAGAGCTTGGAACCAATGTTTTGATCATGTTATAAACACTAATACACATTTGGGCTTGGACAGCTGTGAAAAATGACCTTGGAGAGCGGTTAACCGCTCTCCAAGCATCAGTTGTCCAAGCTTGGACAGCTGATAAAAAACCACTGTCCAAGAAAAGCACTTGGACAGCGGTTTTTAACCGCTTTGCAAGTTTAAGCTTGGACAGCGGTTATCAACCGGTGTCCAAGCTAATTTTTTTTTAATTCGTTTATTATTTTACATAGACAGCGGTTGAAAACCGCTGTCCAAGCTATTTTTTTTTTTAATTAGTAATTTACATTTTAAAAATCCTATAATAAAACTATAAACCAAAACTTATATATACGTCCAATACCATATAACATAAACCAAAAATCCTATAATAAAACCATAAACCACATATATATACCAAAACATCGAAAATATATAAAAACAATCATAAACATCGTCCAATACACAAAAACATGAAATATATATCATCACAAATATATAATTTAATTACATGCTACCAATATTTCAAACAACATTCTCTCAATATTGATCGTATGAATATAAGAATCGATTGTAAAAGGTACCCGTCAATCGTTTTTCCATTTCTCGATCTTTTCTTAGAGTAAGACTTGAGCTCACATTCATAGACAAACCGCAAAAACAACGAATCAATCAATATAGTATGATTTTTTATTCAATCAATAATAATTTAAATAATTCAATAAATTGACTTACATTGAGAGGAATGTTCGTTATAGAAGCGCGAATTATATCTTCTATAAAGTAACACACAAAATGACCACAATGGTCATTATCTCGTTGCCTCGGAACCTGTTGATTAACAATATAATCACTTATTACAATTATGATTTCTTTCTATTAATTAGTTTGATAATTTACTAAATTAAATTTACCTTAATGTTAATCCAGTTCACTTTATTTAACTTTGGATCTTGAACCACGACTCGAAGGCGAATTCGATACATCGTCATCACACTATTATTATTATAATTAAAAAATAAAAATAGATTAAATATGCATAATTTTAAAAGTAAAACAAATCATTGTATAGAATATTAAAAATGAACTTACGCTTCCATATATGAAACGAGATCAGGGCGATTTGAATAAACTCCATCATGAGCTGGGTCCATAAAATACACACTTAATGTATTCATGTGTATGGCGACCAGCACCCAATGGTTCCTATATTATATTGAGAATATTAAAATTAACTGCAAATTTAGCATATATATGTGCAAATATTATAAACATGAATACAAATTTTAACGAAATGTTTATCACTCACCCCACATTTGTTGGCCAAAAAATGAGATGATCGCTCCCAGTTAGATTCAACATATGATTAACGAACCCATCCATGGTCTGTACCCTATCACCCATTATGCAAGACATTTGTGGGGAGACGAAGGAGTACATTCCACTTGCTCGGTTATCTCTGGAGAGATATAGCTCACCCAAATATCTTTAACCAATTTTATAAAAGTGTCCCTTTATTAGACATATTAAAAGTGAATATATAAAAAAAAAAATTAAAAGTTAGGATTTTGATCTCACCATATTTTCTCTTATTCGTGCATAACCTTTGTTCGATCCACGATATCGCGCCTCCATCGACTTGGCTTGATCGCGATTTTTATTACTTCGATTCTACAGTATAATAGAAATATGATAAACATTTAAAAAACTTAGGGCATTAGAAATTGAGGAAATGACATTGTTCAATTTTACCTCGAAATCATCCTCCATAGCTCTGCTCACAAACTCTTCCCAGTATGGAGCCACCATAGGGCTATTCTGATATCAGCGGGAGGCGGAACTAATAAGTAAAGACCGGTTTAGGATCTCGTGTGTTACTTCTCAACCAAGTCAGGAAATTCTTGGTCATTACTCCAGTTTGCGACAATATTTGCTTCTTCTTTGTGAGGTCAAGACCTCTGAATGTAGTTTATATGCATATAACATAACAATTTATTAAATTTAAGGGTCATACTACAACTTTCAATAAATATATAATTAACATACCGTAAGCTCGTCCCATAATCTTTCCTTCAAAGAGAGTCGGGTTTGGGGCTACGCGATCCTTGGTCGGCAAAGACGATAAGGATCACGCTCTCGATTGCGGCTCAATGTAGAAGGACAACAACTCACTCTCTTTTCCTATTGTTTGTCCAAACTCATTGAGCGATATGCGCAATAACATAGTATTTAATTAGGTTCAACGATCAATCAATATATTTATCGATTTCAAACCATTCAATTGTAATAAAATTACGAAGTGTTTTCCCCTTACTTCTGAGCTCTCTTAATAGATGACATGGTGACTATACCCGAGTGCGCTTCTTCCCTGAGTCTGCTAGTGGTGGTGGGAGCATCAGTGTCACACTCTCTCAAGTCATCATATGCACCATGATCATATCTTATTATGATCTCCATCAGAATATCCATCATCATCTCCATCATCTCCGGGATATGGCAAACGAGACATGATCTTGTAAAGCAGAAGAAATAACATTTAATAAACAAAAAACAAACAATATTCACAACCGGATGTTTCATGTATTAACAACATTTCTATGTGGCATAGTCAGATTGGTCAACCGGATGTTTCATCTCTTCTGACCGATTCTTTGGACCAAAATATTGAACTCTGTTTCTACAAGGTACAATCATACATAGCGTGGCAGGGAGGACATAATGGTGTGTGATTTTACAACACTAGGCGTTCTAGGAGAAAGACCTTGTATAGAAACCATAACATGGTCGGGATAAGAACCTAAATCTGCATGGACATTACATGAATATCCCCACGTTTTCTACCGGGCACAATAATCATGCATCACATGGAAACGAAAAAAAAGAACGTGAATTACTTCATAGCAGAAAGCATTTAGGCCATAGACCTAAAGAACATTAACACTTTTCGATAAGAACTATCTATGCATGCATACATGATACATCTACTTATAAGTTACATCTGCATCATCATCATAAACGTGGGAGGTACACGTAGATGGTAAATTAAAATTTCAGGTTGATAGCAGGACTCTTATACTATGAACACATGTGTATTAGGCTTGAATGACATTGTCTTTCAAGTAGACCCGATAATATAAACAACAAGAGCAACTAAGTGTTATGGAGCAAAATATAATATTTCAAATTAAAAAAAACAAGAGCAACATATATAATATAAACAAAACTAAGTGTTATAAACAACAAGATTAGTTCAGTTCAAAAAACAACAAGAGCAACATATATAATATAAACAAAACTAAGATTGAAGCAAAATATATAATTTTAGCTAAAAAAAGCGAAAAGATCCCACAATCCACTGTAACAACTAAATGTTATGGAGGCGATGGCGGCAGTGGGGGGAGGATGGCGGCACGGGGGCGAAGGGGGAGGATGGCTCTGGGCAGTAGGAGAGGAGGAGTATGACGATTTTGGGGAGAGGGAGAAGCCGGCGATGGCGGCTAGTGTCAACGAGACTACGGCGATTTGGTTGAAGGAAACCCATTTACAGCGGTGATTTGGTCTTCGGTTTTTTGGATTTTGGGGGAGAGGAAATTGGAGAGAAAAAAATGAAGGAATCGAGAGCTAGGTCTCGGTTTGGAATATATATTAGATATATATATAAAAAAAAAACGGTTATTTATTAACCATTTGTCAATTTTCTTTAGAGTAGATTACTACTAATTTGTGCAAGTAGTATTAGGGCGTTTGAAACCATTGTCTCTTTTTTTAATAAAACCGCTCTCCAAGTCACATTACTTGGAGAACATTTTGAAAAAGGGTCATCCAAGTCTTGGTGTGCAAGCTCAAATGTCTAGTAGTGAAAGTCTTATGGGTTTGATCAAAACGAGTTTGAAAGTTATGTGTACAAAAAGCGTGTTAAGCGCATTGGTATTCTTAGTATTATCGTGAGGCGACATTACGATCATCGGGAATGATGTAAAGGTGTTATCGGGCGTAAGGGCATGGTTTTCAAAAGCGGTTTGATATGAAGGACTTAGGGAAGCCGCGACACATCCTTGGGATCAAGATCACTTTCGAGATCGCAAGAAAAGGATGATGATAGTTTGTCGCGAAGCTTCATACATAGACAATGTCTTGAAATGATTCAAAGATGCGAGATTCCAAGAAAGGGCCGTACCTTTCGGACATGGAATCCATCTATCAAGAAAATGTGCCCTAAGATGCAAAAAAGGAGATAGATGACATGAGAGGCATTCCATATGCTTGGTACCGCCGGAAGCCTTTATGTATGCAATGTTTGTGTACGAGACCGGATATACGCTTTGCCGTTGGCATGGTGGCAAGATATCAAAGTAACGGGGAAAGAACATTGGAAGACGGTTAAAAACATTCGAAGTATCCGAAAAGAACTCGGGATAGAATGTTAATTTATCGATCGAGATAGTCTAATCCCCATCGGCCTCACGGACTCTTCGGTTCCAATCGGACATAAACTCCAGAAAATCTACCTTCGGTAGTGTGTTTTGCATGGGGGGAGGATCCGTGACATGGAGAAGCGTCAAGCAAAAATGCATCGCAGATTCTACCATGGAAGCCGAATATGTAGTTGCTTGTGAGGCAGCGAAAGAAGCGGTTTGGCTCAAGAACTTCCTAGTGGACTTGAATGTAGTTAAATTTGCCCGGCCGAGAATCATCATTTTATTGTGACAATCTTGGGCGATTTGCAAATTCAAAGGAACCAAGAGCCCACAAAGCCAGCAAACACATTGAAAGGAAATACCATCTTATACGAGATATCGTTAAGAGAGGAGATATAGATGTGGCAAAGATAGCGTCAGAAGACAACTTAGAAGATCCATTCACAAAGGGTCTGCCTCTGAATACATTCGAGAGACATGTGGAAGGAATGAGTGTCAAGCAGATTTGCTAATCTGCTTTGAGTATAAGTGGGAGAAATTATTAGGTTCGTGTAGGTGACATTAGATGTCACGTATTAGAACTACACGAGACATGTTGTAGTATACTTAAAAGCGGACTTTGAGTATAAGTGGGAGATTGTTGGGATTATACTGGAAAGTATGCTTTTACTTTGTATAATCAAAACTGAATTTCGGACTCATTTACTGAAATTAATTATCACTGATGCTTTAAATATCATCGAATGTTACATATATTTACTGCATAATTGTTCAATAAATAGTACGTGTTACATTGTAGTTAATTTAGTGATACCAGATCACAGAAGATTAAATTAACAGTTCATTGTAACCAAAAGTACACCATTCACGACCTAGATGGAAATGAACAATCCATCGTGAAAGGTTGAAGTGTAAGGCTCGGATTGACTTGTCTTGACCAAGAGATTACACTAGTGCATGGTGACTTTGAATAGGACCCTCTGAGGAGGACAAATTCTTGAATCGAACAAGGAAGAATTAGACCTCAGTGGTTCGTTATTTCTTAATCTTCGTTCCTTAAATAGGATAACGTGTGGTTGGTAACTATTGCTTTGACTTATCATGGGTAGAGAATCAACGAGATTCAATAATTTTTATCTTGGGCAATATTATTGGTCACATGCGATTGCTAAGATTTAATACGGAGAATCGTGTGCAAGTACGCTTGTTCGATTTGCCCCCTTGGGAGGTTCATAAGCTTTATCATACCAAATCTTGCAAGTGGAACTAGTTTCCGGTATGGATAATAATGTTGTACCGTTCCTTAACTATGTTGACTGTAATATGGGTTAAGATGGATAGTGCAATATTAATTATGTAGTGGGATTAATTAATATTTATGGGCTTGAATAATATTGTGGCTAAATATTGATAATTCAAGATCCATTGGAAGGTCCAATCTTAATTCTCCTAAAGGCCCCCTAAGTAGCCCAACATAAAGTCCAATAACTGAAAAAAGGTGTTTAAAATAAAATAAATTTGCTGCTTATTTTTCCTCATAATTTTCGAAATTTATGGATAAAAGGGGAGAAATATTTTCTTTGAATTTTATTATGGAATGAAGATATGTATTCTTGGAATACAAAATTATCTCATTAAATTCAAGAAATCTCCCACTTGGTTATTCATACTTGATATTTTGAAATTTTTGATAATTACGGGAAATAAAGATTTTCTTGATTTTCTTGAAAAGATATTATGAAAGATATATATTTCTTGAAATACAAGAATATCTCATAAATTCAAGAAGATCCAAATCTTGGATTCTTGCCCTATATTTTTCGAGAATACTCCATAACAAAGAGGAGGTGGGATTTTGTGGAATATTATAATTATGGGAAAAATAATATAGGAGATATATTCAAGATTTCTTGGAGATCAAGAAAAGATTTTTCCACATTGTTTTTTTCCTAAAATTTCGACCACCACCCTGTCTATAAAGAGGGGATGATTCTTTCATTCCCAAGTACAATTCCATGTGCTGGAAAAAATAGTAAATCCACAAAGGTGGTGCAACAAAGTTTATTTTCCTTTTGTTAATTGTTCGCAAGCGTCCTACCACCGGATAGTCGAGCAAGGATTAAGGGAATACTTGGGAAGGTTCTTTTGGTGTGTTTAATCAACAAGGCCATCACCATTCCAAGAGGTACGTTCACGTAAACTCGTAGAATTTCCGCATGCGTCGGATTTACGTGAATTGATTATATGCATGATTTGTTGTTGGATTATTATTTGAATTAATATAGGATTAATTCATGCTAGTAATAATTATAAGAATTAAATTTGTATTTAAATATTTATCCCGAATAGATCCGTGCAACTTATTCCCCAACAGATATATGAATAGTGTTACATATTACTATAAAAAACATGTGTTACTACATGAACAAAAAATGTTACCATATGAAGAAAAACGTGTTACCACATGAACCAAACCAATACAACCACGAAGAGAAATCTAAAGTCCAAAATTAAAAATTTAAAGAACAACTTGATGTGTTACTACATGAATAAAAAAAGTGTTACCATATGAGCAAAAGAGTGTTACTACATGAACAAAAACCAGTACAAACGCGAAAAAATTCTTCAGTTCAAAATTACAGATTTACAGAACAACGTGAAAAGAGTGCAGAAGGATCTGAGTTTCATCACACACTTTGTATTGAGGGGTAATACAAACACCACACATATATTCTCTCTTCTTCTCGCAGAATCCACACCAAAATTCAAATTGAACAACCTTATTTCTTCCAATGATCGGAGCGAAAAACAAAATTAGGGCACGAACGAGGAAGAAGAAAGCCCGTGAGATCCGCCAGAAGAGAATAGGGAAAAGAGGAAATCTGACCGCGTCAGGCTGCACGCGCGATGGAAGAAGATGAAGAAGCCCATACCAACAATCTGTCCTAACCGTGCTCCGCTAACCGTGTGAAAAAAAAGTTCAATTGCACATATCACTTGTATGCAATATTGCATACAAGTTTTTGCCATAACAATTAGAATTGCTCAATTTATGGGAACGAGACTAAATACTCGCAATTCTCTTAAATTAGGCATTTTTTGAATATTCAACCTTAAATTCGCGATAACTCAATTTGATAAAGAACAATAAATTTCTAGCCTCAATTACCGACGTGGTTGCCAAATCGCAAGATATAATTTTTTAGAATTGGGGTGTTTACTCCCATCCCATTTTATTTAGATTTGTTTCAATAATTTTTTTTTTTTATTAATTAATCACGTGTAATTTATTTAATTTACAGATGTATTAAATTGTGTCAAATCAGTGCCTAAAACATGAGCCTCGCCGGAATTCTCAATTTAAAATGACACATGACCTGCACGCTAGTGACACTACAAAAAAGACGGGGTTTAACGATAGTTTTAGCGACGGTTTAAACCGTCACTAAGAGCATTAGCGACAGTTATTTGGCGATCGTCGCTAACCGTCTCTCATTACCGACGGTTTTGTCGACGGTCAATTTGGTCCAGATCCTGGTCAGAACATCGCTAAAATCGTCGCTGATTTTACGACGGTTATGACGTCATTAACCGCCACTATTAGCGACGGTTGTCCCATAAAAAATGTCGACAGAAATAACCGTTGCTATTAGCAACGGTTTGCAATGATTTTTTTCAACCCAGTCACACGTGACAACCCCTTCACAGCATCTACAGAAAATCCCAAATTAAAACGACAAAAAGATGTTGTTTCGATCAATTTGGGACTAAAATATTGAACATTATCAAAGTTATTGGGATAAACTTGTTGGGATAAATTTAGTTTTGATTATTATGCCAAAACACCTTGTAATAGGACAAACTAAGTTGTATAGAAAACTTGCATTTCTAGACTTAGTTTTATTCTTACAGGTAACAAGTTGAGGGGGAACTCATCAAGAGAAGATGAGACTGATGAGTTCCATACAAACTGATGAGCTGAACAAGAAGAAGCTGATTTGTGAGGAAGAAAATCTAATGTAATGCTGTGAAGAAATCAGAAATCTGTGAAGAAATCAGAAATCAGCCGAGAAGAAATCAGAAATCAGATGAAGAAATGCAAACTGATCACTACTACGCGATCCGATCAGAACGCGGGTAAACCGATCACCATAAAGGCGATCTAATCAAGAACTGCAGTAAACCGATCAAAAATCTGCGTCTGAATCGATCGAATCAGTGAACTGCAGGTAAACCGATCACCTCTGGTCAAATTGATCAGCTACCATGCAATCTGATCAGGTACCGTGCAAATTAATCAGCTACCGTGCGATAAAATTGGTGACCTGGTTCTTTTGATCAAATGAATAATAGACACTGCATATTATTGAGATAAAATTGGATGGAATTGAATCGTCTTTTGTTGTAACTAGCTAAATCAGCCTAGTTTAACAATGAATTTAATCAAGTAAAATAGTTAAAAACGGCTAAAAACAATAAACGATAACACGCAAATTGGTGACCCGGTTCATCCTTTGAATCAGACTACGTCCAGGGGCGTCCAAGCCAAGTATAAGTGTATAATATATTTGCCTAGAATACTAAGGTGTTCAACCCTTACAAATGTGACCTTGTTGGCCTATTTATACAACATATTCCGCCTTTAAGACGGGGGATTATACAAGGACAGATGCCCCTTTGGTGCCTTCTATCCCGCGAGTCGTCCGCATCCTCGGTCCGATTTGAGATCGCCCCTTTAATGAGCGCCAATTGGGGAATGGAGTACCCGGACGGATTGGTTGGCTTGTTGTATGCTTTCCTTATTTGGTCATGATTGTCCGTTATATGCTACAGGTCGAGCTCCGACCTGGATGTCGCAAGTGGACGTCGCGTTGTGATCTCTGATTTTCACTAAAGTCGCTACGCGACCTCCCTGTTTATGTGATTTGGGCGCTTCGCCTTTTAAGGCGACCTCCCTTTGCTGACGTCACCTCGAAGTGTAAGACTCTTTGACTTGTATCTGTAGGGTTCGTGGGACAGTGGTTTATTCCATGCTACAACAATTGCCCCTCAAGTCTAGGTCGCATGTTATGGAATGGGATATCGACTTGATCTTACGACTAGCACGGAACATGACTCCTTGCCCCGAGCATATGAAAAGTCACCTCGATAACACGAATCAACGCATCAGATTTCCTCGATTTTTGGAGACCTAAAACGATGGTTTGCCAGGCCGATGACGTGAGGCGCCGCAACAGGGTCCAATAGGACGCCGCAGTGGTTAACACGCGCGGATCCCGCGATTCTGATCATCGGAGGGGCCTGAATTATGAGAAAATTTCATTTTGTCCCTCCCCTCCTTCTATAAATAGGAGGGGGAATTAGGATTTTCAAAAACCTTTCTTCCCCCTCTGAAAATTTTCCAATCATTTGCGCTTTTCTTCCTTTTCAGTTCATCACCATAATCCTCGGTTTCCGTCGCTTGGAATCAGGTAATTTTACTTTTGATCTCTTTAGTTTCTTTATGGCTTCTGGGTTTTCTGGTTCTCTTTCGGCTCCTCCGTCCATGGTGGTTTCTTCTTCCTCTGAGGATGATGTCCCAATTGCTCAGCACCGCCGTCTGAATTCTGGTTCCGCCGTGAGGACGGGTGGTGAAGGTTCTTTGGCCTATCCTGTGGGTGATGGGCGGGAAGATGATGTGAATGATGAACCGGCGTCTGACCGGTTTCTGGAGAAATTGGGCGAGATCACTCATCTTCTTTGATTATGAGCTATATCACCGGCTTGGTTTTTATAAGCGACAGGCTTGGCCAATACCGGCCTGGCGAAGATCTGTAAGTCGGTCTCCTCGCATGATCATTGCGTCACGAGAAGAGAATACCGTCGGTACTTTACGACTACTACGTTGCGAGGCCATGCGGTTGTATAAGATGCCGCGAGATGTTCATTTCTATGGAGCGGCCCCTGATGAGAGTGTTGATCAACCTCCCCCGCGTATGATTGTTGTGAATCAACCCACCATGGCCGCTGGGATCCGCTTTCCACTTCATCCGATCTCCCACCTGCTGGCGGCCTGGAATCTGAGCCTTACACAGATCACCCCGAACGGGTGGAGTTACATCCTCTCTACCATGGTCGTGTTGGCGTTTCATTTTGAGGAGATTGCCTAACCGTGAGATGGCTATGTGATGTCGCCCGTTGCCCGTGCCGAGGAGGGTATCACGCCAGCGATCGTCACCGCGTAAGTCGTCGATCAGTCATCGGTAAACCAGGTAAATTGATCACTATCGCGGTAAACCGATCGTCACCTACCATGCGATCCGATCAGTATCAGGTAAACCGATCACCTACGTGCGGCGATCGGTCGAGCGCAGACGTATCAAAGAACGAATCGTCGAATGATTTAACAAGAATCAAGTCGGGCTGATTTGATCCGTTAGACACACAAAAAGCTGACCAATGAGAAGATGACAACACATTTATTGATGTGACATAAAGCTGCAAGCAAAAGTGCAAAAGAACAAAGAAAAACTGGAAGACTATTAGTATGGATTTGAATTTACTCTCCAACGGTAATATTCAAATCCACTATAAATTCATTGCACTATCTTCAAAAGAAGATAATGGAGGATGCTGCAAAGTGAAGATTAAAGCCAAATATTAAAGCATCTTCATTCAAGAACACAGAGCATTTAATATCCAAATTTACCTAAGAGTGCTCTTCATTATTTATAAGCATAAATGTAATATCCTAAGCTTTGAGAGATTTTCCCAACCTCAGCTTAAAGGCTAAAACAATGTAAGGGAAAATTTCACCTAGTTGGAAATAACACCAAACCATACCCTTTCTTGAGAGAGAAAATTAGTAGTTAAGTGAGGTAGTTAAGAAGCAATCCCGTAAGGGAGGGTAGACAATCTAGCGAGGGAGATAAGTCTCATAGGCAATCCCGTGAGGGAGATAAGTCCCGAGAGAGTGAGAACTCATTAAACATCTATAGGCGATCCCGTGAGGGTGATAAGTCCCGTTGAGTGAGAGCTCCATAAATATCTGTTGGTTAAGTTGGTGCCCTATGAAGGGAAGGGTGGATGTAGGACAAGTTCGTCCGAACCACTATAAAAATACGTGTGTTCTTATTTACTTTCATATTAACTGTCATACATTCTTTAGCAAATATGCATTACACACATTCGAAAAAAAATTTAAAGTCACCTCCCATTGAGATTTTACGAGTTATAAATTGGATTTTTCTGGGACCAACAAAATTTATAGAACTAACTTTATTTAAAGTCATAGTTACCCATGAAACCATTCGTGATTCAAACTCACTTCACTAATAAGTTTTTACAATCTTTCATCTTTGAAACTCGTTGAACATTAATTCACTTCTAAAAGAACTCTTAAAATTATAAGAAAACGAAATTGCTGGAGTAATTGAAACCACGTACAAACCGTTTCACCAATATAACGATTAAATGAGCAAAAAATCTTTCAAACAAAAGAACAATATTATCATTAATTAATACGATATATATAGCCAACAAAGTAACACAGAAGACTTCAATTCATATATGAATCACATACTATTGTACCTAAACACTACTAATCTCCCTACCAATCTCAAAACATGAAATGAAACTTATCTGCATTCACACCATACTTAAAAAAAACCCTAATTATAATATTCCCACCCCAATTTCCTCCCCCAAATCAAACCTAGAACGCCCTATCCGGGTCGACCTGACTGCACAGCTCCATATAAGCCAGAAACAAAACCCGGTCCTTGGCCCCGGTCCGATGATTCCCCGTATGTTTACAGAAATACTTCAACTGCTCCAGCGTGCAGCACCCCAGCGTCTGCCCCAGCAGCAGAAACAGCCAGTTAATATTCTTCTTCCGCTCACTGATCACCGGCCGCACGCTGCATTCGGCTTTGCATAGCTCACAGTTGAGCAGCGCCGGACTCATCCACGCTTTCGGCGCCCTCTGCCGCATCCCTTCCACGTTTTCCGACACGAAATCGGCCACTTTCCGGAACCTGTCCTCCAGATTGTACTGGATCCTGTACCTGCCGTCGCATTTCTTGCACTGCACGTCTCCCCCGATCAAGAAGATCTTCTTAGAGTGGAGTTGCCGGAGCGTGAGAACGGCGCAGCGGCGGTCGCCGGCCCAGGGGTACGGTGGTGGGATGGTGGCGGGTTTTCCCGGCGGTGGGGTTCCGGTTTGTCGGCGACGCGGGCGGCGGGGTGTGGGGTGGTGGCTCTGAGGTGGGACGGGTTCTGGCGCGACCGGTGGGTAGGTGAAGAGCGGCAGCGGCGGTGGTAGGGCGGCGGCGGCGTGGTGGCTGGGGGAGGAGAGGGAGAGGGTTAAGAAATTTGTATCCATGGTTTCGTCCATTTGATTGTTGTTGTTGTTATCCATTGAGTTTTTTTTTTCAGATGAAATTAGAGAAGATGAAATTGAGAGTGTGTGGAAGGTTTTGTTAGAGATAGGGCTGAAATTTTTTGTACTAATACAAACGCGGATATATTGGATTCTTATATATTCCCGTTTGATTTGTTATTCCGTTATTTATTTTAAAATTTTAAATTTTCGAAAATTCAGTGCTAGGGTTTTTACTTTTTCTTTATTTCTTTGGACTTCGAAAATTTATCAAAAATTCGTTGATTGGGTTTTCTTTTTTAAATTAAAAAGTAGAGGGTAACACTGTTGTACAAAGTTGTACCAATATTCTAGTAAAACAAAGTAGCTGATTGGGTTACACGCTACAAAATACAAATAATGATACGGTTTAATTGTGTTTCACTTTTCTACTTAATTTAATTAGTTACATTTTAAAGAACTGAAGAAAAGACCAAGAAAGTGGTAGATTAATTATATTCATTGAATCAATAATTTTGAAATTTCATCTGTTCACACATATTAAAATTAATCCTCAAATTTGTAATCAAGAAGTTATTTAACTTGTTGGAAAATCTAAGCACATGACAAAAAACGAAATAGGTCAATACATCTCATAATTAAATATTTAATGCATCTCATAAATATTTAATAAATTCATACCATAAATATAGTAGTGGCCTCATAATAATCTTCTTTTCTAAGTCAATAGGTTCTCTTCCTTAATCTAAATATTCAGCAAATACATTATCTTTTGCTTGTAACTAATATTACCTACATACACTCTGCATCATTGATATTATTAATTATAACTCTAATTAGTATGTCTAACTCTAACTTAAATATTAGATCAGAAAAAAAAAATTTCTAACTTCAATATCAAATCTATTTTATACTGTAGGATCATATACAGCTAACATTTCGGTCCACTGAACGAATTAATATTCCTTACTTGTAATACGAATGGATTTATAATCATCCTTAGCTAACAATAATACTCTTTTTTTTTCTCCCCAAAGTTCAAATGGTACAAAATTTATTTCTTTTATTTTCATTTTATAATTTTACTTATTAAATTGAAATTACGGATAAATTATGTACGTACAGTTGTACAACTAATATACCATACCACCTGAGTCCTAATATTACAGTAAATTGTTTGATCGAAAAAAAAATATATTACAGTAAATTGTTAATACATAAATTATTTCCTTAGCTAGTGTTTCTGCTCATGAAATTATTTGCAGTAATAATAGATGTAGTAAATTACTACATATTTTAAATTCAATAATTTTTTTTTTAATTTTAAGGTTACGTATAATCAGTTACTTATTTTTTATATTGTTGATCTGTTTGATTTATTTTCCTTTAAATTACAATTTAAAATTTGATTTTACTGACGTGAAAAAATTGTTATTCACTATAAGAAAATGAGAATTGCCTATAATTTTTTTTTAAATGGCTACAATACATAAGTAATTCGGTCCTTAGAAATTGAGGATGTCCTACGATTTCCCTACCAAATTTTAGAATATTCTTTGAAAAAAATACCTACACAAATAATCACTACTACACATTTGAGCTTGGAGAGCTCAACTTAGACAGCCCTTTTTTCGAATAGCTCTCCAAGTGGTCACTTGGAGAGCGGTTCTAAAAAAAAAAAAAAAGCCGGTTAAAAACCGGTCCAAGATCAAATCTTAGGCGGCCGGTTCATAACCCTTTGTGCAAAGGTCTTGGAGAGCGGTTTTGAACCATTTGTCAAAATAAAATTTTGGAGAGCGGTTCATAACCGCTCTCCAAGTGATTATTATTTTTTTTTTTTTATAAAGCTTGTATTTTTTGTTTTATTTTTTTGTTTAATTTAATATTTTTTTAAAACTCCCTTACATCTATTTCCAATCTTCTCTCTCCTACTTAGCATTATCCAAATTCCTACAAATTAAATTCTTAATTTTCTCATTATCTTACAATTTTTTTATTTCTAATTACACTAATCTTATTTTAAGTTTTAACTTTCAAAATTTCTAACTTTCTCATTATTAAATTTCCAGATCCAATGTTATATATTTAACCACTCTAAAAATTCACTATCTCTTTTTTCGCAGTTCTTTTATTATTCTACATTTTTTTTATTTTTAATTAAAGTTTAATTAAAATTTTCAAATCTAATCTTAATGAAATTAATAATTTCTTTAAGAATTCCGCTTAACATGTGGGAACGTACATGTACTAGTTAACTTTTAAAATCCTTCATTGTATTTTCTCTCCTCATAAAAGTGTAACACTCTTTTCCATTCACATTAAATCACGGTAAAAATTTGAACAAGCCTCTTAAACAATTGTCTCTCTTCCATCCAACTTTAATAAATATTACTCACAAATATTAAATCATTGGCGGAGACAAATCAAATTCAAAGTTAGTTGAAAAAAATGGATTGAACCAAACCCATTTTGACTAAAAAACCGAGAAAATAAATTTATGGACCCGTAAAAAGAAAACCAATTAAAACTTCGTTTGAAATATAGGAAGATGTCTTCTTTGTATTTGAAATTGGCCGGTCAATTCAAAAAGTTAATTTTAATTAAATTTTTGTAAAGTACAAGTAAAAAATATAATTTTAATTTAATTTAAATTTAAATTTATATAAAAAAAAATTATTATATAAAAATGTGATTGAATTAATAAATAAGATAATTGAAATAAAGAATTTTAAAAAAATTGTAAGAAAAAAAACGATTTTTAGAACATATATAATTAATTTCATTAAGTAAACTAAAAAAGTGAAGTGCCGGCGGAATTGATCCGCTCAGGCGCCCAAGGTCCGTGTTCGGTCCCCCATGGGAGCGAATAATTGCCTCAATTAATTGGGAGGCTTGGTGGCTTATATATGAGATGCTTGGTGGGTCCGTGCCTAAAAATCGATTATTTTAAAAAAAAATATATTAGGCAATGGTTTTCAACATTTGTCAAATGAGGAATTTGGACAATGATTTGAAAAATGTGCAATCTTGCTGCAAGCGGTTCAAAACTGTCCAAGCTTGGACAGCTGCTACTTGGAGAGCGGTTATAACAGCTCTCCAAGGTCATTTTTCACAGCTGTCCAAGCCCAAATGTGTATTAGTGAATTCTTTAGGCAAACAAACTATTTACTAACAATCTAATTACACATTTGTAATTTTTATAGATAAACTTACATATACAAATAATTTACTAGGTAATTTACATTTTCGTAGACAATTATATTTGTAGTTTAAAAATATAATTTGAAAATTTTGTAGGCAAGTCGTAAACAAATTTTACTATTTAAGAATGAAATTATTTTTGTTAAAAATTTCGTAAGCATACTGAAAAAATATTGAAAATTTTCGTAGATAATAAACTATTTTCTTATAGTGATGACGTACAATTGTACAAATATATATACTACGATTTACCTACGGGCACACTGTGGTGCATTGCGGGTCGGAAGAGTGCAACACAAAGCGATGCCTTTTCGGCACACATATATTTATACACTTTTTCAAGCATTCTTGAGAGAATTCCGTCGATCTAAGCTTTTAGATGAGGCGAAATTCTCTCATAATATCGAAAGCCCGAGTTATGGGTTCGATTCGTGGAAGCACTCCACCCATTTAAATTGTCCTCTGTTGGGCCTCCTTTCCAGAGAAAGAGAGGCAATGATTTACATTGGTCGGTGGGAAAACCTATTTTTAGCGTCTTGAAGCAAACGTTTTATTTCGGTGCATATAAAACAGGGGTGAGGGCAGAGTGTTTCCAATTTTTTTTTTCTCTTTTGAGCTCATGTGTTGTGTTTTGCTTATAACTATATGCATATGACAAGTATAAACATAAAGCAATAAACAACACAGCAATATATAGTGGTTCGGACAACAGGTCCTACATCCACTCTCCTCTCTAGGGAAATTCCTTCAAGCAGGACTTATCACCCTCCACGGGATTGCTTATAGATATTTCTGAGAGCTCACACTGAACCGGACTTATAACCCTCTCTCGGGTTCGCCTCGGGACTTATCACCCTCCACGGGATTGCCTACAGATATTTAACGAGTTCACACTCCAACGGGACTTATCACCCTCACTCGGGATTGCCTAACAACTACCTCACTTCACCACTGGGTTTGAGTTTGGTGTTGTCTCCAACTATGGTGAGATTTTCCCTTACAATGGTTTAGCCTCAATCTTTAAGGTTGGGAAAATCTCTCTAAGCTATGATACATCGTGGGTTGCTTAGGTTGGGTTCTAGAACACTCTTTGAATATATTTGTATATCTGGAGACTTGTGTTCTAGGGTGGGAATGCTTTGACTATAACGCTCTTTTGGCTTTGTAGCATTTTTGTGCATAATCTCCACGCATCCACACTTTCGATAATGAAGGAAGAACTTGTATTTATAGTGTGGATTTGAATGTTACCATTGGAAGAATCACATTCAAATCCATCTTATTCTTTGTAAGTTCTGCGACTTTTTTCAGGCTGGTTGTCTTCCTCTCGTTGGTCCACGTCGGAAATTTGGATTCCAGCGGCTATATTCCTCGGCTTGATTGCCTCGGAACATTCGGGGATATCTTGAGCATTGGGTACATTCTTGAGTCTTTAGTAGTCTTTTGCCTTGCCTTGATTTCTCTCGAGTTCTTGAGTTCTCTGAGTCTTCATGTTCTCTGAGTCTTGAGTTCTCTGAGTCTTGAGTTCTCTGAGTCTTGAGGTTCTCACGAGGCTTGTTTCTCTGAGTCTTGGGTTCTGCGAGGCCGAGGTTCTCTGAGCCTTGGTTCTCGATATCTCTTGAGTCTTGAGTTCTCTGAGTCTTGAGTTCTCTGAGTCTTGAGTTCTCTGAGGCCGGGTTCTCTGAGCCTTGGTTTCTCACGAGTCTTGGGTTCTCACGAGTCTTGAGGTTCTCACGAGGCTTGAGTTCTCTGAGCCTTGGTTTCTCTGAGTCTTGAGTTCTCTGAGCCTTGAGTTCTCGGTATCTCTTTGAGTCTTGATATCTCGGTTTCTTCTTGAGTCTTGAAAACTAACATGTTCTATATCTGCAGCTATACATAGTGCAAAATAATAATGCGAACACTCTAAAAGTAGAATCGACTCATCTATCAAGATTATCTGAACATGTCATACTCGGGGTTTTGGGATCTAATCAAAATCCTTTTATTAAATTCATTTCCCAACAATTTCCCCTTTTTGATGATGCAAAACCTATCTTGTTACAAACATATAACCCATACTCGGGTTTTAGGTTTTTTCCTATTACAAGAATGGTAAATCTCTAATCAATTTAAATCATTCAACAGATTTCTTCAGTAATGAATCTTTCCTAAATAGATCATTACTAAATACTTAAGCAATTTCTCCCATAGCATCATATAGTTTCCCCTTTATATGAGCATACAATCAGATCAGAGACATTCAATCAGGCATATCAACATAAAAGACATGTAAAAAAGATAATGAGGTATTATCTTTGAGCATAAAGATAAAAGTTTCATTGATTGTATGTTATCAGTTACAGATTACAATGAACTTATCAAAGAAATAAAGACAAAAACATAAAGAATTACAAGTCTTCAGTTTTGGTCTTCAGTCTTCTGTCTTCAGCTCGGCTCCTCATTCTTCTTCAATGGACCTTGTCTGATCAGGTATACTGACACTCATGCTGACTGAGTTCAGTTTCTTCGACTTCAGACATCTTGACCCTCCAGGTCTTTTGACCTATACTGAGTCTCAGTTTACTTTACTTACTGAGTCTCAGATCACTTTACCCAAGCTTATCGATTTCTTCTTTTGCCTGATCTGATTAGCTCGACTAATCAGATCAACACATCTTTAGATCAACATAGCATCAGTCATTATATCGGGGTTAGCATATCGGGGTTTATCATATCGATCTTGATCACGTCGACCTCGTCGGTCTTCATCCGCTCATTATCATATCGATCTCGATCACGTCGATCTTATTCGATCTCTTTTTGCTCATATTACGATTTGCAACCTTCTCTTTTGATTTCTTTGGTTTTAGCTTTTCTTCACTTACGGTTTTTGCATTTCGTCATTTGAACTCATCTAACTTATTTGATCTCGTCGGTCTAAATGCATGACCCATGTCTTGATCTTGATCATTTACTTTTTGATTCTGTGAGTTCCCCTCAAGTTGAAGTTCCCCTTTCAACCGATATAGACCGATATATCCGATTTGGTGAAGTTTTTCAAGCTCGGTGATTTTCTTCATTTGATCGACTTTTATATAATCGATTTTTTGTTGACCTAATCGATTCTCCGCCAGATTAAGCCGATTCTTGGAAAGTATTCTTTGCCAAAACTTAGTACAGAGTAGTAGCCTCTATTCCTAAGTTGGTGCGATTTGACATCGTAAATATCGTCGACACTCTCGATATGTCAATCCGTAGTAACTTTATCCAATTATCGGTCGCGTGATTTCTACATCGGCCGTCCTTGTGATGCAAATTTTTCTAAAAAGGCTTTGAGAACTCAAATTTGCATCCGCACCCTTAACAGCCTCTATAAATTGGACCAATATTTTACCACGACATAACTCATTCACCATACTTATCTTCTTTGTAGAATCATGTATTACGGTGAACCCTTGTTTCGATGAGACTTAGGCAAACATTTTTACCCCTTTTCCATGATTTCATCTTCTCAAATCAACCCCTGTGTGTCCCTTTTTTGCGGTTCTCGTCGTCATCAAAGATTTCTCATACAATCGTTGCTAAGCTTCTCTACCATCGGGGTGGCGGATCTCTTTATGCATGGCGAGAAGACACTTCTCTGTCGTATGCACCTTTGTGTGTCTTTACGGATAGCGTAACGGCGATTAGCAGACTCGATCGAAAATGAGCGTGAGTTTGATATCGATCTTGATCGGACAACGGTGATCTTCCTATATCAACTCACCATTTGCTGTTGGAGAGCCTCTTGACTCTTTCTTAGGGGCTCGCGGCTTAAAAATCCTATCAAGGCCGCTCTCGCTCCATTGGAGAGTCCATCGGTTCTTGGCATAGGATTACCTTTCAAGCCTCCTCACCTGTTAAGTGGGGAAAAATGAGCATGTGATCTTAAAATCTCTCTTTCTCCTCCTCTTAATCACTACTATAGATCGGGTTTGGGTTTGGATGAAGGTTTAGGGTTATGGCTTAAAGGTTTAGGGTTTAGAGTTATATATTGACCTCCAGGTTCTCTTGCATTTGTAACTTGTAATGTAAACGACCTTGGTCTTTATCAATGAAAAGTTCTATTATTCCATTGTTGTGTAAAACTTTACGTTTCCTTGATACCACTTGTTGGTATCGAGATCGAGAGACGAGTTTTAAAATGGATCTTTCAAAGCGATTACATTGAAGAAGTAATCTTTTGAGCACCGCTTTCCGATACCACTTGTTGGTCGGTGGGAAAACCTATTTTTACAGCGTGAGGAAGCAAAAACGTTTTATTTCGGTGCATATAAAACAGGGGTGAGGGCAGAGTGTTTCCAATTTTTTTTTTCTCTTTTGAGCTCATGTGTTGTGTTTTGCTTATAACTATATGCTTATGACAAGTATACACATAAAGCAGTAAACAACACAGCAATATATAGTGGTTCGGACAACCAGTCCTACATCCACTCTCCCTCTCTAGGGAAATTCCTTCAAAGCGGGACTTATCACCCTCCACGGGATTGCTTATAGATATTTCTGAGCTCACACTCGAATGGACTTATAACCCCTCTCGGGTTCGCCTCGGGACTTATCACCCTCCACGGGATTGCCTCTGAGATATTTAACGAGTTCACACTCCAAGCGGGACTTATCACCCTCACTCGGGATTGCCTAACAACTACCTCACTTCACCACTGGGTTTGGGTTTGGTGTTGTCTCCAACTATGGTGAGATTTTCCCTTACAATGGTTTAGCCTCAATGCTAAGGTTGGGAAAATCTCTCTAAGCTTATGATACATCATGGGTTGCTTAGGTTGGGTACTAGAACACTCTTTGAATATATTTGTATATCTACTGGACTTGTGTTCTAGGGTGGGAATGCTTTTGACTATAACGCTCTTTGGCTTTGTAGCATTTTGTGCATAATCTCGCATCCACACTTTCGATAATGAAGGAAGAACTTGTATTTATAGTGTGGATTTGAATGTTCCGTTGGAGAGAATCACATTCAAATTCATACTATTCTTTGTAAGTTCTGCGACTTTTTCAGTGGTTGTCTTCCTCTCGTTGGTCCACGTCATTTGGATTCAGCGGCTATATTCCTGACTTGATTGCCTCGGAACATTCGGGATATCTTGAGCATTGATTACATTTCTTGAGTCTTTAGTAATTCTTGTGCCTTGATATTTCTCACGAGTCTTTGAGTTCTCTGAGTCTTCGTATTCTCTGAGTCTTGGTTCTCTGAGTCTTGAGTTCTCTGAGTCTTGAGTTCTCTGAGTCTTGAGTTCTCTGAGGCTTGGTTTCTCTGAGTCTTGAGTTCTCCGAGGCCCGGGTTCTCGAGCCTTGGGTTCTCGATATCTCTTGAGTCTTGAGGTTCTATGAGTCTTGAGTTCTCTCGAGGCCGGGTTCTCTGAGCCTTGGTTTCCTGAGTCTTGAGTTCTCTGAGTCTTGAGTTCTCGAGGCTTGAGTTCTCTGAGCCTTGGTTTCTCTGAGTCTTGAGTTCTCGAGGCTTGAGTTCTCTGAGCCTTGGTTCTCGATATCTCTTGAAGTCTTGATATCTCGATTTCTTCTTGAGTCTTGAAAACTAACCATTCAGATCTGCCGACTATACATGGTGCAGATAATATCCTGAACACTCTAAAACTGAATCCTGACTCATCTATCAAGATTATCCTGAACATGTCATACTCAGGGGGTTTGGGATCTAATCAAAATCCTTTTTATTAAATTCATTTCCTAACAGATTCGGCCAACGATTGAGGGAGAGTGTTAAGAGAAATTAAATAAATAGATTATTCCGACCCTCTCTACAAGCTCAAGCTTTTAGATGAGACGGAATTCTCTCAATTACTATAATGCGATTTTGTTTATAATAAACTTATCATATTTATAGCAACATAAAGTTTTATGTTGGTGAGTATCACGAATTCAATCTTCAGTAGATATCATGTGAATCACGTTGACGGTAATTCTCTTTTCTGAATGTATTTTTATGCATATGCATACGAATTTGATCATATGCCCGCAGGTGGGCACAAATTTATATGTCCACCGCTTACCCGAACCCAACCCGACCCGAACTCAAACCCAGTCCAAGTGGTTCATGGTTCACCCGATCCGAATTGTTCATGGGTTTAGAGTTCATGATTTAGGGTTTATATTTATATAATTAATGAGAAGATTGAATTAATTAATTAAAGAAACTAATTAAATGATGGTGGTGAGACCTCGCATAGGTGGAACGCCACATAAGCGGTGAGCGTATAAATTTGTGCCTACATGCGGGCATATGATCAAATACGTGCATATATATACATAAAATGATACTATTCTCTTATCTGAATATTTATTGTTAACACAAATTTTAAGAAATGAATTGTTAGTATGACGGGGGATAATATTATTTTTTGATTGAGGTTAAATGATAAAGTAATGTCATATATGTAAATTAAATGAGACAAATTTGACTATAATATGAAAAAAATAATGATATTAAATGTAATATTGAGATGTTTGAGGGGTATAGATAAAAAATAAAAAAATATTTTATTATCATTTGTAGAAATGGATCGTCTTTTAAATAGGTCATATATTTGTAAAAAAGATAATTTTTCAAATTCTATAGTGTAGTTGTTGTTGATTGTTCTATTAAGACAGTTAGGTGGTATTTTAGAACTCATTTGGAATAGTGAGAAACACATATTTTTTCTTTAATGAATTTGAAAACACCCCTTAGTTAAGAGGTTTTATTTTTTCTTTTGTTAATAGAACAGTTACACGGTAAAACTGATTTACACGAGATACGTGGTGTATAATTATCTAAAAGTAAAAAATCATTAACTTGGAGTATAAGAGTACTTCGATACCTCACAAAGAAAGAACAATCATTTCCAAAACAAGAAAACAAAAGAAAAACTTGTAACACTTCAATGACCTTAATTAATTAGACATGCTAAGACGGGTGTTTGTACGCAAGGAAAGCTTCGCCCTACTTTATTTAGACATGCTAAAACTAGTTAATTTTTTCAATCACAATTATTCATTATTTAATTTAATTTTGATCATTAAGATCCCTTTATTTTATCACATTAGAGTCATTTTCAATGTACATTTCACTTCTTTTTTTCTATTTCATGAAAGCTTCGTCGACTTTCAAAAATATAGAGTTTTATTCTTTGCATATTATTGAGATAAAATTGGAAGGAATTGAATCGTCTTCTTCGCAGGTAATGCTACAAAATTCTTTTCAATTTGTGAGTTTACAAAAGATTTGTTTAGTACTTTTGATCAAATGAATAATAGACACTGCATATTATTGAGATAAAATTGGAAGGAATTGAATAGTCTTTTGTTGTAACTAGCTAAATCAGCCTAGTTTAACAATGAATTTAATCAAGTAAAATAGCTAAAAATGGCCAAAAACAATAAACGATAACACGCAAATTTGTGACCCGGTTCATCCTTTGAATCAGACTACGTCCAGGGGCGTCCAAGCCAGGTATAAGTGTATAATATATTTGCCTAGAATACTAAGGTGTTCAACCCTTACAAATGTGACCTTGTTGGTCTATTTATACAACATATCCCGGTTTTAAGACGGGGGATTATACAAGGAAAGATGCCCCTCTGGTGCCTTCAATCCCGCGAGTCGTCCGCATCCTCGGTCCGAATTTGAGATCGCCCCTTTAATGAGCGCCAATCGGGGAATGGAGTACCCGGACGGAGTGGTTTGCTTGTTGTATACGTTCCTTATTTGGTCATGATTGTCCTTTACATGCTCTGGTCAGCTCCGACACGGATGTCACTAAGTGGGCGTCGGGTTGTGATCTCGATTTTTTTCACTTGAAAGTCGCTCACGACCGACCTCCATTTTATGTGATTTTGGCGCTTACGCCTTTTAAAGCGACCTCCCTTCTTTGGCGTCACCTCGAAGTGTAAGACTCTTTGACTTGTATCTGTAGTGTTCGTGGGACAGTGGTTTATTCCATGCTACAACAATTGCCCCTCAAGTCGAGGTCGCATGTTATGGAATGGGATATCGACTTGATCTTACGACTAGCACGGAACATGACTCCTTGTCCCGAGCATACGAAAAGTCACCTCGATAACGAATCGGTAGATCAGATTTCCTTGATTTTGGAGACTTGAAATGATGGTTTGCAAGGTCGATGATGTGAGGCGCCCGCTTAGTGGTCCAATAGGGCGCCTTGATGGTTAACACGCCACGATCCCACGATTCTGATCGTCGGAGGGGCCTGAATTATGAGATAATTTCATTTTGGCCCTCCCTTCCTTCTATAAATAGGCGGGGGAATTAGGTTTTTCAAAAATCTTTCTTCCCCCTCTGAAAATTTTCCAATCATTTGCGCTTTTCTTTCTTTTCAGTTCATCACCAGAATCCTCGGTTTCCTTCGCTTGGAATCAGGTAATTTTACTTTTGATCTCTTTAGTTTCTTTATGGCTTCTGGGTTTTCTGGTTCTCTTTCGGCTCCTCCACCCATGGTGGTTTCTTCTACCTCTGAGGATGATGTCCCGATTGCTCAAAGACCTATCCAGATGCGGTTTCGGGAAGTGAGGGCCGGGTGGTGAAGGTTCTTCGGCCTATCCGGTGGGTGATGGGTTGGAAGATGATGCGAATGATGAGCGTCGACATTTGTTTTCAGAGAAATTGGCGAGATCACTCATCTTCCTGCCTTGGATAGTAATCCCCAAACCTCTGCTCTCCAAAGGTAATCGGTGCCGGCTGGCTCCTCTGTCCATGCCGCAAATTTTGGGGCTTATGAACGGATCTTTGATTATGAGCTATATCACAGGCTTGGTTTTTATAAGCTGGCGCGCGAAGACCAATAAGTCGGTCTCCTCACGGTCATTTGCGTCGAGAAGAGATACCGTCGGTACTTTTCGACTACTACGTGAGAGGGCTTTCACGGTTGTATAAAAATGCCACGGATGTTCATTTCTATGGAGCGCCTCGGCGAGAGTGTTGATCAACCTCCCCTGTACGATATTGCGAATCACCCCACCATGGTCATTTGAGATCCGGCTTCCATCGCGATCCGGCTTATCTCCCACACCGGCGTACCGAATCTGAGCTTCATACGTGAGATCACCCCAAACGGGTGGAGTTACATCCTCTACCATGGTCGTGTTAGCAAGCGTTTTGAGGAGATTGCCTAATCCCGTGAGATTGGCTATGTGATGTCGCCATGCTCAAAGCCGAGGGTATCACATTGCCAGGCGATCGCATCGCGGCGATCCGATCGTGTACCGCGGCAAACCGTGGAAACTAATCACGGTATCAGGCAAACTAATCAGCTACTGTCGCGATCCGATCGTGTACCATGCAAACCGATCGACTATCGCGATCCGATCACACGTGAGATCCGATCAGTAGTATGCATCAGATCAAGCGACCGTAATCGAATCGTGAAAGAGTAATCTTGCCGGCTGATTTGATCCGTTAGACACACAAAAAGCTGACCAATGAGAAGATGACAACACATTTATTGATGTGACATAAAGCTGCAAGCAAAAGTGCAAAAGGACAAAGAAAAGCTGGAAGACTATTAGTATGGATTTGAATTTACTCTCCAACGGTAATATTCAAATCCACTATAAATACATTGCACTATCTTCAAAAGAAGATAATGGAGGATGCTGCAAAGTGAAGATTAAAGCCAAATATTCAAGCATCTTCATTCAAAAACACAGAGCATTTAATATTCAAATTTACCTAAGAGTGTTCTTCATTATTTCTAAGCATAAATGTAATATCCTAAGCTTTGAGAAATTTTCTCAACCTCAGCTTAAAGGCTAAAACAATGTAAGGGAAAATTTCACCTAGTTGAAAATAACACCAAACTCATACCCTTCTTGAGAGAGAAAATTAGTGGTTGAGTGAGGTAGTTAAGAAGCAATCCCGTAATCCCGTAAGGGAGGGTAGACAATCCAGTGAGGGAGATAACTCCCATAGGCAATCCCGTGAGGGAGATAAGTCCCGAGAGAGTGAGAACTCATTAAACATCTATAGACGATCCCGTGAGGGTGATAAGTCTCGTTGAGTGAGAGCTCCATAAATATCTGTTGGTTAAGTTGGTGCCCCATGAAGGAAAGAGTGGATGTAGGACAAGTTCGTCCGAACCACTATAAAAATACGTGTGTTCTTATTTACTTTCATATTAACTGTCATACATTCTTTAGCAAATATGCATTACACACATTCGAAAAAAAATTTAAAGTCACCTCCCATTGAGATTTTACGAGTTATAAATTGGGTTTTTCTGGGACCAACAAAATTTATAGAACTAACTTTATTTAAAGTCATAGTTACCCATGAAACCATTCGTGATTCAAACTCACTTCACTAATAAGTTTTTACAATCTTTCATCTTTGAAACTCGTTGAACATTAATTCACTTCTAAAAGAACTCTTAAAATTATAAGAAAACGAAATTGCTGGAGTAATTGAAACCACGTACAAACCGTTTCACCAATATAACGATTAAATGAGCAAAAAATCTTTCAAACAAAAGAACAATATTATCATTAATTAATACGATATATATAGCCAACAAAGTAACACAGAAGACTTCAATTCATATATGAATCACATACTATTGTACCTAAACACTACTAATCTCCCTACCAATCTCAAAACATGAAATGAAACTTATCTGCATTCACACCATACTTAAAAAAAACCCTAATTATAATATTCCCACCCCAATTTCCTCCCCCAAATCAAACCTAGAACGCCCTATCCGGGTCGACCTGACTGCACAGCCCCATATAAGCCAGAAACAAAACCCGGTCCTTGGCCCCGGTCCGATGATTCCCCGTATGTTTACAGAAATACTTCAACTGCTCCAGCGTGCAGCACCCCAGCGTCTGCCCCAGCAGCAGAAACAGCCAGTTAATATTCTTCTTCCGCTCACTGATCACCGGCCGCACGCTGCATTCGGCTTTGCATAGCTCACAGTTGAGCAGCGCCGGACTCATCCACGCTTTCGGCGCCCTCTGCCGCATCCCTTCCACGTTTTCCGACACGAAATCGGCCACTTTCCGGAACCTGTCCTCCAGATTGTACTGGATCCTGTACCTGCCGTCGCATTTCTTGCACTGCACGTCTCCCCCGATCAAGAAGATCTTCTTAGAGTGGAGTTGCCGGAGCGTGAGAACGGCGCAGCGGCGGTCGCCGGCCCAGGGGTACGGTGGTGGGATGGTGGCGGGTTTTCCCGGCGGTGGGGTTCCGGTTTGTCGGCGACGCGGGCGGCGGGGTGTGGGGTGGTGGCTCTGAGGTGGGACGGGTTCTGGCGCGACCGGTGGGTAGGTGAAGAGCGGCAGCGGCGGTGGTAGGGCGGCGGCGGCGTGGTGGCTGGGGGAGGAGAGGGAGAGGGTTAAGAAATTTGTATCCATGGTTTCGTCCATTTGATTGTTGTTGTTGTTATCCATTGGAGTTTTTTTTTTCAGATGAAATTAGAGAAGATGAAATTGAGAGTGTGTGGAAGGTTTTGTTAGAGATAGGGCTGAAATTTTTTGTACTAATACAAACGCGGATATATTGGATTCTTATATATTCCCGTTTGATTTGTTATTCCGTTATTTATTTTAAAATTTTAAATTTTCGAAAATTCAGTGCTAGGGTTTTTACTTTTTCTTTATTTCTTTGGACTTCGAAAATTTATCAAAAATTCGTTGATTGGGTTTTCTTTTTTAAATTAAAAAGTAGAGGGTAACACTGTTGTACAAAAGTTGTACCAATATTCTAGTAAAACAAAGTAGCTGATTGGGTTGCACGCTACAAAATACAAATAATGATACGGTTTAATTGTGTTTCACTTTTCTACTTAATTTAATTAGTTACATTTTAAAGAACTGAAGAAAAGACCAAGAAAGTGGTAGATTAATTATATTCATTGAATCAATAATTTTGAAATTTCATCTGTTCACACATATTAAAATTAATCCTCAAATTTGTAATCAAGAAGTTATTTAACTTGTTGGAAAATCTAAGCACATGACAAAAAACGAAATAGGTCAATACATCTCATAATTAAATATTTAATGCATCTCATAAATATTTAATAAATTCATACCATAAATATAGTAGTGGCCTCATAATAATCTTCTTTTCTAAGTCAATAGGTTCTCTTCCTTAATCTAAATATTCAGCAAATACATTATCTTTTGCTTGTAACTAATATTACCTACATACACTCTGCATCATTGATATTATTAATTATAACTCTAATTAGTATGTCTAACTCTAACTTAAATATTAGATCAGAAAAAATTTCTAACTTCAATATCAAATCTATTTTATACTGTAGGATCATATACAGCTAACATTTCGGTCCACTGAACGAATTAATATTCCCTTACTTGTAATACGAATGGATTTATAATCATCCTTAGCTAACAATAATACTCTTTTTTTTCTCCCAAAGTTCAAATGGTACAAAATTTATTTCTTTTATTTTCATTTTATAATTTTACTTATTAAATTGAAATTACGGATAAATTATGTACGTACAGTTGTACAACTAATATACCATACCACCTGAGTCCTAATATTACAGTAAATTGTTTGATCGAAAAAAAAATATATTACAGTAAATTGTTAATACATAAATTATTTCCTTAGCTAGTGTTTCTGCTCATGAAATTATTTGCAGTAATAATAGATGTAGTAAATTACTACATATTTTAAATTCAATAATTTTTTTTTAATTTTAAGGTTACGTATAATCAGTTACTTATTTTTTATATTGTTGATCTGTTTGATTTATTTTCCTTTAAATTACAATTTAAAATTTGATTTTACTGACGTGAAAAAATTGTTATTCACTATAAGAAAATGAGAATTGCCTATAATTTTTTTTTTTAAAATGGCTACAAAATTTTCCTACAAAAGTAATTCGGTCCTTAGAAATTGAGGATGTCCTACGATTTTCCTACCAAATTTTAGAATATTCTTTGAAAAAAATACCTACACAAATAATTCTTTAGGCAAACAAACTATTTACTAACAATCTAATTACACATTTGTAATTTTTATAGATAAACTTACATATACAAATAATTTACTGGGCAATTTACATTTTCGTAGGCAATTATATTTGTAGTTTCAAATTATATAATTATATTTGTAGTTTAAAAATATAATTTGAAAATTTTGTAGACAAGTCGTAAACAAGTTTTACTATTTAAGAATGAAATTATTTTTGTTAAAAATTTCGTAATCATATTAAAAAAATATTGAAAATTTTCGTTGATAATAAACTATTTTCAATTGTACAAATATATATACTACGATTTACCTACGGGCACACTGTGGTGCATTGCGGGTACGGAAGAGTGCAACAAGAGCAGTACGCACTCGGCACACATATATTTATACACTTTTTTCAAGCATTACTTTTAGATGAGACGGAATTCTCTCATAGTATCAGAGCCCAGGTTATGGGTTCGATTCCCGTGGAAGCACTCCACCCATTTAAATTATCCACTCTGTTAGACCTCTTTTCCAGATAGCAGAGACAATGATTCGGCCCACGATTGAGGGAGAGTGTTGAGAGAAATTAAATAAATAGATTATTCCCGACCCTCTCTACAAGCTCGAGCTTTTAGATGAGACGGAATTCTCTCAATTACTATAATGCGATTTTGTTTATAATAAACTTATCATATTTATAGCAACATAAAGTTTTATGTTGGTGAGTATCACGAATTCAATCTTCAGTAGATATCATGTGAATCACGTTGACGGTAATTCTCTTTTCTGAATGTATTTTTATGCATATGCATACGAATTTGATCATATGCCCGCAGGTGGGCACAAATTTATATGCCCACCGCTTACCCGAACCCAACCCGACCCGAACTCAAACCCAGTCCAAGTGGTCCATGGTTCACCCGATCCGAATTATTCATGGGTTTAGAGTTCATGATTTAGGGTTTATATTTATATAATTAATGAGAAGATTGAATTAATTAATTAAAGAAACTAATTAAATGATGGTGGTGAGACCTCGCATAGGTGGAACGCCACATAAGCGGTGAGCGTATAAATTTGTGCCTACCTGCGGGCATATGATCAAATACGTGCATATATATACATAAAATGATACTATTCTCTTATCTGAATATTTATTGTTAACACAAATTTTAAGAAATGAATTGTTAGTATGACGGGGGATAACATTATTTTTTGATTGAGGTTAAATGATAAAGTAATGTCATATATGTAAATTAAATGAGACAAATTTGACTATAATATGAAAAAAATAATGATATTAAATGTAATATTGAGATGTTTGAGGGGTATAGATAAAAAATAAAAAAATATTTTATTATCATTTGTAGAAATGGATAAATCTTTTAAATAGGTCATATATTTGTAAAAAAGATAATTTTTCAAATTCTATAGTGTAGTTGTTGTTGATTGTTCTATTAAGACAGTTAGGTGGTATTTTAGAACTCATTTGGAATAGTGAGAAACACATATTTTTTCTTTAATGAATTTGAAAACACCCCTTAGTTAAGAGGTTTTATTTTTTCTTTTGTTAATAGAACAGTTACACGGTAAAACTGATTTACACGAGATACGTGGTGTATAATTATCTAAAAGTAAAAAATCATTAACTTGGAGTATAAGAGTACTTCGATACCTCACAAAGAAAGAACAATCATTTCCAAAACAAGAAAACAAAAGAAAAACTTGTAACACTTCAATGACCTTAATTAATTAGACATGCTAAGACGGGTGTTTGTAAGCAAGGAAAGCTTCGCCCTACTTTATTTAGACATGCTAAAACTAGTTAATTTTTTCAATCACAATTATTCATTATTTAATTTAATTTTGATCATTAAGATCCCTTTATTTTATCGCATTAGAGTAATTTTCAATGTACATTTCACTTCTTTTTTTCTATTTCATGAAAGCTTCGTCGACTTTCAAAAATATATAGAGTTTTATTCTTTGCATATTATTGAGATAAAATTGGAAGGAATTGAATCGTCTTCTTCGCAGGTAATGCTACAAAATTCTTTTCAATTTGTGAGTTTACAAAAGATTTGTTTAGTACTTTTGATCAAATGAATAATAGACACTGCATATTATTGAGATAAAATTGGAAGGAATTGAATCGTCTTTTGTTGTAACTAGCTAAATCAGCCTAGTTTAACAATGAATTTAATAAAGTAAAATAGCCAAAAACGGCCAAAAACAATAAACGATAACACGCAAATTTGTGACCTGGTTCATCCTTTGAATCAGACTACGTCCAGGGGCGTCCAAGCCAGGTATAAGTGTATAATATATTTGCCTAGAATACTAAGGTGTTCAACCCTTACAAATGTGACCTTGTTGGTCTATTTATACAACATATCCCGGTTTTAAGACGGGGGATTATACAAGGAAAGATGCCCCTTTGGTGCCTTCAATCCCGCGAGTCGTCCGCATCCTCGGTCCGAATTTGAGATCGCCCCTTTAATGAGCGCCAATCGGGGAATGGAGTACCCGGACGGAGTGGTTTGCTTGTTGTATACGTTCCTTATTTGGTCATGATTGTCCTTTACATGCTACAGGTCGGGCTCCGACCTGGATGTCGCAAGTGGACGTCGGGTTGTGATCTCTGATTTTCACTTAAGTCGCTACGCGACCTCCCTGTTTATGTGATTTGGGCGCTTCGCCTTTTAAGGCGACCTCCCTTTGCTGACGTCACCTCGAAGTGTAAGACTCTTTGACTTGTATCTGTAGGGTTCGTGGGACAGTGGTTTATTCCATGCTACAACAATTGCCCCTCAAGTCGAGGTCGCATGTTATGGAATGGGATATCGACTTGATCTTACGACTAGCACGGAACATGACTCCTTGTCCCGAGCATACGAAAAGTCACCTCGATAACACGAATCAGCGCATCAGATTTCCTTGATTTTTGGAGACTTGAAATGATGGTTTGCAAGGTCGATGATGTGAGGCGCCGCAACAGGGTCCAATAGGACGCCGCAGTGGTTAACACGCGCGGATCCCACGATTCTGATCGTCGGAGGGGCCTGAATTATGAGATAATTTCATTTTGGCCCTCCCTTCCTTCTATAAATAGGCGGGGGAATTAGGTTTTTCAAAAACCTTTCTTCCCCCTCTGAAAATTTTCCAATCATTTGCGCTTTTCTTTCTTTTCAGTTCATCACCAGAATCCTCGGTTTCCTTCGCTTGGAATCAGGTAATTTTACTTTTGATCTCTTTAGTTTCTTTATGGCTTCTGGGTTTTCTGGTTCTCTTTCGGCTCCTCCGCCCATGGTGGTTTCTTCTTCCTCTGAGGATGATGTCCCGATTGCTCAGCACCGCCTTCTGAATTCTGGTTTCGCCGTGAGGACGGGTGGTGAAGGTTCTTCGGCCTATCCGGTGGGTGATGGGTTGGAAGATGATGCGAATGATGAACCGGCGTCTGACCTGTTTCTGGAGAAATTGGGCGAGATCACTCATCTTCCTGCCTTGGGTAGTAATCCCCAAACCTCTGCTCTCCAAAGGTAATCGGTGCCGGCTGGCTCCTCTGTCCATGCCGCAAATTTTGGGGCTTATGAACGGATCTTTGATTATGAGCTATATCACAGGCTTGGTTTTTATAAGCGACCTGAGCGCCAGTACCGCAAGTCGGTCTCCTCACAATTCGCTGCGTCTGAGAAGAGATACCGATCGGTACTTTCTGACTACTACGTGTGAGGGCTTCGCCGGTTGTATAAAATGCCACTGGATGTTCATTTCTATGGAGCGGCCCCTGAGGAGAGTGTTGATCAACCTCCCCCAGGTATGATAGTTGTGAATCAGCCCACCATGGCCGCTGAGATCCGCTTTCCACTGCATCCGGCTATCTCCCACCTGCTGGCAGCCTGGAATCTGAGCCTTACACAGATCACCCCAAACGGGTGGAGTTACATCCTCTCTACCATGGTCGTGTTGGGGCAAGCCGGCTTGAGGAGATTGCCCAATCCGGGTGAGATTGGCTATGTGATGTCGCCCGTTGCCCAGGCCGGAGGGTATCACGTTGTGCGATCAGGTACCGTGCGATCTGATCAGGTACCGTGCAAACTGTGCAAACTGATCAGCTATCGTGCAAACTGATCAGCTACCATGCGATCTGATCAGGTACCATGCAAACTGATCAGCTACCGTGCGATCTGATCAGCTACCGTGAGATCTGATCAGGTAGCGTGCAGACCAGATCAGGCGACCAGAATCAGAACAGGTGAACAGTAATCTGGCCGGCTGATTTGATCCGTTAGACACACAAAAAGCTGACCAATGAGAAGATGACAACACATTTATTGATGTGACATAAAGCTGCAAGCAAAAGTGCAAAAGGACAAAGAAAAGCTGGAAGACTATTAGTATGGATTTGAATTTACTCTCCAACGGTAATATTCAAATCCACTATAAATACATTGCACTATCTTCAAAAGAAGATAATGGAGGATGCTGCAAAGTGAAGATTAAAGCCAAATATTCAAGCATCTTCATTCAAAAACACAGAGCATTTAATATTCAAATTTACCTAAGAGTGTTCTTAATTATTTCTAAGCATAAATGTAATATCCTAAGCTTTGAGAGATTTTCTCAACCTCAGCTTAAAGGCTAAAACAATGTAAGAGAAAATTTCACCTAGTTGAAAATAACACCAAACTCATACCCTTTCTTGAGAGAGAAAATTAGTGGTTAAGTGAGGTAGTTAAGAAGCAATCCCGTAAGGGAGGGTAGACAATCCAGTGAGGGAGATAAGTCCCATAGGCAATCCCGTGAGGGAGATAAGTCCCGAGAGAGTGAGAACTCATTAAACATCTATAGACGATCCCGTGAGGGTGATAAGTCCCGTTGAGTGAGAGCTCCATAAATATATGTTGGTTAAGTTGGTGCCTCATGAAGGAAAGAGTGGATGTAGGACAAGTTCGTCCGAACCACTATAAAAATACGTGTGTTCTTATTTACTTTCATATTAACTGTCATACATTCTTTAGCAAATATGCATTACACACATTCGAAATAAAATTTAAAGTCAACTCCAATTGAGATTTTACGAGTTATAAATTGGGTTTTTCTGGGACCAACAAAATTTATAGAACTAACTTTATTTAAAGTCATAGTTACCCATGAAACCATTCGTGATTCAAACTCACTTCACTAATAAGTTTTTACAATCTTTCAGCTTTGAAACTCGTTGAACATTAATTCACTTCTAAAAGAACTCTTAAAATTATAAGAAAACGAAATTGCTGGAGTAATTGAAACCACGTACAAACCGTTTCACCAATATAACGATTAAATGAGCAAAAAATCTTTCAAACAAAAGAACAATATTATCATTAATTAATACGATATATATAGCCAACAAAGTAACACAGAAGACTTCAATTCATATATGAATCACATACTATTGTACCTAAACACTACTAATCTCCCTACCAATCTCAAAACATGAAATGAAACTTATCTGCATTCACACCATACTTAAAAAAAACCCTAATTATAATATTCCCACCCCAATTTCCTCCCCCAAATCAAACCTAGAACGCCCTATCCGGGTCGACCTGACTGCACAGCCCCATATAAGCCAGAAACAAAACCCGGTCCTTGGCCCCGGTCCGATGATTCCCCGTATGTTTACAGAAATACTTCAACTGCTCCAGCGTGCAGCACCCCAGCGTCTGCTCCAGCAGCAGAAACAGCCAGTTAATATTCTTCTTCCGCTCACTGATCACCGGCCGCACGCTGCATTCGGCTTTGCATAGCTCACAGTTGAGCAGCGCCGGACTCATCCACGCTTTCGGCGCCCTCTGCCGCATCCCTTCCACGTTTTCCGACACGAAATCGGCCACTTTCCGGAACCTGTCCTCCAGATTGTACTGGATCCTGTACCTGCCGTCGCATTTCTTGCACTGCACGTCTCCCCCGATCAAGAAGATCTTCTTAGAGTGGAGTTGCCGGAGCGTGAGAACGGCGCAGCGGCGGTCGCCGGCCCAGGGGTACGGTGGTGGGATGGTGGCGGGTTTTCCCGGCGGTGGGGTTCCGGTTTGTCGGCGACGCGGGCGGCGGGGTGTGGGGTGGTGGCTCTGAGGTGGGACGGGTTCTGGCGCGACCGGTGGGTAGGTGAAGAGCGGCAGCGGCGGTGGTAGGGCGGCGGCGGCGTGGTGGCTGGGGGAGGAGAGGGAGAGGGTTAAGAAATTTGTATCCATGGTTTCGTCCATTTGATTGTTGTTGTTGTTATCCATTGGAGTTTTTTTTTTTCAGATGAAATTAGAGAAGATGAAATTGAGAGTGTGTGGAAGGTTTTGTTAGAGATAGGGCTGAAATTTTTTGTACTAATACAAACGCGGATATATTGGATTCTTATATATTCCCGTTTGATTTGTTATTCCGTTATTTATTTTAAAATTTTAAATTTTCGAAAATTCAGTGCTAGGGTTATTACTTTTTCTTTATTTCTTTGGACTTCGAAAATTTATCAAAAATTCGTTGATTGGGTTTTCTTTTTTAAATTAAAAAGTAGAGGGTAACACTGTTGTACAAAAGTTGTACCAATATTCTAGTAAAACAAAGTAGCTGATTGGGTTACACGCTACAAAATACAAATAATGATACGGTTTAATTGTGTTTCACTTTTCTACTTAATTTAATTAGTTACATTTTAAAGAACTGAAGAAAAGACCAAGAAAGTGGTAGATTAATTATATTCATTGAATCAATAATTTTGAAATTTCATCTGTTCACACATATTAAAATTAATCCTCAAATTTGTAATCAAGAAGTTATTTAACTTGTTGGAAAATCTAAGCACATGACAAAAAACGAAATAGGTCAATACATCTCATAATTAAATATTTAATGCATCTCATAAATATTTAATAAATTCATACCATAAATATAGTAGTGGCCTCATAATAATCTTCTTTTCTAAGTCAATAGGTTCTCTTCCTTAATCTAAATATTCAGCAAATACATTATCTTTTGCTTGTAACTAATATTACCTACATACACTCTGCATCATTGATATTATTAATTATAACTCTAATTAGTATGTCTAACTCTAACTTAAATATTAGATCAGAAAAAATTTCTAACTTCAATATCAAATCTATTTTATACTGTAGGATCATATACAGCTAACATTTCGGTCCACTGAACGAATTAATATTCCCTTACTTGTAATACGAATGGATTTATAATCATCCTTAGCTAACAATAATACTCTTTTTTTTCTCCCAAAGTTCAAATGGTACAAAATTTATTTCTTTTATTTTCATTTTATAATTTTACTTATTAAATTGAAATTACGGATAAATTATGTACGTACAGTTGTACAACTAATATACCATACCACCTGAGTCCTAATATTACAGTAAATTGTTTGATCGAAAAAAAAATATATTACAGTAAATTGTTAATACATAAATTATTTCCTTAGCTAGTGTTTCTGCTCATGAAATTATTGCAGTAATAATAGATGTAGTAAATTACTACATATTTTAAATTCAATAATTTTTTTTTTAATTTTAAGGTTACGTATAATCAGTTACTTATTTTTTATATTGTTGATCTGTTTGATTTATTTTCCTTTAAATTACAATTTAAAATTTGATTTTACTGACGTGAAAAAATTGTTATTCACTATAAGAAAATGAGAATTGCCTATAATTTTTTTTTTAAAATGGCTACAAAATTTTCCTACAAAAGTAATTCGGTCCTTAGAAATTGAGGATGTCCTACGATTTTCCTACCAAATTTTAGAATTTTCTTTGAAAAAAATACCTACACAAATAATTCTTTAGGCAAACAAACTATTTACTAACAATCTAATTACACATTTGTAATTTTTATAGATAAACTTACATATACAAATAATTTACTGGGCAATTTACATTTTCGTAGGCAATTATATTTGTAGTTTCAAATTATATAATTATATTTGTAGTTTAAAAATATAATTTGAAAATTTTGTAGACAAGTCGTAAACAAGTTTTACTATTTAAGACATAAATTATTTTTGTTAAAAATTTCGTAATCATATTAAAAAAATATTGAAAATTTTCGTTGATAATAAACTATTTTCAATTGTACAAATATATATACTACGATTTACCTACGGGCACACTGTGGTGCATTGCGGGTACGGAAGAGTGCAACAAGAGCAGTACGCACTCGGCACACATATATTTATACACTTTTTTCAAGCATTACTTTTAGATGAGACGGAATTCTCTCATAGTATCAGAGCCCAGGTTATGGGTTCGATTCCCGTGGAAGCACTCCACCCATTTAAATTATCCACACTGTTGGACCTCTTTTCCAGATAGCAGAGACAATGACATTTAAATTATCCACTCTGTTGGACCTCTTTTCCAGATAGCAGAGACAATGATTCGGCCCACGATTGAGGGAGAGTGTTGAGGAAAATTAAATAAAAAGATTATTCCCGACCCTCTCTACAAGCTCGAGCTTTTAGATGAGACGGAATTCTCTCAATTACAATAATGCGATTTTGTTTATAATAAACTTATCATATTTATAGCAACATAAAATTTTATGTTGGTGAGTATCACGAATTCAATCTTCAGTAGATATCATGTGAATCACGTTGACGGTAATTCTCTTTTCTGAATGCATTTTTATGCATATGCATACGAATTTGATCATATGCCCGCAGGTGGGCACAAATTTATATGCCCACCGCTTACCCGAACCTAACCCGACCCAAATCCAAACCCAGTCCGAGTGATTCATGGTTCACCCGACCCGAATTATTCATGGGTTTAGAGTTCATGATTTAGAGTTTATATTTATATAATTAATGAGAAGATTGAATTAATTAATTAAAAAAACTAATTAAATGATGGTGGTGAGACCTCGCATAGGTGGCGCGCCACATAAGCGGTGAGCGTATAAGTTTGTGCCCACCTGCGGGCATATGATCAAATATGTGCATATATATACATAAAATGATACTCTTCTCTTATCTGAATATTTATTGTTAACACAAATTTTAAGAAATGAATTGTTAGTATTACGGGGGATAACATTATTTTTTGATTGAGGTTAAATGATAAAGTAATGTCATATATGTAAATTAAATGAGATAAATTTGACTATAATATGAAAAAAATAATGATATTAAATGTAATATTGAGATGTTTGAGGGGTATAGATAAAAAATAAAAAAATATTTTATTATCATTTGTAGAAATGGATCGTCTTTTAAATAGGTCATATATTTGTAAAAAAGATAATTTTTCAAATTCTATAGTGTAGTTGTTGTTGATTGTTCTATTAAGACAGTTAGGTGGAATTTTAGAACTCATTTGGAATAGTGAGAAACACATATTTTTTCTTTAATGAATTTGAAAACACCCCTTAGTTAAGAGGTTTTATTTTTTATTTTGTTAATAGAACAGTTACACGGTAAAACTGATTTACACGAGATACGTGGTGTATAATTATCTAAAAGTAAAAAATCATTAACTTGGAGCATAAGAGTACTTCGATACCTCACAAAGAAAGAACAATCATTTCCAAAACAAGAAAACAAAAGAAAAACTTGTAACACTTCAATGACCTTAATTAATTAGACATGCTAAGACGGGTGTTTGTACGCAAGGAAAGCTTCGCCCTACTTTATTTAGACATGCTAAAACTAGTTAATTTTTTCAATCACAATTATTCATTATTTAATTTAATTTTGATCATTAAGATCCCTTTATTTTATCACATTAGAGTCATTTTCAATGTACATTTCACTTCTTTTTTTCTATTTCATGAAAACTTCGTCGACTTTCAAAAATATATAGAGTTTTATTCTTTGCATATTATTGAGATAAAATTGGAAGGAATTGAATCGTCTTCTTCGCAGGTAATGCTACAAAATTCTTTTCAATTTGTGAGTTTACAAAAGATTTGTTTAGTACTTTTGATCAAATGAATAATAGACACTGCATATTATTGAGATAAAATTGGAAGGAATTGAATAGTCTTTTGTTGTAACTAGCTAAATCAGCCTAGTTTAACAATGAATTTAATCAAGTAAAATAGCTAAAAACGGCCAAAAACAATAAACGATAACACGCAAATTTGTGACCCGGTTCATCCTTTGCATCAGACTACGTCCAGGGGCGTCCAAGCCAGGTATAAGTGTATAATATATTTGCCTAGAATACTAAGGTGTTCAACCCTTACAAATGTGACCTTGTTGATCTATTTATACAACATATCCCGCCTTTAAGACGGGGGATTATACAAGGAAAGATGCCCCTTTGGGGCCTTCAATCCCACGAGTCGTCCGCATCCTCGATCCGATTTGAGATCGCCCCTTTAATGAGCGCCAATCGGGGAATGGAGTACCCGGACGGATTGGTTGGCTTGTTGTATACTTTCCTTATTTGGTCATGATTGTCCGTTACATGCTACAGGTCGGGCTCCGACCTGGATGTCGCAAGTGGACGTCGCGTTGTGATCTCTGATTTTCACTTAAGTCGCTACGCGACCTCCCTGTTTATGTGATTTGGGCGCTTCGCCTTTTAAGGCGACCTCCCTTTGCTGACGTCACCTCGAAGTGTAAGACTCTTTGACTTGTATCTGTAGGGTTCGTGGGACAGTGGTTTATTCCATGCTACAACAATTGCCCCTCAAGTCGAGGTCGCATGTTATGGAATGGGATATAGACTTGATCTTACAACTAGAACGGAACATGACTCCTTGCCCGAGCATACGAAAAGTCACCTCGATAACACGAATCAACGCATCAGATTTCCTCGATTTTCGGAGACTTGAAATGATGGTTTGCCAGGCCGATGATGTGTGGCGCCGCAACAGGGTCCAATAGGACACCGCAGTGGTTAACATGCGCGGATCCCGCGATTCTGATCATCAGAGGGGCCTGAATTATGAGAAAATTTCATTTTGGCCCTCCCCTCCTTCTATAAATAGGCGGGGGAATTAGGTTTTTCAAAAACCTTTCTCCCCCCTCTGAAAATTTTCCAATCATTTGCGCTTTTCTTCCTTTTCAGTTCATCACCAGAATCCTCGGTTTCCTTCGCTTGGAATCAGGTAATTTTACTTTTGATCTCTTTAGTTTCTTTGTGGCTTCTGGGTTTTCTGGTTCTCTTTCAGCTCCTCTGCCCATGGTGGTTTCTTCTTCCTCTGAGGATGATGTCCCGATTGCTCAGCGCCGCCGTCTGAATTCTGGTTCCGCTGTGAGGACGAGTGGTGAAAGTTCTTCGGCCTATCCGGTGGGTGATGGACGGGAAGATGATGTGAACGATGAACCGGCGTCTGACCGGTTTCTGGAGAAATTGGGCGAGATCACTCATCTTCCTGCCTTGGATAGTAATCCCCAAACCTCTGCTCTCCAAAGGCAATCGGTGGCCGGCTGGCTCCTCTGTCCATTCCGCAAATTTTGGGGCTTATGAACGGATCTTTGATTATGATCTATATCACCGGCTTGCTTTTTATAAGCGACCTGAGTGCCAGTACCGCAAGTCGGTCTCCTCGCAATTCACTGCGTCTGAGAAGAGATACCGATCGGTACTTTCTGACTACTACGTGCGAGGGCTTCGCCGGTTGTATAAAATGTCGCGGGATGTTCATTTCTATGGAGCGGCCCTTGATGAGAGTGCTGATCAACCTCCCCCGAGTATGATAGTTGTGAATCAGCCCACCATGGCCGCTGGGATCCGCTTTCCACTGCATCCGGCTATCTCCCACCTGCTGGCGGCCTGGAATCTGAGCCTTACACAGATCACCCCGAACAGGTGGAGTTACATCCTCTCTACCATGGTCGTGTTGGGGCAAGCCGCCTTGAGGAGATTGCCCAATCCGGGTGAGATTGGCTATGTGATGTCGCCCGTTGCCCAGGCCGAAGGGTATCATGTTGTGCGGCTTCGTAAGGGCAAGGAGCTTGTTAGTGGGATCCCTAACAAAGTCGATGGGTGGCACCAGAAATGGTGGTTTGTCGGAGGAGCTTGGGAGTCAGTCCCTCCGACCAGCACGCTTCCAATCCGAGTCCCTATTGACTACGCGATCCGCGTGGAAAATTGTATACTTTTTTCCGACTTTTACTTTCAATCGTACTGATCTAATTCTTTTATTGTCTTGCAGTGTACACGCCACGAACTTCTGATCTTTATTGGGATTTCACCGAGGCGTTCAAGGTAGCCCAAGATACTCCTCCGAGTTGGCTAGAGGTTGAATCGCTGAACTCCGAGCTGAACCGTTTATCCCCGCCACCTGCGAATCCCTTGTAAGCTTTGTCACATCTCTTTGGTGGTTCTTTACGGACCCACACTAACAGATTGGATGCTTGTTGGGCATATCTCGACCTACCGTCGCGAGCCTCCTGCTGCTGAAATGGCCTCCAGATCGAAGTCGATTCTTGGCTCGATGAGGCGCCAATCAAGCTTGGGCGCCTCTGCTGGTATTCCGGTTTAGCCCCCACCTCCTGTTGCCGACAAGGGCAAGAAGAAGAAATACGCTGCATCTGCCCCAGCGACCGGGGATCGTCCTCACAAGAGGACGCGGGAGGAGACTGGCTCTTATCGGTCTCATCGGGACGCTGGAAGAAGTGCCCCAGTTTCCACTCCTCCATCAGCCTCGGCTCTCGCCGAGGGTCGTCATCCAGATGACGATTCTTGGATCGGCTGGGATGAGGAAGTGATGAAAAGGTAGACCTCCGCCTGTTTCTGTGATATCTCATTTCAAAACTATCTGACCAAATCCCTTTGTTCTCCCTTTTTTATATCACAGCCCGGACCTGACGCCACACAAGTTATCGCCCGAGGTGCTGAGCTTCCTGAGGTCGAGGCTCCCTATCCTGGATGGCATCCCTGGTGATTGGCCCCACTACCTGACAAGGACGATGAACAATGTACCGCGAGTGTGGACGAAGGACGACCATGCCGCTGCTCGCTGCCAAAAGGTCACGGGTAACGTGTACTCGTCGATCGTGCATACCCTGAAGGCCACTTTCTAAATGGAGAAAGCTTGCGCCCAATCTGAGCTAGAGCTTGCCGACCTGGAGAAAGCTCGGGTGACCATCAATGATCAGGCCAAGACCGCGCTGAATGCACATGAGGTGCAGAAAAAGCTGGAGGTCGAAAAGTCCAACTTGGCCAGGAGGGTCCAGGAGCTCGAGGAGCAGTTGAAGGGAACCGAGGGCATGTTGGTGGTGAAGAGAGAGTCTGTGGCCCGGTTGATGGGGGATTTGGCCAGCAAAGATTCCGAGGTCGGGGCTAAGCTGGCTGCCGAACAGGAGCGGTTCAAGCGGACTGAAGAGCAAATTACTAATTTTGCTTATGTCTGTGCAATGGCTGGGGCCATTCGAGTTATCCACCGGAAGAGCCCGGACGCTGATTTTTCTGACCTCATCTCCGAGTTGGCCAGCTATATCGGGGCATATCCGCTTGATCCTGACCTCGTGCTCAAAATTAATGATTTGGAAGGATATGGCATTGACCTGTCCTTCTTTCCCAATCAGAGTTGGATTGTGTTCCCCACTCCCGACCCCAACGATACACAGCCGACAGACTCTGAGATGGTCCTTGAAACACAGACGGGTGAGGTCGGAGGCCATACGAAGGCCGCTGCTACCTTGGGTGCGGACCCCTCTAGTGATCAGGCCAAAACCTACCTTTAGGGGGTGTGTTTAGCAGCCCAAGAGTTGAGAGGTTAGCTGCCCACACATCCACCAGTGTTATTCAGCAGCAATTAGGTGGGAAGCCTTTGAATATAGTCAGTGGTGATGCTGATGGGATTCTGGATGTTCTTAAGAATGATAACATCAAGAATCCCGATAAGAAAAAAAGAGATTGAGAAGTTGTTGAACCCCATCTCCAACAATACTTTTGATCAGCATCCCCTGGAGTATCAAGAATCCCGATAAGAAAAAAGAGATTGAGAAGTTGTTGAACCCCGTCTCCAGCAATACTTTTGATCAGCATCCCCTAAAGTCGATTGTCGTCAACAAGTTGTCTAGGATTTGAATCTTGATAGATTGCTAGTTGTTTTATGATCCAGATGTATCTTTACTTTCCTGTTGGCTATTGGCCACCTAGTGTAGTTTGCCTTCGGGCTTATTGATGTAATTTCGACCTTCGGTCTTTTGTTATTAATGAATTTCTCTTCATTTTATTGTGCCGACCTGATTTCCTTATGCGACTTTTATCATTTGCATTTGCTCTTATCGTCTTATTGTCATTGCGAAGAGATTGTGAACTATGCTTAGTCGTCTTACAAAGTTAGGGGAGGGTCTCACCATTTAAGGTGGCGACCTCGCCGCAGGTATGTTGAAAGTCGTTCTTAGGGAAGTCAATATTGTGTATATGCAACTTTCCTTAGTTTTACACATAATTAAAAAGAGAGACATTATTATTACATAAACCGAAAATCATTACAAATAAGCGGTTCCAATTCATTGATAATACTTCTTCAAATGGGCTGCATTCCATGGGTATTGAGCCGGGGAGCCATCTGGGTTCTCGAGTTTGTATGCCCCATTTGATAATACTTTCGTGACCTAATATGGTCCTTCCCAATTTGGACCAAACACTCCTTTGCTTGCACCCAGTGTCTTTTTAAGGACCAGGTCGCCGATCCTGAACTGTCGAATCCGTACTTTCGAGTTGTAGTACTTTTTCGACTGCTGCTTGTATCTAGCATTCCTTATGTTGGCTTCTAGCCTTTTTTCTTCGAGTAAGTCTAAGTCCCTGAACAAGGTCTCTTCATTGTGATCGACCATGACCTGAGACGTACGCAGTTGTTGGGAGATGAATTTAATAAAAGATATATGATTTTGATTAAGATCCCAAAACCCCTGAGTATGACATGTTCAGAATGATCTTGATAGTTGAGTCAGGATTCAGTTTAAGAGTATTCAGGATGTTATCGCAAAATGTATAGTCACAGAGATATAGATCGGGATAGAGTTCAAGACTCGAAGAACTCAAGATGTTTTCAAGAAACCGAAGTTTCAAAGTGGAAATCGAAGCTTCAAGACTTCGATGAGAAATCGAGAATCAAGACTCAAATTGAGAAACCGAGATATCAAGACTCAAGATGAAAATGAGGAAATCAAGACTCAAGATGAAGACTCAAAAGATATCATCAGATATCATCAAGACTCAAGACTCAAGATCTTTCAAGACTCAAGAAGACTCAAGACGCAAGATCAAGATCAAGATAGAAGATCAAGAATATCAAGGCATGAATTATCAAGACTTCAAGAATGTCATCAATGCTCAAAAGATAAACTGAATGTTCCGAGGCAATCAAAAATATCTATCTCAAGGATGCAAATCCGAGAAGATCGCGATTCCTTAGAAAATAGATATTGCCCAAGACATTCCTATGCATAAAAGGAACTAAGACAAAGTGTTGTTAAGGTTATATCAACTCGTAGTTTGTAACCAAAAAGAGCCGTTGAAGGTGTCTACCTTTAAGCGGAGACAAAAAAGTCAAAAAGAGGAAGACAACATCATGCCATCCGACAATCGATAAAATGATGTGTCGAAAAAAAGATGTCGGATGTACAAAAGTTCGCATCGCAAAAAGTGAAGACCGGCTACATGAAAGGCTATTGCCTAAAATGTGTTGGGGAGTTTCAAACCCTAAATATAGTCGTTCTCACACACCATAAGAGGAAACTCAAGCTATCTCTCCAACGGATAGTTTTCAAGAGTGACCTTGGTGTATGCCTATAAATCTTGGTGACCTCTACATTGTAAGGTTACGGAAATTTATATTTAACTCAAGAAGCTCAAACTTATTATCGCAAAGTTAAAGCACTCAAAAAACTTAGAATTTCCCAAGTGCTTCTATATTGAAGAGAGCTCACTAAACTAAGCCTAGCTTGATAAGATTTATCCAAAGCTTAGTCGAGATATCCTATCCATTTGCATTGTACTTCATTGTAAAGGATATCTCATCCTAGTTGGAAACCAACAGAGAAACCCCAAACCCTTGAGAAGGTAGTTGGAGTGTGTTTGTTGGTGAGAAGAGTTGTAAAGAGTTAATAAACTACGCGGAGTAGTCAGAAAACTCTAGAGGAGAAGTTAGTAAGCTACAGAGGTAGTCTGAAAGCTTGTTTGTGTTTGAGTAAGTAAACTACGGAGGTAGTCAGAAAGCTCAAGGTTGGGTTGAGTAAGTAAACTACGTGGAGTAGTCAGAAAGCTCAGAGCCGAGTTGAGTATGTAAACTACGCGAGGTAGTCAGAAAGCTCAGAAGTGTTTAGTGAATTTCTCTGAGGATCAGAGAGAGTGGACGTAGGAGCTTGAGTCTCTGAACCACTATAATTGTTGTGTTATTTATTGCTTTCTTTATACGGCTTAAAATGTTGCATCTTGAGTTTGAAAGCATATTTTCACTGACATTTCAGTTGGAATCAATCCACTGAAAGTTGCATGTAATTGAATCACAGCCTAATCACTATTCCATTAAAGGAAGATTTTCAGCAAAGCTTAAAACGAGTATAAACTAAAGGGTCAACCATTCCCGCACATCTGAATAGCTAGAACAGATAGTTACCAAACTGAACTTACTCTTCCGAGGGTTCGATAAGTTAGTTAATCGATCCAAGCAACTCGGGATCTCGAAAACTCAGGACTCGGTTGGGATTATCCGAGGTATCCGAAAGTTATTTCGGGATCCTTTGTCTCAAGAGACTTTGACTCGAGCGATCTGTGCTTCTCGGGACCTAATCTTGATTATATCGACCCAAGTCGACCTCGAAGAAAAAAAGTTTTAAAAACACCGAACACGTGTATTCCCCCATACACGTGTAAGACTCGTTGCAGGGGACCAACAAGTGGTATTAGAGCGGTGGTTCAACTTGACCCACCGCTTTGTTGACCAAAGTTTTATTTGCTAAAAATAATTGGGTCTATCTCGAACCGATCTTATTTTTTGAATTTTTCAAAAGCTCGGATAAAAATGTCTTCTAAAAACTTCCCATGTTCTCGGTGGAGAACTATGATTTATGGAGACTGAGAATGCAGGCTCATCTGTATTCAAAACATGAGCGTATGTGGAGAGTGGCCTCTCAAGGACCATTCCAATTTACTGTGGTGAATCCCAGAGGAATAGAAGATGAGAGAATTGATCCTAGAGCAGAATTTCCTAAGTCTGATGACCAACTGACTCCTGAGGAGAGAAAGTTAGTCAATTTAGACTACATTGCTAAAGACACACTATACAGTACAATTGATGATGGTGTGATGGGAATGATCTCTCACTGTAATACTGCTAAAGAGATTTGGGATACACTAGCTGTAATGTGCCAAGGCACAGATCATATCAAGGAAAAGAAACTTTCAGTGGCAATTGGAAAGTTTGATAGTTTTGAAATGGATGATGGTGAATCAATAGACAAATTGGAAGTCAGATTCACTAGCATCATGAATGATCTAAATGCACTTGGATGGAAATATCCACAAAGAGAAGTTGCATTGAAAATTCTTAGAGGTCTTTCTAAGAAATGGGATATTCATGCAGTGGTGATTGAAAACACCAAGAACATTAATTCAATGCCATACCAACAAGTCTTCTCTGAGCTGAAGGCCTATGAATTTGTAATTGATAAGAAATCCAAAAAGGCTGACAACAAAGATGATTCATCATCTAGTAAGAATGTGGCTTTAAATGCCAAAGATAAAACCTGTAAAACTAGAGAGTCTGAGAACCCCCATGCCAAAAATCAGGATGAGTTTGAGGAAAAGCTAGCACTGATGGCAAGGAGGTTTAAAAGACTTAATAGTAGATTTGGAAAATACAAAAGCTATTACAGGAACCACAGGTACCAGAAGAAACCTGAGGATGATTAAGCGAGAAGAAGAAGGACACGAAAATTTGAATGATCTTCATCCAGAAAGAAGGACTCCAAGTCCAAAGAAGAAAGTGATCAGGATGATGATACCAACAGATGTTATAATTTTCAAAAGAAAGGTCACTTCCAGTATGATTGTCCAGATTTGAGTGCTAAGGAGAGAAGAGAAAGGCAAGCTAAAAGAGACAAGAAGTTCTCTAGCAAAAAAGCCATGGTTGCAGAAGAAGAACACTCTGAGGAGGGATCTAGCTCTTCAGATGAGATATTCTCAGACAGTGAAAGTGATGACATTTGTCTGATGGCCATTGAGGAGGTAAACTCTTCTTTCTCTGTTGTTGCTCCTACACTAGCACAAGAGTTTTCAAGTTCCACTGAAAAAAATAGTCATTTTGACGATGGATTCTTTTGAGAATCGATGAAGGACTATGGTGTTTTACAAGAAACGCTAAATAGAACTCAAAGGCCAGAATAAGGAACTGAAAGCTGAAAAATCTAAAATGGAAAGACTCTAGCAATATGAAATCACTTCTCAATTAATGGGAGCTACTGATGAACTGGATGTTCTGAAAGTACAACTCTCAGAGAAAGAGAAGTTGATAATGACCCTAATCGGAAAAGCTAGAGAAATCCACTGAAGAGATTCAAGCTAATCAGGACTAAGTTCAATGACCTCTCCGAGAAGCATGAAACTCTACAGAATCATGAGGATAGTGCACGTACGAGAAGAAGTTAACTCTATTGAATAATGCATCTAATGTAATAGATGAAATTGAGAGTTACCAGAGATCCGCCACTATAAAATCTAGATTGGGATACATTCGGGGGAACCTCACAAGGTGATCCGAATCTTTGCATCAAGTAGCAAGAAGACAATCTTTGTAAAACCAAATGACACCTACACTTCAAAATCAAGTAATGCCCAAGGTTGTAGACAAGGGAAAAGGACCTATGGTCTCAGTAAAACTGAATGATCAGGTTGGAAAGCCCAAACCTCAGGTGAAGGCTAGAAAACCTGAGCAGTCAGTTGGAAAGTTTCAGTAAGTACTTCAAAGCCTCGGGGCTAAGAATGCAAACCCGAAGGCTCCACATTGAACCATCGAGAGGAATCCTCGGATGAGAAACACTTTCAGCAGAGACATTCTCAACGAAGAGACCAACTCCTCAAGATATCTTGAAAGACCAGATTTAAAGAAAGAACAACTTTGAACCCCACTTGCCTAAGGGTAAAGGTTATCTGAACCCGAGTCATCAAAGATTTAGATCGGCTACACAAAAGCCTAAGCATCTGAACAAGAGGCCTGAACCAAAGAAGAATTCAAAAGCCCATGTTCATGCTAAAGCTAGCACACATACACAGAAAACTGCTAAGGCACCCAGAGTAGTGAATGTGTATGTTGATATTTATGGAAGACAATTAGCCACTCTAAAGTGATTAGAGTTGTCGGTGATTTGGATTCGAAAGGTACATCTAACCTTGTAGGACCTACACAAATTGGGTACCTAAAAATTGATCTTTTTCGGGAGGAAAACAAGGGACACCGAATCGACTAAAGATCACATAAATAGCGATGAAAGCAGAGATGAAAAGGCCATCGATGTATGGTATCTTGACGGTGGATGTTCAAGACATATGACAGATTCAAGAAGATACTCGGTGACTATGTTGAACAAAAAGGCCTGAGATCACTTTTTGGAGACAACTCAAGGGACATACTGAAGGATATGGAACTTTGGAAATCGACTCAGTTCATATCCATGGTGTTTCATATGTATCTGGATTGAAGCATAATTTGCTTTCAATAAGCCAATTCCGTGATAAGGGTTTTAATGTTGAGTTCTCTAAGAACTTATGTTTTGTGAAAGATGATATCTCACAGAAAGTATTACTGACTGGTACAAGAAAAGAGAATGTGTATCTTGCTGATTGGAGTTCAACTCCTAAAGATACATGTTTGGTTGCTAAAAGTTCCACAAATACCAGTTGGTTATGGCATAAAAGAATGAATCTCCTAAATTTTAAAACCCTGAACAAACTTGCAAGATTAGCTCTTGTGAGAGGGTTGCCTAATGATGTGTTCTGTAAGGAACATATTTGTGATGCGTGCCAGAAAGGAAAACAAATTAGAGCATCATTTAAAAGCAAAGTAGATGTTTCTTGACGATGAATACTTGCCATTCTTGCATATGGATCTTTTTGGTCCTATAACACCATTGAGCACTAATGGCAGAAAATACACATTGGTAGTAGTTGATGACTACTCAAGATATACTTGGGTTATATTCTTACTCAGTAAGAAAGAGACTCGAGATAAAAAGTTGCCAGACCATCTTGAAAAGGCTCAAGATTGAGAAAAAAATCGAGTGTGGTCAAAATCGATCGACAAATGAATCAATTTATAAATCATATCATATCTGATTATTGTGCAGAAAATGGAATTTCACATGAAAAATCAGCTGCAAGGTCCCCTCAACAAAATGGTGTTGCTGAAAGAAGGAACATGACTCTGAAAAGTTTCGAAGGACAATGACAATGATGAAGTCGATATTCCTAAAAGATTTTGAAATTTGAAGTTGTCAACACCGCATGCTACTCAGAATAGATCCATCTTGACTAAGAGTCAAGGCAAAACACCCTATGAGCTTTGGAATGAAAGGAAGCCTCTTTTTTTTTTTCGTGTGTTTGGTTGCAAGTGTTTCATACACAATAATGGTAAAGATCAGTTGAAAACATTTGATAGTAAAAGTTGGTGAAGGAATATTCTTAGGATACTCTCAAGTCAAAAAGCTTTTTGAGTTTACAATCTGAGGACTCTTATTGTGGAGGAAACACCTCATGTTGTTTTTGATGAATCTACTTGTGTTCGGAAAACAGGGAACATGATGCAGATGAACCGACTAAGAGGATCACCAGATTAAGCCTGAAGCAGAAAGATAAATCATCCATCGAACCGAAAAGAAGAAGTCGGTCACATCCTATGATTGGGTGACTCGGACTCGAATAAAGAAGTTCGAGGATGGTGAGACTCGGGAAAACCAACACTCCAAAGGTGACCAATGAGCAGACACCGATTCGGACTCGGTATGTGATGTCAATGAAGATGTGGTCACGGGTGAGGCAAATTCTGAATCTATCAACCAAAGGGGAACAAATGTGTCTCGACAATGTTCGAATAGAATTTCCACGAGGAAGATGATTCCCTTTCCTTTTTCTCGTTGTTCCACGAAGTTTATCGATTTAATCTGAACCTAACATTTCAAATGTTGAGGATACTCTTGAAGGGGGAACATCAAGAAGGAAATGGTTAGATAGTCACCCTACAAGTCGATTTTGGGTGATCTAGCGAAGGTGTTAAAACAAGAAGGTTCCATGGTGAGAGTGCATTATTCTGCTGCTTCCTATCGGAGAGAAAGAACACTGCCGAGATTGGTGAAGCTCTACAAGATTCTCATTGGATTCTTGCTATGCAAGATGGTGAATCAATTCTCAAGGAATGAAGTATGGGAGCTAGTAGATAGACCGAAAAGGCACAATGTCATTGGAACCAAGTGGGTTTTAAGAATAAAAGAGATGAAAACAACAACATTGTAAGAAAACAAAGGCAAGGCTAGTTGCACAAGGTTATTCCCAAAGAAGAAGGCTTGGATTATGATGAAACCTTTGCTTTTTGTTGCAAGACTAGAAGCCATCGATTGTTTCTTGCATATCTTTACCCACTTGAAGTTCACAGGTCTATCAAATGGATGTGAAAAGTGCATTTTTGAAGCGGTGTGCTTAAAGAAAGAGGTTTATGTGGAACAACCTCCGGTTTCAAGCAGAATGACCAAGTTTCTGAGCTCGGAAAAAGCTTTGTATGGTCTCAAGCAAGCACCCCGAGCATGGTATGATACTCTTTCTCGGTTTCTTCTTGACCATGGTTTTGTCAAATGGATTTGTTGATAGAACTCATTCGGGGATAGAAGATGGGGAAGATATCTTCTTGGTTGAGATATATGTTGATGACATCATTTTTGGATCTCAAACCATCATTTGTGTGAAAAGTTTTCAACACCGATGAAAGGCAAGTTTGAGATGTCAATGATGGGAGAGATGAATTTCTTTCTAGGTCTTCAAGTGAAACAATCAAAGGAAGGAATATTCATCAACGGGCAAAAGTACACCGTAGAGATTTGATTGCCAAATATGGTGTATGTAATTGCAAATGCGAGATAGGATTCCTATGAATACTAACTACAAGATAGATCGATTTCAAGGCAAATCGGTGAGTCATGCGATTATAGAGGAATCATTGGATCATTGCTCTATCTCACGACAAGTAGGCGGATATAACATTTCTTTGTTGGGATATGTGCAAGATACCAAGCTAATCCTAAATTTAGTCACATGGAGGTCGCCAAAAAAGATCTTGAAGTATCTTTAGGGCACGATGAATAGAGGATTATGGTATCGGTGATGATAACCTTGAATTAGCTGGTTACTCGGATCCGATTATGGAGGTTGCAGGATTTGACAGAAGTCCACAACAAAGAACTTGTCAATTTCTAGGAAGTAAGGTGATATCTTGGTTTTCGAAGAAAGCAGGACCTCGAAGTGTAACCAAGACTATCTTGAAGTTGAATACATGGTCTGCGCAGGAAGTCAAGTTGTGTTTCTCGATTCTTTCGCTCGGACAACAATTAAGGGATTATAAAGTTGTAGCCAATGAAGTACCAATATTTTGTGACAATAATAGTGCCATTGCTATTTCATAAAATCCCAAGATTGCACACGGATGCAAGCATGTGGATATCGGACATCACTTCATCGAGATCATGTCGAGAAAGAAGGACATAAGGATGGAGAAAATTCATCCGATAGTTAGAGAGATGATATCTTGACTAAACATTTGGTCAATCAAGATTTCGTGAACTTTCGGTTGAATTAGGGATGTTAGATCAGTGTATAGAGTAAAATCGAAAAATTAAAGGTTTTCGGATGCATGAAGTTTTCTCGAGAATTCTCTTTGAAGCTCGAGGATAAAATGGAAATACTAAACCGGGTCTCGTGAAACTTCAGATCATCAAGGTCAAGATACGGGATTATCTTGAACCCATTCAAGATTAAAGATTATCTCGACATTTTATCAAGGTCAAGATCAAGAAGACTGATAGAGATAAATTAGTCTGAAGAAGTAACGACTCATGCGACTCATTTATTGCTTAAGTAAAACTCAGTAATCATTTGCAATAAATACAAAACACCTAAGGAATGTTTTGGGCGGGATCGTTTGAAATTTCGAAGAAGGTCAATAGTCATTTAATGCTCTGTTACATTAATGACCAATGAGGATATTTTGGCGGCTTACTTTTCGGAGATCGTCTGTTCGTATACCCGATTAATCGGAGATTAATCTCAACCGTTGCTTTTCACCTAACCAACGCGATTTCCCACGATCTCGAAACTATTTATACCCCAATAAGCCATTCAAGCCCAATTCTATCAAACCCTTCGTTCCCAAAATCCTCTGCAAATTAATCCCCTTAGCCCAGAAATTCCTAACCCTAAATCTTCAAATCTTCAATCTCTCAAATGGCTCCTACCATTTTCGAGAAATTAGCCAAAACCAACAAACCCTGGTACGAGTTTGTTGTCTCGCTCGATAGCACAACCAATTCCAAACCAGAAGAGGAGGCTCTGCATATGATTCGACTAGCTAAACTCACCCATCTAGTTGCAAGCCGACAGGATCAAGAGTATGCGAAAGAGGTAATCGAATTCATCTGTAATTTGAGGATAGATGAAGAGGATGGTATGCATTCTAAGATTACTGTATCACATATAGAGCACTCGTCCAAATACATCGATGCTGAGAGGGATTTGTATATTATTCCAAAGAATTTAAATGATGTTTTTGAGCTCTGTGATAAAGGAGAGGATCCTTCTGTGTATATGTTGGGAAGAGAGCAGGAGTAATTAGATAGGATTGCTGAGAATCCTGTGAAATTTGAGGCTACATTGCATAAGAGGCACTTGAAGCCACAATATCGAGTTTTGATGGATATTGTGAGCAAAAGCATCATGAGCCTTGCGGGAGTTTTGAGCAGATCAAGACCTCAAGCTCGGATCGATGGCGGCGATCGAGGCTTCTCCCACCACTGACTTCAACTAGCTGAAATTCTTGATTCAGATGGTGAGTGAGCAAGCAAAGGTCATAAAGAAAGTTAACGGGGCTATTTCGATTAAAGGCAAGATCCACCATGCAACCAAAATAGCTTATATTTTGGAGATGTGCAGAGAGGAGGAGGATATCTTCGCCAATTCGACCCCATTCCCTAAGTCCAAGGTGCTCTTCAAGCCCATTCTTTGTGAAGAAACAGCCATCGGAAGAAGAAAGAAAAAAGAATCACCAAAAGCTGCTGCTGCTGAAGAGACCCAACAAACCAGGGGGAAGGTTTTGTTGGATGCCAAGATGGAGCAGGGTGAGAAGTTGAAGATGCAGAAAACCCTCGCTCCCAAGCGCAGAAGATTGGTGGTTCTCACCGATGAAGATGACGAAGGATTCTAAAGAGATTCAACCAGAGAGCCAAACGCTCGAATTTGCCACTACAAGTTTTGGCTCAGTTATCTCTAAGGCACAAGAACAGATCGAGGAGGAGGTGTCTTCTTCGAGGTGCTTGAGACTTGGCGATTCGCATAAAATTTCTCAAGAAATTTTAAAGGAACTCGAGCCTCGTAGATTTTTACCAAAGATGTGCCTCCAGACAGAAGAGCCAACTCGAGAGTCAATCGAGGAAGTGTCACCAGCCCCTTAACCCACTCGGATGCAAAATGATGACCTCGATCAAGACAACATTCGTTCTTCCGGAGACTCAGAGTGCCTTTTTTCTTGATGAGCTCCCCGAAAGGATCTATCGCTTGATCCTCACCGATGCTTCGATCGAACCGAGAGCCCGAGATGGAAGAAGGAGAAGTCAAGAAGGCGAGTGGAGGAGCAAGGGGAACGGTTCATTCTTGGCCCGATACCCCGAGCTCAAATTTCATACCCCGATCCAGAAGATGTCTTCTTCGGATTAAGGTCGACGCGGTTCAATCTCAATCGGACTCTTCCGGAGATGCTTGATATTGCCGCATTCAGAGGGGAAGACCGGTGGAATGAGGAGACGGCCTTCCCGACCGACTTCTCAGGTGGTTCGGGAGGACAAAGCTCGGGATGAAAAATTCGATTTTGATGAGCCGGGTTGAGAGGAAGATACCGAGAGGAGAGTTACTAAAGTTGGTGCCCTAGCAGGCGGAGACAAATCTCAAGATGGAGATGGGGACCAACAGGAGATGCCGAGGATCGATCTCGGATGGAGAAGGAAACTTCGGTGCCGATCAACCTGAATCGGTCAACCTCGATCGAATTTAACACTCTTCAGTACCTTTTCGCACTATTAACAATTATGCCAAAGTTTCTTGAAAGTTCTATCTTTAATTTCAATTGTCGATGTATGATCGGGCTGATTGGAGACCGGAGCTCGGGATGAAGCCGAAGCTCAGATGATCAATCAAAGCCGAGAAGGTGCGTAAGGTTCCTGAGATTGACCTCACTCCCTTGATGGAAAAACTTGAGAAGGTTGAGCCAATGATGATCAAGATTGCTCAGATGGAAGAAACATTGGCCAGCCAAACTCAAAAGATGGAGAATCTAAGTCACTCTTCAGAGCTGGTGCAAATCCAAAACACTCTGACCTCACAGATGACCTCCATGGAAGAAAAGCTTAATGAAAAGCTGGAGGGATTCAAGGCTGAGCTAAGTCTTTGAATCGAAATGTAAGCACCGGAGAAAGTTAATCGAATTTCTAGAGGTGAAACTGGCAGAGAAGAAAGAGGTGCTGATCAAGTCTGCTATTGAGGAAACGAGCTCAGTGCTCATGACCAAGATGACAGAGATGTTCAAAGATGCACTCTCTGGCCAGTTTGCCCATCTCTCTGAAGAAGTTTATGTGGCTAAGAACCACATCAGGAGGATGGAAGCTGAACAGGATTAGTTAGCAAGAGAGATCCGCTGTGTGAGCAAAGAACAATATCACATGGACACAGCACTCTCCAGACTTCTTCCAAAAAGTACGGTGCCAAGAAGGGGAAAAGGAAGGTGAAGACTTCGGGAAGTTATTGCACGTCTTATGGAGAAAAAGGCTCAAAAAAGATCTTTGAAATGTACATATTAGCTAAAGCCTTGAAGGAAGTCAAAGCTACTGAGAAGTTGAAGTTCGCTCAGGTGGAGAAGCCGATCTACACTCGAGTTTCTGAGGAAACCATGCTTGAAGTCGTCAGAGAGAAACTGAGTGATAGAGCTAAGGTTGGAACAAGCCAGGCTGCTGCTAAATTGCCTATGAAGAGGAAAGCCTTGGGCGTTGTTGAACCTGAAAGCAAGCGTGCGAAGGCTTCTAAGCCAATCCAGAGAAAGCTGATTCTGGATGAAGATGAAGAAGAATCTGAGTCTCAACCTCAGAAGAAAGTCTTCAACACAAGAGATGCTCTAAAGACACTCCAGATAGAACAAGCTAAGAAAAGCCGCCGCCCGTTCTCAAGCGCTGGTCTGCGGATCGAAAAGAAGATAGGCGAAAGAGAGCGAAGCGAAGGAGTGAATTCAAGAAGTTTGCGAGAAAGAGGAAAGGGACATCAAAAGCACTGAAGTGGCCACACGTTGACAAATGGATGCCTATCAATCTCAACGATATGTGGGAAGAGGTCAAGAGAACCTTCTAGTTCTATTATGATGTGCTCAGGGAGTGGAGAGGGGAAAGCTCATATCAGAATGAAGCATTCATTGAATATCTCCTAACCTTCTATCCAAAATATCTCCAAAGATGGATTAACCTTGCGGATGAAGGAGAGGTGCAGATAGTAGCCCCCGATCCATATTCCTACCCTCCTCCAAGACTTGGTAATGGCTTGGTGAATGAGAAGGCCATTACTCAAGAAATTGCTCAGTATGCTGGTCAGTTGGGTTTAACAGGGAACAATCCGGATATTATTAAGGAAAGAAATGAACTGAAGAAGAGGTTTTTCGGAATGTTCAACCTGGAGGTGCCCGCTGATGAAGTTGAAGAAGAAGCAAACTGAAGAGCAGAAGACTGAAGAGCCAAATCAAGATCGAAATCAAGACTCAGAAGATTCTGTAATCTTTAAATTTTTGTCTTTTTTATTTTGTTGATAAGACTCATTGTAATTTGTAATGGTATACCAATCATCAATGAAAACTTATCATTTATGCTCAAAAGATAATATCTCATTATCTTATTTACATGTCTTTTATATTTGATATGCTGAATGGATGTCTCTGAACTGTTTGTATGTTGATAAGGGGGAAATTGTTTAAGTATTTGGTGATGAACTATTTAAGAAGATTCATTACTGAAGAAATTATTAATTGTTGGGAGACTCTCTGAAATTGTTGGGAGATTCTCTGTTTCAGGAAATTATTGGGAGACATAATCTATCTTGTAATAGAATAAACTGAAACCTGAGTATAGGTTATATGTTTGTAACAAGATAGGTTTTGAGCATCATCAAAAAGGGGGAAATTGTTGGGAGATGAATTTAATAAAAGATATATGATTTTGATTAAGATCCCAAAACCCCTGAGTATGACATGTTCAGAATGATCTTGATAGTTGAGTCAGGATTCAGTTTTAGAGTATTCAGGATGTTATCTGCAAAATGTATAGTCAGCAGATATAGATCAGGATAGGTTCTGAAGACTCTGAAGAACTCAAGATGTTTCAAGAAACCAAGTTTCAAATGTGAAACCGAAGCTTCAAGACTCAAAGGAGAAACCGAGAATCAAGACTCGCTGAGAAATCGAGATATCAAGACTCAAGATGAAACTAAGGAATCAAGACTCAAAGATGAAGACTCAAGATGTCACCAGATATCGTCGAAGACTCAAGACTCGTAAGACGCCAAGACTCGTAAGACTCAAGACGCAAGACTGAAGATAGAAGATCAAGAATATCAAGGCAAGAATTATCAAGACTCGAAGAATGTATCGAATGCTCAGTATAAACCTGAATGTTCCGAGGCACTGAAAATATCTATCTGAAGGATGCAATACTGAGAAGATCGCGATTCCTTAGAAAATAGATATTGCCCAAGACATTCTCATGCAGACAAAAGGAACTAAGACAAAGTGTTGTTAAGGTTATATCAACTCAGAGTTTGTAACCAAAAAGAGCCGTTGAAGGTGTCTACCTTTAACTGGAGACAAAAGTCAAAAAGAGGAAGACAACATCGCCATCATACCATCGACATCGATAAAGGATTGTCGCTAAAAAAAGATGTCAGATGTACAAAAGTTCCAGACTGCAAAAAGTGAAGACCGGCTACATGAAAGGCTATTGCCTAAAACGTGTTAGGGAGTTTCAAACCCTAAATATAGTCGTTCCTCACACACCATAAGAGGAAACTCACGAAGCTATCTCTCCAACGGATAGTTTTCAAGAGTGACCTTGGTGTATGCCTATAAATACTGGTGACCCTCTACATTGTAAGGTTACGGGAAATTTATACGCAACTCAAGAAGCTCAAACTTATTATCGCAAAGTTAAAGCACTCGAAAAACTTAGAATTTCCCAAGTGCTTCTATATTGAAGAGAGCTCACTAAACTAAGCCTAGCTTGATAAGATTTATCCAAAGCATAGTCGAGATATCCTATCCATTTGCATTGTACTTCATTGTAAAGGATATCTCATCCTAGTTGGAAACCAACCGAGAAACCCCAAACCCTTGAGAAGGTAGTTGGAGTGTGTTTGTTGGTGAGAAGAGTTGTAAAGAGTTAATAAACTATGCGGAGTAGTCAGAAAACTCTAGAGGAGAAGTTAGTAAGCTACAGAGGTAGTCTGAAAGCTTGTTTGTGTTTGAGTAAGTAAACTACGGAGGTAGTCAGAAAGCTCAAGGTCGGGTTGAGTAAGTAAAACTACGTGGAGTAGTCGTAAAGCTCGGGGCGAGTTGAGTATGTAAACTACGCGAGGTAGTCAGAAAGCTCAGAAGTGTTTAGTTAATTTCTCTGAGGATCAGAGAGAGTGGACGTAGGAGCTTGAGTCTCTGAACCACTATAATTGTTGTGTTATTTATTGCTTTCTTTATCTGTGCTTAACTGTTGCATCACTGAGTTTGAAAGCATATTTTCACTTACATTTCAGTTGGAATCAATCCACTGGAAGTTGCATGTAATTGAATCACAGCCTAATCACTATTCCATTAAAGGAAGGTTTTCAGCAAAGCTTAAAACGAGTATAAACTAAAGGGCCAACCATTACGCACATCTCGAATAGCTAGAACAGATAGTTACCAAACCGAACTTACTCTTACGAGGGTTGATAAGTTAGTTATCGATCCAAGCAACTCCAAGATCTCTAAAACTCGAGGACTCGGTTGGGATTATTTGAGGTATCTAAAAGCATTTCGGGATCTTTGTCTCGGTGAGACTTTGACTCGAGGAAGCGATCTGTGCTTCTCGGGACCTAATCTTTAGGATTATCGACCCAAAGTGGCCTCGAAGAAAAAAGTTTTAAAAACACCGAACACGTGTATTCCCCCCATACACGTAAGACTTCGTTTGCACGGGACCACGAAGTAGTGTATGGAACTCCGACCTCCGGGGATCATCGCTTACGCATCCAAAGCCATCGAGTATGGGGTCTCTCCAGTTGAGTTGCGGCACGTTATCCTGTATGACCATAGCACATCCTGGCGGCTTACCGCCCATTTTCCTTCTTATCTTCGATCTTGGCTTTCAATGTGTGTTTGATAATTTTGTTCACTGCTTCGACCTGTCCATTAGACTGGGGATGGTATGGGGTCGAGAAGAGCTTAGTGATTTCCTATTTCCTGGAAAAGCTGTCGACCTTGAACTCATCAAATTGTTTCCCATTATCTGACATGATTGCTTGGGGTAGGCCAAATCTGCAAATAATGTTCCGCCAGATGAATTTAATGACGTGATCTTGATCTATGTTTGCCAAATCTTGACCTCGGTCCATTTTATGAAGTAATCCACCGCCACTAAAGTGTACTTGACTGAGCCCGGGGCTGTAGAAAGTGGCCCGATGATATCTATCCCCCACTTCGAAAATGGCCAGAGGCTGAGAATGCTGGAAAGTTCCTCCGGAGCGACTTTGATCGAAGGAGCATGGATTTGGCACTTGTGACATTACCTTGCAAACACGAGTGCATCAGCTCGTAAAGTGGGCCAAAAGTATCCTTGCCTAATCACCTTATGTGAGAGCGATTGCCCCCCAGCGTGGTTTCCGCATATCCCTTCGTGTATATCACGGAGGATAACCTGGTTTGTTATAGTGGTAACGACCGGCAATGGTATCTTTGAAACCCGCTTGTATATTTCACCATTGATGTGGTATATCCGGCCGACGGAGTTCTAGCTGCTTTGCTTGAAGTCGATCCACTGGTAATGTCCCAGACATCACGTAGTCGATGATAGGAGTCATCCAGCTCGAATGGTGGGCATCGAGTGTAACAACCATGGTGTTTTTAGTGGAAGGGTGGGGGAGCTTAGTGAGGGTGACATCTTTCATCTCTGCCGGCCCCTCCGAAGTCGCAAGGTGTGCTAATGCGTCGGCTCGCGAATTCGCGTCTCTTTGGACCAACTTGATGTGAATTTGATCAAACTTCAGGCACAGAGCTTTGACGACCTCTTGGTAGGCTGACATCCTGTCATCCCTAGCTTCGTATTCTCCTAATACCTGGAATGCTATGAGCTGAGAATCGGTAAATACTTGGAGCCTTTTTATACCCATGGCTATGGCCATTTCCAGGCCGCTAATGAACGCCTCATATTCTGCTTCGTTGTTGGTAGCATGAAATTCGAAAGTGATGGCATTTTGAAAAGACGTACCATCTGGGCTAATCAGTACCACACTTGCCCCTGATCTGTTGGCCATTGCGGAACCATCCACGTATAACTCCCAAGGCGGGCAGGTGTGGCCGATATCTCCCGGTGGGAAGGTAAGTTCGACAAGGAAATCAGCTAACACTTGAGCCTTAATCGCTGGTCGTGGTGCGTATGTTACCCCATACTGCCCGACTTCAATTGCCCACTTGAGACACTGCCCTATTGTATCAGGTCGATGGAGTATGTTGCGTAGAGGCAAAGAGGTGAGAACTTCGACCTGATGATCGAAAAAATACGGCCTCAATTTTCGCACGCTCATGACTAGGGCGTAGGCTAATTTCTCCATACGGGGATATCATTGCTCTATCTCGCTCAGTGTTTGACTTACGAAGTAAATGGGAAGATGATCCTGACCTTCCGCTCGCACGAGTACCGCGCTCAGAGCAGTTTCCGAAGCCGCCAGATATAGAAAAAGTTTTTCTCCAGGGACTGGTTTAGCAAGTATTCCGACATTAGCCAGGTAACTCTTGATCTCGTCTAGCACTTCCTATCTCTCCGTGGTCCATTTGAACTTTGATTTCCTCCGGATTGTGTCGAACATGGGCTTACATTTATCCCCCATCCTGGAGATGAACCTGTTCAAAGCAGCTAGCCATTCGGTTAATTTTTGGACCTCCTTGACTGTTCTTGGTGCTCCCATGTCTAGGATAGCTTGTATTTTGGCAGGATTCGCCTCTATCCCCCGCTTGCTAACCAGATGACCCAAGAATTTGCCTAACTCTACTCTGAAGTTGCATTTCTTCGGATTTAGCCTCATGTTGTACCTTCTAAGGATCTCGAAGGTTTGGGCAAGGTGCATCAGATGATCTTCCTTCCGTAAACTTTTTACGACGATGTCATCCACGTATACCTCCATTGTCTTTCCAATCTGCTCGGCGAACATGTGGTTGACTAGTCTCTGATATGTGGCTCCAGCATTTTTCAAGCCGAAAGACATCCTTTTCCAGCAATACATGTTCTTTTCGGTCAGGAAGGACGTGTGTTGGCGGTCAGGTTCATGCATGGCTATCTGATGGTATCCTGTGAAAGCATCCATGAAAGACATCATTTCATGCCCCGCTGTGTTGTCGATCAAATGATCGATGTGCGGCATTGGAAAGAAATCTTTCGGGCAAGCCTCATTGAGGTCGGTGAAGTCGATGCACAGTGGCCATGTCCCATTTGATCCAATAATCACTTCCAGCTCGAGCCGAGTTGGATCTACTTGAATTCTTTCGAACTCCTCTCCGGGTATCGCTCTGGGCCCTTCCACTCTTGGATCATCTATTTCAGCTTCAAGTATGAATTCCTCTGGTTCGGGACCCAACCTAGGATCGAGATCTTCGTGCTTTCTCTTGTTTGTCTTTTCATTGGTTACTTCGTTGTTTAGCATCATTACTTGATGGCCAGGTGCATGTATTGAATTAAAATAAGACAGAGAGTAAAACAAACATCCTCTAGCATCCACTTGGTCACCCTTAACGGTGCCAACAATTCCACCCTTAGTGTGGTATTTTATACAAAAGTAATATGTGGAGGACGCAGCCTCAAATTCGTGTTCAAACGGCCTCCCGAGGAAACCATTGTAGGTGCTCGGGAGGTCGATTACAAGGAAATCTAAAAGCCTACTGTTCCTAACCTTTTCATCTATAGTGGACAACAGCTCCACAGATAGACGAATCATACCCAGAGGTTTGACAGTCGTGTTCCCAAAGCCTTTCACCGTTCCTCAAGAAAATGAATTAAATCGTTCCCACAGACGGCGGCAATTGTTGTAACTAGCTAAATCAGCCTAGTTTAACAATGAATTTAATCAAGTAAAATAGCTAAAACGCCAAAAAACAATAAACGATAACACGTAAATTGGTGACTTGGTTCATCCTTTGAATCAGACTACGTCTGGGGGCGTCCAAGCAAGGTATAAGTGTATAATATATTTTCCTAGAATACTAAGGTGTTCAACCCTTACAAATGTGACCTTGTTGGTCTATTTATACAACATATCCCGCCTTTAAGACGGGGGATTATACAAGGAAAGATGCCCCTTTGGTGCCTTCAATCCCGCAAGTCGTCCGCATCCTCGGTCCGATTTGAGATCGCCCCTTTAATGAGCTCCAATCGGGAAATGGAGTACCGGACGGATTGGTTGGCTTGTTGTATGCTTTCCTTATTTGGTCATGACTGTCCGTTACATGCTACAGGTCGGGCTCCAACCTAGATTTGAGATCGCGACCTCCCTGTTTATGCGATTTGGGTGCTTCGCCTTTTAAGGCGACCTCCCTTTGCTGACGTCACCTCAAAATGTATTTGACTTGTATCTGTAGGGTTCGTGGGACAGTGGTTTATTCCATGCTACAACATCTTCTTCGCAGGTAATTCTACAAAATTCTTTTCAATTTGTGAGTTTACAAAAGATTTGTTTAGTACTTTTCAAATGAATAATAGACATAAGAAAACATGCCTCTTCATTTATGGATATTTATAGTTTAGTTACATAAATTTTTGATTGTATATTTAATTTCTTTTTGTAGGTAATTTTTTTTTTAGTATATTTAATTTTTTTTTTTTGTAGGTAATGGAATAAAAATTTGCCACTGTTAGCACTATTAATCCTGAAAAAGAGACTTGGACCTTGAGGGTTAAGGTCATGTGTTCATGGATGATGGTGTCTCAAGAATTTAAGGAAAACTTTAACTACGAGTTGAATTTAATTTGTGAGAATGTAAGTAATTATATTATTTTAAAATTTTAATTTATATCCCTTATCAACTAATTGTGAATCACCCCCCTATTCATATAAATCATCTATTTTAAAATTCTGCAATTCTATGAAGAGCTATTTATGGTATAAAATTTTGCCTTTAAAACCTATACATTTTATTAAATTAAATACATACTCCATAAATTATACTCCCTCCTATTATTTGTATATGTCATTCTGAGTTTTTCAGATAAATTAAGAATATTTTTTATGCAACATTAATCTTAATTTATTATAATTAAATATTTTTAACAATAAAATTATTAGTTGGTAAAATTATTCACACAACATTTGTAAGAATAATGAAAATTTAAATGACCATGAAAATTAATTATTAGGAGCATGGTTAGATCTTCATTGGGGCTGCACAGGGTTGCAACTCGGTGCAAGCTCCAACTAACATGCTATATATCTATATGTAATATGTGAATAAAATGAAATATATAAACTTAAGATTAGCTCAATATTATTTTTATTTTGTATTTAATTTACAATTATCAGTATAAAATTATGTCCATCCACGCACTCTTCATTCAGTCATTAAATTACGGCACAATATGTTACTTGGGCATAATATAATTTTGTTTCTCTAATTCTGTCATGTCCCCCTTCTTTTTCCTTAATCAAAACTTAATTAAAGTATTGAAATTCAAGAATTTCATCCACATCAAAGATTTTGCTTAATTGTAAATTTGGATGTGTTTGTTTGAGACAAACCTCCCACACAAACATTCAAAGTACAATCATCTGAATATGGTTTGTTTTTTTAATTTAATATTTTTATTTATTTAACTTGTTCATATTAAATATGTACATTATTCTCTCATTTTTTTCTCCTTATATTTTGAGGAATATGTATGAGTAATTTATTTTTTATTTTTTATATATTGTGACAATGATAATTTATTGACCACTATAATTATTATAAAAAAGGAAAAAAATGTAATAAAATATTAACATGGATTATTTTTTTTTGCACTTGTACTTTTTTTTTTTTCATGTAGTAACACGTTTTTATTCATAGGGTAACACTCTTTTGTTCATGTAGTAACACATCAAGTTGTTCTTTAAATCTGTAATTTTGGACTTGAAATTTCTTTTCGCGCTTGTACTGGTTTTGTTCAATGTAACACTGTATACATTTTATCGTAATACTATGTGAATACTCATGTATTACCATATGAACAACAATGTGTTACCTTGTGTTGGTCCCGGGGTAAACGAGTCTCACACCTGTATGGGTGGGGGAAGGGGGAATACACATGTATAGTGATTTTTAAACTTTTTACCAAACTGTGATCAGTGACTCAGGGGTGTCCTGAGAATTAGTCCTGAGAAGCACAAGATGCTCTGAGTTAGAGTCTACTGAGACAATAACACTAAGCGGCTTTCAGAGACTTCAGATTAGCCCAACTGGTCTGAGTTTTAAAAGAGAGTCCAAATAAGCTTGGAGTAGATAATAATCTTACTGACTACTCAGATGAGTTGATCAGTTTGACAACTATCTATACTAGCTTATCTAGAGTGTGAAATGTGTAGGCCTTAAGTTTATACTCATTTTATCTTGCTGAAAATCTTGGTCACTTAATAAAAAACAGTGGTTAAGACTGTGATCAATTTAATGCAAGCTCAGTGAATTGATTCCAACTTATTATCAGAAAAACACAGTATGCTTTCAGTGAAAATATGCAATAGATAAAATGCAAAGCAAAAAGCAAACAACATAGCAATTATAGTGGTTCAGAGACTCAAGCTCGTATGTCCACTCTCTCTAATCCCCAGAGAAATTTCTTAACTCACTACTACTACTACCTAAAGCTTTCAGACTGAACACAACAGCTTACTAACTTTCCACTATGAGTTTTCAGGCTGAACTATACTGCATCTTACTAACTCAACTCACACAAGCTTTCAGACTGAACTTAAGCAACTTATTAACTTCTTCTCTAGAGCTTTCAAGCTGAACTCAACTGTAGTCTACTCACTCTTTACAACTCTCACTTTCCAACAACTACACACTCAAACTTCCTAGCAAAAGGGTTTGGGTTTTGGTTGGTTTCCAACTAAGGTGAGATATCATTTTACAATAAGAACACAAGGTAAAAGTGTTGGAATTTAGAGGCACGTAAACACGTAATACATGCACAGCGGAAATAAACAGTTCACCAACAACGAACACATAATTGCAGATCTGTGCAAATTAGTAAACGAGTATTACGTGGATAACATAGTTGAGGAATCCGTGTAAGAATTCTGTTTACGTTTACTTGTATTTAATTATGCAATTAATTGTTCGTTGTTGGTGAACTGTTTAATTCCGCTGCGCATGTATTACGTGTTTACGTGCCTCTAAATACCAACAGTGGTATCAGAGCTTAGGCTCTTGATTTGATTGTATAATTGAAGTCTCTACCGCTACTCCAGAGGTGAAAATTAACGCATTGACTAACGGGCTGTGGGACGGGGAGTTATTCTCGTCACTTGCTAAGAAGCCGGTAACGTCCTTCGATGACTTAGTAAATAGGGCGGAGAAGTACGTTACCCTGGAGGAGATCAGAAAGGCCAAGAAGGCAGAAACCAAGTCTGGCGATAAAAGAAGAGACTCAGATTCTTGAAAGGGTAGGAACGAAGGAAGGACAGAGTCAAGGACAGAAAACAAAACGGAGGATAGGTCGGAAGGCACAAGGTCCTTTAATGGACCACGACCGAGATTTGAAAAGTATACACCCCTGAAGATCCAGCCAGCTGAGGTTTTGGAGGTGGCTGGAGATCTTCCGGAGATGAAGTTCCCTTGGTCAAGGGCTTGAGGGCCGTTGAATCCAAAATCAGATAAGTTTTGTCGCTATCACAACGATTACGGTCATGATACAAACTAGTGTTTTCATTTGAAGGATGAAATAGAAAGGTTGATCCAGGCAGGACATTTAAAGGAGTTTGTGTACTGAGATCGGCAAAACTCTCGAGGAAGCAAAAGAAGGGAGCCTGAAGAGAAAACAGATGAGCGTGATAAAAGGAGAAAAGAGGAGGCTGAGAAACCTCCAATCCAGGAAAGATATTTGATCCAGATCATTGTAGGAGGATCAGCGGTGGGAGATTCCTTCGAGCCAGGAAGAAAAGCGCCCGAGAAATGGAAACCAATCGCAGGTTATGATGTAGCACGGATCTTTGTGGATACAGGAAGCTCAGCAGACATCATGATGTGGGATTGCTACAAGAGAATGGAGTTGAACGCAAAGCTGCGTCCTGTTGAAACCTCCCTCTACGGTTTTACTGGCGGGGCTATCTAGCCCTTGGGAGAGGTCACACTGCAGGTGGGATTGGGGGAGTATCCAAGGAGGAGAGTCCTTATGGTAAATTTCCTGATTGTGCAGGCACCAGCCTCGTATAATGTGATTTTTGGGAGGCCGCTACTGAATGTGTTCCAAGCAGTGGTATCCACTTACCATATGAAGATGAAGTTTCCGGTGGGAGACGAGGTGGGAGAAGTCAGCGGAGACCAGACGCTGGCCAAAAAGTGTTATGTGGAGGTCGTACGAGTAGCCGATAAAAGTGTGCAGGACAAACAGGAAAGACTTAAAGGAGAGGACCCTGAGGTGAAGAAAGCCAAGGTATTAGAAGAGGAGAGTTCGGTGAAGATCCAGGCCGATGAGGAGCTGATGGCGATTGAGTTGTACCCTGGGAAAATTGGTTACACCACCAGGATAGGAACACAGATGGATGAGGTCTTAACGGAAAAGCTTATTAAAGTGCTAAGGAGAAACGCATATATTTTTGCCTTTTCTCCAGGAGACATGACAGGAATCCCATCAGAGGTGGCTATGCATTTCCTCAACGTTAAGGAAGGAGCGAAGCCAGTAAAACAAAAACTGAGGCATTTTGGGCAAGAAAAGGACGAGATCATCAGGGAAGAAGTTAGGAAGTTGCTGAAAGCTGGACACATTGAGTCAGTGGATTTCCCGGAATGGTTGGCCAATGCCGTGTTAGTCTCGAAGGGTGCTGGCAAGTGGAGAATGTGTATTGATTCAGGGACCTGAACAAAGCATGTCCAAAGGACCACTATCCCTTGCCGAGAATTGACCAGCTGGTGGACTCAACGTCGGGGTTCGAGTTGCTATCACCAAATACTGATGTTTCCCTGGGACAAACCTAAGGTCAGCTTTATTGTTTCATGTGGTACTTTTCGTATGTTAGGATGCCTTTCGGTTTAATTAATGCAGGAGCCAATTATCAACGAATGGTTGATAAAATATTTCGTAAACTATTGGGACGAAATATGGTGGATGATATGCTAGTCAAAAGTGTGGAGGCCAGGGGACACGTAGCGGACTTGGAAGAAGCCTTCGGCATGATTCAAGCCAATGGAATGAAGCTAAACCCAGCAAAATGCTCTTTCGGTGTGAGGTCGGCAAGTTCCTGGGTTATATGGTGACACATAGAGGGATTGAAGTAAACCCGGTGAAGGTGCAGGCGGTACTAGATATGCAGCCCCCTACCAACATTAGGGAGTTACAAAGATTGAATGGAAGAATAGCAGCCTTAAGCAGGTTCATCTCTAAGTCTGCAGAGAAAAGCCTTCACTTTTTCAGGGTGCTGAGGAAAGGAACAAGATTTGCTTGGGATGAGGAATGCCAGAAGGCGTTTGAGGAGTTGAAGTCACACTTGGCTCGATTGCCTCAACTGACTAAGTCGGTGATGGGAGAGGTCTTGTACTTATATTTCTCGGTAGGGGGAATATCCCTTAGTTCAGTATTGATTAAGGAGGAAGGTGTGGTTCAGAAGCCTATTTACTATGTGAGTAAAGTGATACAAGGAGCCAAGGCTAGATACTCAAAAACTGAAAAGGCAGCATTAACCATCATGGTCACCGCAAGAAGGCTAAGACCTTACTTTCTTTAGCATAAAATAATTGTTCGAACTAATTATCCCCTTAAACAGGTGTTAGGTCGGGTCAATTTATCAGGAAGGATGGTCAAATGGGCTGTAGAACTCGGAGAATATGACGTGGACTTAGAAACCAGAAGGGTGATCAAGGCACAAACCTTGTTTGACTTCATACAAGAAACCACTCGTCTGGAGTTGGAGAAGGAGTGGCAGGTGTACGCAGATAGTTTTGTAACAATAACTGGTTGTGGTGCAGGTATCTTTATTATAGATCCCTATGGGGAAGAATTGCAGTTTGCAGTTCGTTTTGAATTCCATACTTCCAACAATGGGGCAGAATACGAAGCCTTGATACGTGGAGCGGAGATTGTGGAAGAAATGGGAGGTCAACGAGTAATCATTTACACTGATTCTCAGTTGTTCGCCCAGCAAGTAAAGGGAGAATATCTGGCTAAGGACGAGAGGATGATGATGTACCTGAAAAGAGTTGCAGATGTAAGAAGTAGATTTCAAACCTTTGAGGTAACACAGATACCTCGAGAGCAAAATGCAAAAGCAGATAGTTTGTCAAAACTAGCTAGCTCGGTAGCTATAGAAGGAGGCACGTCGATAACCATTTTGAGTGCAGAAAAGGAGGCGATTTTTCCCATGGTTGCAGCTTTAGAGGAAGGAGATGACTGGAGAACTGAGATCCATAAGGCGTTGGCTGGAGAAGACCCTCCTGAAGGGCGATGAAAAGGGAAAACGTATCGAGCCCAGTTCTGCTTGATTGGAGGATACTTGTATAATCGTTAGTTCACAGAACCATACTTGAGATGCTTGTTCATGAACGAGGGGGAGTACATACTCAGGGAAATACACGAAGGATGTTGCGCGAATCATGCAGGTTTCTGATCGATTACGAGGAAGGACTTCAGAGCTGGGTACTTCTGGCCGACCATGATCAGAGACGCGAAGGAGCTAGTAAAGAAATGTGAGAAATGTCAGAAGCACGGTCCTTTAATTCATGTACCTGCTGAAGAGATAATGGCAATGCAAGCACCATGTCCATTCGCTAGATGGGGAGTTGACCTGGTGGGCCCCTTCCCTAGGGCAACGGGACAAAGGAAATTCCTGATCGTGGCTATTGATTATTTTAGTAAATGGGTAGAGGCTATCCCTTTGGCTAAGATTGATGAAAATAATGTGATTAAGTTCTTGTGGAGAAATATTTGTTGCAGGTTTGGAGTACCAAGGATACTGGTGTCAGATAATGGCACTCAGTTCAATGGAGAAGTCGTACAGGCTTGGTGCAGGGAGATGGGAATAATTCAGAAATTCACATCAGTGGCACACCCTCAAGCAAATGGGCAAGTGGAAGTGACTAATAGAACTATTGTCAACGGGATACAAACCAGACTGGACAAGTCAGGAGGAAGGTGGGTTGATGAGTTAGAAGCAGTCTTATGGGCTTACCGAACTACACCAAGGAGGGTAACAGGAGAATCGCCTTTCCACTTAGTATATGGAGCAGTGGCAGTAGTCCCTGCGGAAATAGGGATTGAATCTCATAGGCTCCTGCATTTTGAGGAAGAACGCAACGAGGCATCGATGCGGGAGAACCTGGATATGCTGGATGAAGAAAGAGAAATTGTCCATCTGAAAGCAGAAAAATATAAAAGTCAGATCAAAGCTGCATACAACAGGAAAGTGATTCTGAGGAAGTTCAAGGAAGGAGATCTGGTCCTTCGAGGGGCCGATGCTTTGAAGAACAGAGGAAAGCTGGAACCTAACTGGGAAGGACCGTATAAAGTCACGCAGGTGCTGAAAGGAGGAGCATACATATTGCAATACATGGAAGGAAGGCAGATTGCAGGCCCGTGGAATGTGTGTAATTTGAAGAAATTCTATATTTGAGAAAGCAAACATCCTCGAAGAAATGGGAGGAGGAGTTGGTTAAAGTTTTTGTATTTTTCAGCTTCACCGGTAATTTTTTTCCTCCTTATAGGTTTTCCACAGGGTTTTACTATAAGGAGGTTTTGATTAGGCCGGCAAAGATCTAAGTGATGTATGATCTATGTTGATTTACCCTTTACTATATCAATGAAGCACGCGTATTTCCTTTTGAATTACTTGACTTATTTGAAAAATTAAGGCCCTTAAAAGGGTGTCGAATTAAGCTCTTTTTTGAATAAAGGAACTGGGAAATTAAGGCCCTCAAAAGGGTGTCGAAATGAGTCTTTTTAAAGATATTGAAAAATTAAGGCCCTTAAAAGGGTGTCGAATTAAGCCCTTTTTTTAATAAATGCACTGAGAAATTAAGGCCCTCAAAAGGGTGTCGAAACGAGTCTTGTTAAAGACATTGAAAAATTAAGGCCCTTAAAAGGGTGTCGAATTAAGCCATTTTTTTGAATAAAGGCACTGAGAAATTAAGGCCCTCAAAAGGGTGTCGAAACGAGTCTTTTTAAAGACCTTGAGAAATTAAGCCCATAAAAGGGTGTCGAATTAAGTCTTTTTAGTAAAGATATTGAGAAACCAAGGCCCTCAAAAGGGTGTCGAGTGGAATCCTTTTCGAATAAAGGCACTAAAAGGGTAAGGCCCTAAATAAAAGGACCCTACCAGACTTTAAAGACGTACAGGAAAACGAAAAATATAGATCTATTCTCAAAATACCATGATAGCTGATGAAGGAAGGCAGAAACAGCGATTCCAGGTGGAAAAAATCCATAGAGCAAGAAAGAACGAAATCTCTCACCTAGAGGTATTTGTGTAATCCTATTTAAGTACTCACTTAAATTTTTTTCCTTGCATATCATGAATATAAATGAGAAAAAAAGACATGTATTTACTGTGATAAGGGGAAAACACATTTGAATCTCCGTTTTTGCCGATATCCTAACAAACAAATAACATAATAAGGACAAATACCACTTTGGCCATAAAAAGAGTTATAGAAAAGCATGATTTAGAGGGGGGAGTAGGGGATGGTCCTGCGAACCACAAAAGCTGTCCAGATTACGTTCCCCAAGGGAAGAGCAATCTAGAAAATTGTTCATCAAAAGTTAAGAGATCATCCCCCTAGTCAGGAGCAGGGATGGATGATCAAAGCAAAAAACCACAAGTATTCGATCATAAAGGGACATAGACCGTTAGAACAAAAGTTGCATCTAAGAAGGCAGTTAAGAAGGGAGAACTTGATCATCGGAAGGAAGAGCAGGGGAAGTAGCTTCGATTTCTGGAGCGAGAGCAGACGGGATAGGTCCAGAGGCACCAGTGTCTTGACAAGGCATTTGGGGAGTGGTCAACCGGGTGGAGACACTAAGAGTTTTCTCGGAGCAGGCAGGTTGCAAAGGACAAAGGTGAGCGCCGGCAGGAATCAAGTCCTCAAGCCCTCGGATCCTCTGGCGAAGCCGGCGTACTTCCTCGCTAACGAGGGGCAACCACCACTTTTCTTCGACATCACCATTAACATCACCTACAAAACAGCTGGGAGGCTCTACCGCTTCCAAAGCTTTCTGTTTGTCATAAGTCCCGGAGAAGTCAGCAACCTCCCTCTGAGCCACGGCTGCCTCAAAACCACTGCTGAAGAAATGCTTCACGTAAGGCACCATGTCGGACAAGTAGCTGACGTGTTGTTGATACTTTTCCACCGAGGTCCTTGAGAGGGATTAAATAAGTTGTTGACCGGCCTCAGTATCGAACAATGTATCGATACACCGCTTGAACCCCAGAAATTCGGCCTATTTTCCACCATCTCCCCCAAAGCAACACGAGACGCAACTTGAGTTTGAGCGTCCTTCAAAGCACTTTCTGCAGCAGCAAGCTCCACTTCCAGAGTAGTATTGCGGGCATCCAATTTCTTGATGGTAGCCTCCAGCTTACGAACTTGAGTTTGGAACACGGTGTGTTTATTCTTTTCAGTGGCAACAGATTCCTCTAAAGAAGACACCTGTGCAGCAAGTTGAGCCCCTTCATAAGTAGACAGATCTAAGAGTAACACCCCGAGCTGAGAAGGAGAAAATAAGAAGTTAGATAGTAAGGAACATACATAGCAGAATATTAAACATGAAGATGATCAAGATAATTGACCTGAGCATAGTAATCCGCGATTAACCGCTGTTTCTCCTCCCCACTCTAGAGTTGTAATTTGGTAGCTTCAGCCGACGAGAGAGGTCGGCCGAAATATCGAATCCCGGTGTTGGTAGGGACTGGATCTTCTTCAATTTTGATTAGGGTAGTAGAAGCCCCTGCAGATTGGCGGGTGCAGTACTTACGACGCATCTCGGAAACAGGCTGAGAACTGGAGGACGGTACGCCTTTACCTTTGAGGTTCTTGGATCGCTTTGAAACACTGCTATTCACGAGGACTGACTCACCAGACTCCAAGATTGGCTGGGTGGCACTATGAGCTGGGAAATTCTCCGGAACAGTTTTTGAAGGTTCCTGGATGGTAGGCCGGACAGAAGCATCTACCTTCTCCGGGTCATCTGACTTGGAAGTCCCTTCAACGAGCTTACTTTTCCACAACATCTCTGCAAAAGACGAATGCACCAGTTATAAATTTACCAAGCTCAATGATATAAATGATAGAACAAAACAAGTAAAGGATTACCATCCGCAGGCCTTAAGGGAACTTGAACGGGGCTGAACCCAAAGTATGAAAGTAAACGTGGATTGGAACATAAGGTTGTGAGTGAATAGGGAGTTTTTATGGCATGAATGTTCAAATTATTTATGATTTGCAGAGCAGCCATTGAAAGTGGAAGGTGAGGAATAGAAGGGGAGGGATTCTGATTGATCCAATCCTGGTTAGCGAAACCCCAAGGAGCATCAGGAGTCACAAAGAACCAAAGGTTAACCCAATCCCGATTGGCATTTGAGACTTTGCCCAGAAATTTACATTTGTTTGGATGACGACCACACACATAAAAGAACGCACCCACGGATTTACAGGTATATTCAGAGCAAAATATATGGGCAGTAGGGTCACCCACATTGCCTTTATCAACATGAAAAACGAGAGCATAGACCTAATAGCGTTAGGAGCAAATTGATTCAGAGGAATTCGAAATAAATTAGAGATTTCACAGAGGTATGACGGGATGGGAAAGCGAAGACCATCTTCTAAATGAGCATGCCAAAAGGCTAGGGTTCTTTCACCGGGAGGATCCGATGGAGGATGGTTAGGTCTCTCCCCAACCTGGGGGAGTTGAACTCGGTATGTCGGAGGAATAAGCTTATCATCCCGATAATTGGCGAAATGTCGGGATCTAACTCGGAATCCTCGGTTACCCAGTCGGGATCCGCCATTCGATCAATAACAGTCCTAGGGTTTGACATGGGAACAATAACAAAACTATCACACAGGAAGGGAAGAAAGACTGTACCTGGAGACTCGGGAAAACTCGTGTGAATGCCGGAGGAAGGATTGGACCAGAGAAAAGGAAAATCAAGAAGAAAGGGTAACGACGAAGAAACATAAAGAGAAAAGGGGGAAGGAAAATTATTAGGAGACGCTAAGTGGAAGGATTAGACGGTGTAGCGCTTGGGCCCCGCATTCATCGGAATTCGAAAAGGCGCTTGAATAGAAAGCCCAGGCGGGAAAATATAGCAAGAGACTAGAAGTCACGCGTCTCATTAGAAGTGTGAATACCCAGGAACCTAGAGGGATTAGCGTCCTCTCAAGAGTAGAATCACTTCTCGAGAGCCGGGGGGAGTATTTGATGGGGGATATTCGTGTTAGCCAGCAAGCAAGCGACACGTGGCATTCTTGACTAGAGTAGTTGACGGAAGAATACAGGTTATTTGGCTCAGGCTCGAGGGACAATTGGGCCTAAAGGAGTCCTAAGCCCAGAAGGGTCTAAAGAGATGAAGCACGAGCATTTGATCAATTAAATTAGGGGAATAAACATCAGGTACTTAGGCCGGATTATACCAAGAGGCCCAAAGGATAGTAGGCCGAGGAGATTCGGGTCTTTCATCAAAGCCCAAAGGACGTTACCGAGAATCGTGGGAAGATTTTTTCTCAAGGGGCAAATCATATCTTGACCGTAGAAGGGAGGGGCTATCGACGGCTCAGGATAAAGGATCTGAGTGAGTCGGATGAAGTGGAAGAGAGGTTCAGTTCCGGATATTCAGGAAACTAAAGTCTGCAAGTCTAACCGTTGAGATATACACGGGCTAGGAGGGAAGTTGTTAATCTAATCCGAAAACCAGGAGAAAGAAACGTGCAAATAGGGAGATGATCCAAAAGGAAAGAGAACCACACCCACGAGACGGGTACGTGGGAGAATGAGAGAGAAAAAACCAGACCCACGATGGGAATGTTCCATTAGAATTGTATAAATACCACCTTCCAGGTATCATAAAGCACACAAGCACATATTTTATTATGATATCCGAAATTTGAGCTTTTATTATCCATTTCACGTGAGATAAAATAATCACTGACTTGAGCATCGGAGAGTCTACGCCGGAACCCCCTCCGGCGTGTTTTTCAGGTACCTATAAGCAATCCGGCGAGGTCCTTGCATACGGAAGTTTGGAGCCTTTCTCCCTGGATTCAACCACCGAAGTCTTCGTTGAATTCTTGGTCAAACTGTGGACATTATTTTCCACACCACCTAGTATATCGTAGTAAGTGAGATCTTACTACACACTCTAAAAATATGATGCAGATTGCACACCAATCTCCATTGCATCATCAATATCCCATTCTTGATGATCCTTGATCGAGGCTATTTGAGAATCATGCTTAAGTCATCTGAGTTCTCACAACCTCAACGACAGCAATGACTCATGGGAACACTTGTACGAATAAATGCAAACAATCAAACATAATATTCAAACAAGTGTATTGCCATACATTAATATTAAATGAACTATAATATTAAATCAAGCTGAATATCATCGAGTATTATGTCCTTATAATAGATTGTCTCTAGGACACTAACACTAACAAAAAGGGCTAGGACATCTCTAACTAAGCTTTGAATATGCTTGAATCTAGGCTTAGTGAATGAGCTCTCTTCAAAGATGAAACACTTGGGAAATTCTTAGTATTTCGAGTGCTTCACAGTATAAACTTGAATACGAATGAGCTCTTGAGTTTCTTGATTTTCCGTAACCTTGAATGTTGCAAGGCCACTGGTATTTATAGGCAACTCTCTAAGGTCACTCTTGAAAAACTATCAGTTGGAAGAGATAACATCAAGTGTTTCCTCTTTTGGATAGTGGTAAACGGCTACATTTAGGGTTTGAACGCGCCCTTTGTATGGTTTGGGTAATATATAGCCAAACAACCAATCACCACTTTCTGTGAACTTGAAGATATCAGTCCTGACATTTTCTCAGAGATATATCGCTTTCAGTGTCAGTAAGTACGCTGTTGTCGCCTCCTCATTGGTCGAAGTCTTCCTTTGAACGGAGACAAACAAAACTGCTCTTTTTGAGTCAACCACACTGAACTGATATGTTCATTAATGTCCACGAGTGTGTAACATTCTCTTTGTTTGTACTAAGAATGAACAAAACACTATTTATTCAGAAATAGCCATTCAGGGTCTTATGGTTCAGTACAAACAGTATTCAGGATCTTCAGTCTTCAAGGTCTTCTGTCTTCAGGATCTTCAGTCTTCAGGGTCTTCTTTCCTCAGGGTCTCCTGTCTTCAGGGTCTTCTGAAGTATCCCTATCTATCCTAATCTACATTTGCTGACTATATATGGTGCAGATAGTTCTGATCTTATCACTTATAGAAAACCTGATCCTGATCTACCAAAATGTTCTGATATATGTCATACTCAGGGGTTTTGAGATCTAATCAAAATCTTTATTAAATTCATCTCCCAACAATTTCCCCCTTTTTGATGATGCCAAAACCATTTTATTACAATATCTAAAGGAAAACAGAACCTAACATATGTTCAGGTTTTCATTTCCTAAGATAAATAACTAAAAGTTATAACATGGAACAACATCAGTAAGATAATGAGATATTATCTTTTTAGAACAAAAATCAGTAGAGTTTTCATTGATAGTCAAGAACATAAGTACAGGATACAACATTTATCCTACTCTACTGAACATCAGAACATAACTTCATTCTTCTTCAGACTCAATCTCATCAGATGGAGGATCTAGGTTGAACATTCCATAGTATCTCTTCTTTAGATCTTCTCTCTCCTGAATGATCCTCGCATCATTACCTGTCAGTCCGAGATACTCAGCTTGATCCACAAAGTCTGCATAGATGAAGTCATAGTTGATCATCCCATTTCTGAATTTGGGTGGTGGATACTTCATTTGTCCTGGAGCTTTCAATTGATAACCAAAGTGTCAAACAGATTGAACCACTTTTGGCACACATCAATAAAATTCCTTAGCAGATATGCAATGAATGCATCATCGTTATCAGAGATAGAATGAGGCCAAGCTTGTAAGATGTCATAGTTGAACACAAACTCCCTTTTGGTTTGTTCCCACTTGTCATTCAAACCTTGGTTTATTGCCTCTCCTCCTCAAGACAAATCTCTGGAATCCTCCTCTGATCCTCTTGGCACCCTCTCTTGCCTTTCTGGTCATCTCAACTCCTGACACAAAAGTAGCAACCTTCTTCCTTCTTTCAGCTTCAATCATCTTAATAGAATTGTGTCAATCCCAGTTGATTCTCTTTCAAGCAACATCATATTCTCCAAAGCCTTCCTTAAACAGATCATCAGCATCAGACTCTTCACTTCTATGAGCTTCAGTTTCAACAATGTCTGCTTCAGAAAATTCTTCTAACAATTTTCCTCCTGATTGGCTTCTCAACTTGTTTCTTCTTTTGAATAGGTTTTTCAATGAAGGCAGTAGATGATTGTGGAGGGTTCAAAACACCATGAGCTTCTTCCATCTTGCTCGATTCTTGTGCTCTCTGCCTTTTGGTTCGTTATTCCAATACTTCCCTGGCAGCTTCAGGATGGATTAAGACTTCAGGTTCCTTCCTTTTTTCCTCCTCTGTGAATAACCACTTCTGGTTTGGCTGTTTTCCTTCCAATGCGGGCAAAGGAACAAGTCTATCAAAACTTTCCCCCTTTTTGGCATCATAATTTTCGAGTATCTCAGAAAGGGTTCTGTTCATATGCATTTGCTCCCTTCCTACAGACCGAAGTTCAGCAGCAATGAGGAAATTTTCAACCTGCATCCTTTGAAGTACATTCATCCCAGTTGATGTGTCTTCAGTAAGACCACTATAGGTTGTGCGCATTTTATCCATGAGTAAAGTACTCATCTCCTCTACAGCAACTTTGATCAGCTCATCAGCCCTAGCTTTCATCATATCCTCCAACATTTTTTATCTTAGCTCAAATTTCTTCTCCATTTCTCCCAGCACATCTCTAGATATATCCTCCAATCTAGTATCTAATTTAGCAAATTTATTATCAATAGAAGTAGATAATAAAGTTACTTGGTCAGATATCACCATGGATGTGCTCAGCAAATCAACCGTTTTGCTCTGAGAGGTTTGAGCATCAGCAAGTTTTGACACTTGGTCCACTAGAGGCTCATGTTTTGAAATTTGATCAATAAGCGGTTCAAGCTTGGTAAGCTTATCCACTATAGGAGTAAGATCAACAGTTGGTTGTGGAGGAGTTGGAACTTCAGCATCAGTTTGAACTCCAGCATCAGCAATCTCAATCAGTGTTGCTGCAGGCTCTTGCTGGTGATGGACTGTTTCCCTAAAAAATATGATCAACTGCATTGTTGGAATGTCCTGAGTTTGTTCCCCCTGAATAGTTGCATCAAGACTAGACTCAGCAACCTTTGTACTCCCTTCAGGAATATTTTCAGCATCTTTCTCCTGATAAGGTTCCTGATCATCCTTGTCCTTTCCACTTACTTCTCCTTCAGGTTGAGTGACAACCTTCCTTTTAGCAATCTTTTTCAGTACCAAGGCATCAAACTCTGACTGTTTGATCCTCAGTCTTATTTTCCCTAGACCGGAGAAAGCATCAAGTTCAGCCACTTCTTCTGCCCAAAACTCTTCTCCTCTGAAATTGCCAATCTTCAGCATCATGGCCAAGGATTGATTGACAATCAGCATAGCGGTCTTCAAACTGAAAAACATACCCTGAAGATCTGGATAGTCTGTCAACTCGGTATATTTGTCTAAGACAAATCTCTCCGCTTTCTGTCTCCACTCCCTCTCTTCAGCTTCACCTTTCCTGAGTTCATGAACAGGTGCCTCTTCTTCAGAGCTAGATTGAGCCTCTGAAGGTATGGAAATATTTGGCTTTGAGGGGTGTGTGAGTGGGATGGTAATTTGGCTTTCCTTAGCAGGTTTTTGAGAACCTGTGAAGATCTCTTTGGTTACCCGGTCAGTGCCAACACTGGTACCGAGTACCTCAGTAAATACATCTTCTTCATCACCTCCTTCTTCTGGTAGAATTTCTCCCTGAGTGGTTTCCTGTTCAGTGGCTTGAGAAACCACTTTGGCAAGGGTGTCAAGTGGATATTTTTCTCCTGACTCCAACTCACGAATAGTTCTGAGCCTTTTCTTCTTTCGTCTCTGCTCTTCCCGAGCCTTCTTTTTGCCTCCAACTTCTCTCTTGACCTTCAACAATTCGAAAGATTTCTTTCTTTTCTCAGACTCTTCAGGATGTTTTTCCAAACCTTTCCTTGTTAGTGTTAGTGTCCTAGAGACAATCTATTATAAGGACATAATAAAAGATGATATTCAGTTTGATTTAATATTATAGTTCCTTTAATATTAATGTATGGCAATACACTTGTTTGAATATTATGTTTGATTGTTTGCATTTATTCATGCAAGTGTCGACATGAGTCATTGCTATCATTGAGGTTGTGAGAACTCAGATGACTTAAGCATGATTCTCAAATAGCCCCGATCAAGGATCATCAAGAATGGGATATTGATGATGCAATGGAGATTGGTGTGCGGTCTGCATCATACTCTTAGAGAGTGTAGTAAGATCTCACTTACTACGAGATACTAGGTTGTTGGGGAATGATTCGCACAGATCTATTCGGGGTGAATATTTAAATACAAATTTAATTCATTAATTATTACTAGCATGAATTAATCCTATATTAATTCAAATAATAATTACAACAACATATCATGCATATAAAAGCCACGTAAAACCTACGCATGCGGAATCTACGGGTTTACGTGAACGTACCTCTCGGGATGGCAGTGGCTTTGGTCGGACGGACGGACTAACCAAAAGGACTTCCCAAGTATTCCCTTAGCCCTTGCTCGACAATCCGGTGGAAGGATACTCGCGAACAATTAACAAAAGGAAAAAATAAACTTTGTTGCACCACTTATGTGGATTTGCTAATATTTCCAGCACATGGAATTGTACTTGGGAATGAACTAATCATCCCCTATTTATAGGAGAGAGGGTGAACGAAATTTTAGTGAATTTTCAATGTGGGAAAAGACTTTTCTTGGTCACCAAGAAATCTTGAATATATCCCATATATTCTTTTTCCCATAATTAAAATATTCCACAAAAATCCCACCTCCTCTATTATGGCATAATTTTCGAAAATATTAAGTGTGCAAGAATCCAAGATTTGGATCTTCTTGAATTTATGAGATATTCTTGTATTTCAAGAAATACATATCTTCCATAATATCTTTTCAAGAAAATCAAGAAAATCTTTCTTGCCCACTATATTTCCAAAATTTCGAAATTTACATCATGAATAACCAAGTGGGAGATTTCTTGAATTTAATGAGATAATCTTGTATTCCAAGAATACATATCTTCATTCCATAACAAAATTCAAAGAAAATCTTTCTCCCTCTTTTATCCATAATTTTCAAAAAAAATAGAGGAAATATAAGCAACAATATTTATTTTATTTTAATCACCTTTTCAGTTAATGGACTATATGTTGGGCTACTTAGGGGGCCTTTAGGAGAATTAAGATTGGACCTTCTAATGGATCTTGAATATCTAATATTGAGCCACAATATAATTCAAGCCCATAAATATTAATTAATCCCACTACATAATTAATATTGCACTATCCATCTTAACCCATATTACAGTCAATATGGCTCCCGGTCATTATTTCCCGTGTTTAAGATTATCTAGCCCATTAATTAATTCAAGCCATTTGAAATAGCTTTCCATTAATTAATATCTTTTGTCCTTGGTCAAGGAACGGTTCAACATTATTATCCATACCGGAAACAAATTCCACTTGCAAGATTTAGTATGATAAAGCTTATGAACCTCCCAAGGGGGCAAATCAAGCAAGCGTACTTGCACACGATTCTTCGTATTAAATCTTAGCAATCACATGTGACCAATAATATTGCCCAAGATAAAAAGTATTGAATCTCTCTCTGATTCGCTACCCATGATAAGTCAAAGCAATAATTACCCGATCCCCGTGATCTATTTAAGGGACGAAGGTTAAGAAACAACGAACCCGAGGTCTAATTCTTCCTTGTTCGATTTCAAGAATTTATCCTCTCTGAGGTCCTATTCAAAGTAGATCGGTCATGCACTAGTGTAATCTCTTGGTCAAGACAAACCAATCGAGCCTTTTACCTCAACCTTTCGCGATGGTTGTTCATTTCCATCTAGGTCGTGAATGGTGTACTTATAGTTTACAAGGGATCGTTAATTTAATCTTACGTGATCGGGTATCACTAAATTAACTCTGATGTAACACGTCTTAATTATTGAGCAGTTATGCAAAGAAATATATATAACATTCAATCATATTTAAAGCATCGATGATAAACAATTTATTTCAAATAAATAAGTCCGGAAATTGAGTTTCGATTATACAAAGTAAAAAGCATACTTTTCAAGATAATCCCCAACAATCTCCCACTTATACTCAAAGTCGCTTTTTAAGTATACTACAAAGACGCGTCTCGAGTAGTCCGTGACATCTAATGTCACCTACACGAACCTAATAATTTCTCCCACTTATACTCAAAGCAGATTAACGCGGTCTTGACACCCATTCCCTCACATGTCTCTCGAATGTATTCAGAGGAGGACGCTTTGTGAATGGATCTAAAGGTTGTCCTCTCGGACGCTATCTTTGCCACATCTATATCTCCTCTCTTAACGATTTCTCGTATAAGATGTATTTCCTTTAATGTGTTTGTTTGACTCGTGGACTCTTGGTTCTCTTGAATTTTCGCCCTAGCGGATATTGCTAGACAAATTGAGAACACCATCCAAGTCCACTAAGAAGATCTAGAGCCCAATCGGTTCTTTCATCGCTTCACAAGCGACTACTTACCCGAGTCCCATGGTTGAGTCGTTGATGCATTTTCGCTTCACACTCGTCATTTGATGGCTACACTTCCCAATTGAAAACACACTAAATCGAGGCGGATAATTTCGAATCTAAATCGATTGGAAATCCGAGTTAAAGTGTGCGGATGGGGATTGGAGTATCTGACTGATAAATCAACATTCTATCCCGAGTTCTTTTCAGATACTTCAGAATGTTTTTAACTGTCGTCCAATACGCTTTCCCTGAGTTACTCTGATATCTTGCCACCATGCCTACGGCAAAGCAGATATCCGGTCTCGTCCACAGCAATGCATACATAAGGTTTTCCGACAGCCAAAGCACACGGAATACCTGTCATGTCATCTATCTCCTTTTGCGTCTTAGGGAACATTTTCTTGGATAGATGGATTCCAAGTCTGAAAGGTACGAATCCTTTCTTGGAATCTTGCATGCTGAATCGTTTCAAAACCAGTGTCTATGTATGAAACTTGCGATAACCCGACCATCCTTTTCTTGCGATCTCGAGTAATCTTGGTCCCAAGGATGTGTCCGGCTTTCCCTAAGTCTTTCATATCAAACTGTTTTGAAACGCCATGCCCTTACGTCTGACCACACCTTCACATCGTTCCCGATGATCACAATGTCATCTACGTATAGTACTAAGAATACCAATGCAGTTCCGAAACGCTTTTTACACACACAACTTTCAAACTTATTTTGATCAAACCCATAAGACTTTATTACATGATCAAAACTTTGGTTCCAAGCTCTGGATGCTTGTTTGAGTCCGTAAATGGACCTCTTGAGCTTTACAAACTAGGTGTTCTTGGCCTGTTTCAATGAAAACATGGGGTTGTTGCATATAGATCTCTTTATCAAGACTTCCGTTTAGGAAAGCTGTCTTGACATCTATTTGCCAGACTTCAAAGTCGAAATGCGCAGCAATCTATAAGAGAATACGGATGGACTTAAGCATGGCTACGGGCGAAAAATTTTCCTCATAATCGATCCCTTTCTTTCTGAGTATAACCTTTCGCCATTAGTCTTGCTTTAAAGGTTTCAACCTTCCCGTCCGGTCCTCTTTTCCTCTTATATACCCACTTGCATCCAATGGGTTTGACCCCATTAAGTGGTTCGACTAGCTCCCACACTCTATTATGAAACATAGAACCCATATCGACTTTCATTGCTGTTTGCCAAGAATCTGCATCCATATCTTGGAGTGCCTCGTCATATGTCCATGGGTCTGATTTCTGGAATCAAGTCTGAGGACTCTCCTATTCCCATGAATCTCTCGGGCTGTCAAACAACCTTCCCACTATAACGAGGCTCCGGTTGTGAAAACGTATCGTTTGGTACTTCATCTAGTACAGTCGGCACTGAGGTTTTCCCTCTAAGCTCATTTAAGGTAATCTCACTTCTGGGTTTTCTTTGGTTCTATAGCTTTCTTCCAAAATCTAAAGTGGGTGCGGATGTCCACCTTTTGATCTTCGAAACCATAGAACATTCACCCTTTTGTTCCCTCGGGGTATCCTACAAAACAGCCTTAATTCTGATCGAGGATCCAATTTACCGGTTTCCTTGTCCAACACGTAGGTCGGACACCCCAAAGTTCTCATGTGTCTCATACTAGACTTGCGTCCGGTCCACAATTCTTTGGGGGTTCTGGGAACTGATTTGGATAGCACCAAGTTCAGAATGTAAGTCGTTGTTTTCCAAGGCATGACCCCAGAATGACTCGGGAAGATCCGTATAACTCATCATTGATCTAACCATTTCCAAAAGAATTATGTTGCTTCGCTCTGCAAACCCCGTTTTGTTGAGGGGTTCCGGGTGCGGTGAGCTGGGATACAATCCCTTCATCAGATAAGTAGTTCAAAAACTCATCGCTGAGGTATTCGCCTCCACGATCAGATCGTAGAGACTTGATACGTTTTTCCACATGATTCTCTGCTTGAGCCTTAAATTCTTAGAATTTCTCAAAGGTCTCAAATTCATGCTTCATAAGGAAAATGTACCTTGAGTAATCATCAATAAAATTACTCATGACCTCCTCTTGCTTTGGTTGACATTGAACTACGTACATCTATGTGAACGATCTCTAACACTTCTTTAGCCCCATTCCCCTTGGCTCCAAATGCCATCTTGGTCATATTACCCTCCAAACATGATTCGCAGGTTGGAATCGATTCAACTTGGAGACGCTCCAGTGAACCAACCTTTGGATCCTCTTTGGATTTATATGACCTAATCTTAGATGCCAAAGAAGTGTCTCGTTCACGTCTGATGAACGTTTTCTTTCTCAGAAACAGTTGATGTGTTATAGGATACATTTCGTGAGTGGTGTGCACAGTTAATTGTATAGAGATTTTCCATCAATGTCCCGTAACAGATACACTCATCATTTCAAAAATGATGTCATTCTTATTAGAAGAAACTTAGTGTCCTTTAATCAAATTTTAGAAACTGAAAGTGAATTCTTCTAAAACTAGGAACATAAAGATAATCTCAAAAAACTTTATCTTCAAGAGATAGGTGCACTTCTCCCACTGCTTTAACTGCTACTTATGTGGCATTGCAATGTCTGCTACTTGCGTAGTATTGCAATAATCGTTACTACCATAGCATTGCAATATCTGCCACTTACGTAGCATTGCAATGTCTTCTACTTTCGTAACGTTACCCAGTGTGATGAGGATCTCACTCCCACTACGTTGTCGGATCATTTAGAACCCGTGAAGCCAACATGATTAGTGGATCTCGTATCAACCACCCACGAATGAGAAGTATACGCCGCTAAACAAGTTTCAACATAGTGTGTGAGAATTACCTTTCTTTCCGTCCCTTTTGGGGTTGGAACAAGCAAAACCTCCATTGTCCTCTCTCACCGCAGCTTAAGCACTTCCTCTTTGGATTTTCCTTGACTCAACAAGCATTCCTCATCTTACCATTGCCCTTGGCAACAGTTGAGTTTTATTGCTTATGGCCTTTGGTCCTCTTCTTTATCTTGCCTACCCTTGGCCTAGAAGATGAAGACGGACCACTTGCCGTCAAAGCTTGAGTTTGGTGCCTTATTATCATTTCTGCCGAGTCCAAAAGTTTGCAACAAATTAGTTAGCGAGGCCAAAATGCTCAAAAACCTTTCTGGACAGAGAATGAAGTACCAAATTCATCTGAGTCTCCAGATCATAATCTTTCGAATCTCAAGTTTGTTCAGATGGGCCATCTATTTTGAGGACGTAATCCCTTACGGGTTTTCCCTCCACCATTTCAGCGACGACATCTCTCGCAAGGTGATCTGACGAGTCCCGCATGTTTTGACTCGTCAGTTGGCTCATCTGATTTTTGTGTGTCAAAATCCACTTGTGCTTTTGTGCAGTTAGGACAATTATAATTTTCCAATCAATATAGTTTCCATACATATTTTATTGACTTTAAGTATAATAACAATGGATTAAAAGGTAACGACATCTTTGAATGAAATAAACAACTATATGCGAAAGACAAGTATATCACAAGGTTCGATCACATTTCATCATATTTAAAATCTTAAAAAAAATATGAACATGCATCACCAACATCTCAAAAAAACAGTTTAAATAAGCCACGTGGGGTGGGTCATTATTTAAACACATTCAGCAAAGTTACAAACAAGAACGATTTACAAACCTTTAATATCCCGATTAATAGTTGGCTCCCACTTGACCAATATAAAATTCGACAGGACTTGGGGAAGTATATGCATATCAATTTTATACCTAAGTAATAACCATGATTAAATACATGATTACTATTTCGCTTTGATCGAGCCTCGTGGGGAGGTCATCGCCGCCACTAGTAATAACCCACAATCATCCTTTCGAATTCATTCATGTGAAATCTATCTTTTGACCGTCCCGGAAATTTCTCCAAAAGAATTCACAAATAAATAAATCATGGAGGTCAAAATTAATTCAATTTTATTATCAGGAATAAAATTGTCAATTAATTATTTAAAACATACTTAGTAATTTTGGAGTTGAGATTTTTCAATTTGGCAACCCTCATGCAAACACATTTAAACAAATTAAATAAAGCATAAGATAAGACAAATAAATCAAGCATACCGTAAAAAATAAACATATTGGGCACAAATTATCCAATTGTCATGGTTTGATTTTTCTTGGCTTGATCTTGAAGAAACACGTCTCAAATTTCTCCCACTCGTTCATCTCGAAAAAAATACTTGTCTCGAAACCGCCCCACGCGGCTCGCGCGGCAAGGGATGCACGCAGATCCCGGCCACCACTTCGTTTAGAGCGACCTCGGCAGCGAATGGCGCAGGCCCACTTTCACGCTGGCCTCCGATCCCCGGTAAGCGCCGGCCTTTCGGCAACGTCATCAGCGCCAAGATCCTCGCATCGCCGCGACCTCGGCGGCCTCGGCGGCCTTCGTCGCCGCGCCCGCCGTCTCCGCGGCCCGGCCTTCGCGTCGGCAGCGTCTGGGCTCGAGTCATTTCGACACAGGGCGCGCCATGTCTGTCATGACCCCTCCCCCCTCCACAAGCGCGCTCGCCGCCCGGCCTGCCGACGCCCATGCGTGCCGGTAGCGGCGCCCGCCGCCACGCCTAGTTCTCGATTTCGTCCTTTAATTCTTCATCTCTTCGTTTCTCGATCCGGTTACAATTTATTTACAAAAAATAAATAAACCTAGATCTAGACTAGTCTATTACATTGATCAAATCAAACAAATCCTAGTCTACTCGTGGATTTTTCTCACGAGGCAAAACAAACCGAATCTAATCGAATTAAAAAACCACGGTTTATATGCATGCAAAATAAAACATTAAAATCCATGACAATTGGATACCGCAAAAGCAGATCTCTTGATTCTACTATCCGATTTCAAATTTAATGTCCACGAATTAAATTACAATTTAAAAAATTGAGCTAGAATGATTCGCGGAGATATGTCGGGGTGAATATTTAAATACAAATTTAATTCATTAATTATTACTAGCATGAATTAATCCTATATTAATTCAAATAATAATTACAACAACATATCATGCATATAAAATCCACGTAAAACCTACGCATGCGGAATCTACGGGTTTACGTGAACGTACCTCTCGGGATGGCAGTGGCTTTGGTCGGACGGACGGACTAACCAAAAGGACTTCCCAAGTATTCCCTTAGCCCTTGCTTTCGACAATCCGGTGGAAGGATACTCATGAACAATTAACAAAAGGAAAAAATAAACTTTTTGTTGCACCACTTATGTGGATTTGCTAATATTTCAAAGACATGGAATTGTACTTGGGAATGAACTAATCATCCCCTATTTATAGGAGAGCGAGGGGGTGAACGAAATTTTAGTGAATTTTCAATGTGGGAAAAGACTTTTCTTGGTCACCAAGAAATCTTGAATATATCCCATATATTCTTTTTCCCATAATTAAAATATTCCACAAAAATCCCACCTCCTCTATTATGGCATAATTTTCGAAAATATTAAGTGTGCAAGAATCCAAGATTTGGATCTTCTTGAATTTATGAGATATTCTTGTATTTCAAGAAATACATATCTTCCATAATATCTTTTCAAGAAAATCAAGAAAATCTTTCTTGCCCACTATATTTCCAAAATTTCGAAATTTACCTCATGAATAACCAAGTTGGAGATTTCTTGAATTTAATGAGATAATCTTGTATTCCAAGAATACATATCTTCATTCCATAACAAAATTCAAAGAAAATCTTTCTCCCTCTTTTATCCATAATTTTCGAAAAAAATAGAGGAAATATAAGCAACAATATTTATTTTATTTTAATCACCTTTTCAGTTAATGGACTATATGTTGGGCTACTTAGGGGGCCTTTAGGAGAATTAAGATTGGACCTTCTAATGGATCTTGAATATCTAATATTGAGCCACAATATAATTCAAGCCCATAAATATTAATTAATCCCACTACATAATTAATATTGCACTATCCATCTTAACCCATATTACAGTCAATATGGCTCCCGGTCATTATTTCCCGTGTTTAAGATTATCTAGCCCATTAATTAATTCAAGCCACTGAAATAGCTTTCCATTAATTAATATCTTTTGTCCTTGGTCAAGGAACGGTTCAACATTATTATCCATACCGGAAACAAATTCCACTTGCAAGATTTAGTATGATAAAGCTTATGAACCTCCCAAGGGGGCAAATCAAGCAAGCGCATTTTGCACACGATTGTTAAGATTAAATCTTAGCAATCACATGTGACCAATAATATTGCCCAAGATAAAAAAGTATTGAATCTCTCCCGATTCGCTACCCATGATAAGTCAAAGCAATAGTTACCGATCCCACGTGATCTTATTTAAGGGGACGAAGGTTAAGAAACAACGAACCACTGAGGTCTAATTCTTCCTTGTTCAGTTCTGAAGAATTTATCCTCCTCGGAGGTCCTATTCAGCGATCAGTCATGCACTAGTGTAATCTCTTGGTCAAGACAAACCAATCTGAGCCTTACACCTCAACCTTTCGCGATGGTTGTTCATTTCCATCTAGGTCGTGAATGGCGATTTATAGTTACAAGGATTGTTAATTTAATCTTACGTGATCGGGTATCACTAAATTAACTACAGTGTAACACGTACGAATTATTGAACAGTTATGCAGTAAATATATATAACATTCAATCATATTTAAAGCATCAGTGATAAACAATTTATTTCAGTAAATAAGTCTGGAAATTCAGTTTCGATTATACAAAGTAAAAAGCATACTTTTCAGTATAATCCCCAACATAGGTATCTCATGATGGATGCACAAATACCTTAGAGGGTATTGGTATACCCATCCGAGAAACCGTTTAATTTATTTCCACTATATGTGTCTATAGGCGTCTCGGTTAGTGGGAGCGATGCGATACTCCTTTGACTTGAGGTTAATACGCACGACATGTGTGGAGTGATGAACTTTGACCATGACCGACGTTTGCACCCATCTATGGGTAGATATGGCTTGGATTGGAATCATCACGAGTGCATGTGCGTGGTAGTTGAGTCAAGAATAGGATTCATCCCTCAATGTGGATTTAGAGAGAATACTCATCTTCTCATCATAATTGGATCTAAGTCATCGGCCGATGCACGTCAACTTAGACTTTGTGGCTAAGTGTGACATACATGATCAATTAGTGATTAGAGATAAATTGATTAAGTTATTTGAATAGACACTTCATCATGTTCAAGACTTAATCGAGTATTCACAAATGAAAGGAGGAAATCGCAATAGCCCATGTTTCAGTTACAGGTAGTTGCACATTTCCTCGCAACGTACCTCATATATTGAGAACATTTGATTTATTGTCTAGGGTTCAATTAAGACCGTTAGTTTGACTAATCGCTCGATATATGAGGCCATATGAGTCACACAACAAGTAACGGTTGTTTACTAATTATAGTTGATTTATTAAATATTAAATTAGATTTAATATTTAATTTATGGAGAATAAATTAATAATAGATTAATTTGAAATTAATTATTATTAATATTTAATTAAATTAGATTTAATTAAATAAGAATTCTCAATAATAATATTTGGAATATTATTGTAGGATTTAATATATATGGAAAACAAATCGTAGAGATTTGTTATATATGGAATTTAAATCCGTAGAGATTTATATGTGGAAAATAAATCTAAGAGATTTATTTAAATAAAGATTATGGATTTTTTATTTCCTAATTAGACTAGCTTGAGACTTAAACTAATCCTCTCATATATATATGAGCCCTTGGGAATTCATAATACGTGAATTTATATTTCTCCATAAAATTTCTAAGTTAGAATTTTTCTAGCAAATTCATCTCAAGGATTCGACGCTGACAGATCTGTGCAAGTTAGTAAATGACTGTTACGTGGATACCATAGTTGAGGAATCTGTGTACGAATTACTGTAAGAATTATGTTTACGTTTACTTGTATTTAATTATGCAATTAACTGTTCGTTGTTGGTGAACTTAAATTTCCGCTGCGCATATATTACGTGTTTACGTGCCTCTAAATTTCAACAGTAGTATCAGAGCTCAGGCTTTTTACTAATTGCATGATTGTTTGATTAATAAATTATTTTTTTTTTAATCAAACTGTACGGTCGGTTTTTAATTTGACCTCACATATTGTTTTATTGATTTGGGGGTTTTCTTATTTGCTTGGCTGTGTAAATAACCCTTTGGTCTTCCTTGCTGGGGCTCTTGTTTTTATCTCCGATTTAGGGTTTCGAACCCTCGTAGGCGTCGCCGCCAGCGGCGGAGACCGCGACACGTCGTTTGAGGCGGCGGCTGACGTTGCGCTTTGCAATGGTCATGCGTCATCGCGTCGGTTGCGCAGTTGGGGGCGCCCTCGGCTCCACATCGTGATGCTTCACGTCGATAGAGATAACGAGGTGGCAACTTGCGCTCGCGTCACTCGATCGGCGATGCTTCGTCGCTCTGGTTCTGCTCACTTTATTCGCGTTCGATTGCAGTGATGAGGGTTTCAATTTGGGTCGATTTCGCTGTGCGCGGAGGTGATTTCGCTCGTGCCGTTGAAATAGAGGTTGAATCGGGCCTCATTTGATGCTTATCGAAGCGTTTCTCCACGCGTTTTGAACGGCAGTAATGGCGAGTCGTTCGCACGCGCCTAACAGCGTCGGCGACTTGCCCACGCACTGACGATGGCGGCGATTCCGCTTCGCAATCCTACGACCACGATTTCACTTCGCAGCGCCTTGGAGGCGGTGGCGATTTCGATTCGCAACGCCTTGGAGGCGGCGGCGATTTCGATTCGCAGAGCTTTGGAGGCGGCGACGATTTCGATTCGCAGCGTCTTGAAGGAGGCGGCGATTCCGCATTGGAGCGCCTTCGGGACGGCGAATTTCGCTTCACTGTTTTGGTTTTTGTTTTTGAACCATCTTCTTCGTTTAGTTTCATATGATGAATTAATTGATGATTGTTGATGGTTGAACAACACTGGTACTTTGGAACGTTTTTTTGGTTTGGGTTTTAGATATGGATGTCCCGATATACAGAATGGTTGCTGTGAAATTCGGCGATGATGCAGAAAGGGCTTGATTGAAAATTTGATTTTCACCCGGCCCTTCTGAGCAATAATTTGTTAGAATTAATAAAATTTGAATTTTAATAAAAACGTGTTAGTTGGACTAATGACGGACTTAATTAATTGGATTAATTAAAAACTAATATTAATAATAAATTTAATATTAAACTTAATTCTAAAATTGGATTTTAAAGTTATAGTTTAAAGAATTAAACGAGTTATTAATTCCCACTTGATTAACGTATTTTATATTATGTTAACGCATTTTACGTCCGCATTATGATTGTTTGGGTAGGCGGCGCCCAATAATTGTCGGACCTATTAATTGTTTGGGTAAACAGTGCCCATATAAATGTTAGTCCGTATGAAATCATGTTTGGGTAGGCGGCACCCAATAATTGCTCAAATGTGATGTAGATTAACTTGTTGGATCTCGTTTAAGCAATTAATACCCCGCCTTAAAAAAATATTCATCACTAAAATATGATTTTCATTAAATTGAACGATGCCTTCCATCAAAATTAAGAGTAAACCGGAGACTTTGTTCCAATGAATATTTAAGGCCCAAGTCTTTTGCTCAGATCTACATCTAACGAGACTTTTATAGGGACACGTAATGTCGCCGCTTGATGGTTGTAAATCAACTTGACTTTGTTTAACCAGCCCAAGTAGGGAAACAAAAGTCAAGGGGCATCCGATTGAACTAGGTTCAATGACCTAGGAATTGCAGTTTAGCAACTGGTTTGGAGACCTACCAGTTATGTTATTGTAGTAATCAACCCAAGAAGATATTGTAATAGTAGGAATGTGGATCCTAGTCCATTACAATTTATATCTGATATAAATTTGTACTCTTCCGATGAGGTCGTCGAGTATGTGAAAATAATGGAGACAAAATAAACACAAAAGAAAGGTCATGTTTATCTTGATTGCTGAATATTGATCATAGGAATTATGTGTTTAATTCCCGTTTTATTTTATTTCTCTTGGTTAGTTGAAATGTATAACTGTTATTGAGATGTGTTTTGGAAACAAACAAATTGGCTAGACCAAATTTTCTGGACTGGCACCGAAACTTGTGTTTGGTTCTAAGGCAAGAAAAGATTGAGTACGTGTTGGACATGTCTATCCTGGTTACCCTTAAAGGTGGTACTCTAAGGTAGCCACGTTTGATGTAGCACCTCAGAAGAAGCATCAAGAGGATGCTTCCCAGGCTCAATGTGTGATGTTGCTCGGCATGACTCCCGATAACATAGGCAACATGAGAAAATGGGTCCCTTCTAAATGCTCAAGCATCTGAAGGATCTCTTTGATTCTGAATCTCGTTTTTGAGATTTATGAAATGATAAGAGATCTGTTCAAATGCCGGTTAGCTAAAGAAGAGAAGATTTCACCTCATGTGCTTAAGATGATAGGCCTAGTTGATAAACTTGGTAATTTAGGCTTTGAGCTAAAAGTCCAACGTTTTCATTAATGTATGGCAATATACACTTGTTTGAATATTATGTTTGATTGTTTGCATTTATTCATGCAAGTGTTGACATGAGTCATTGCTGTCATTGAGGTTGTGAGAACTCAGATGACTTAAGCATGATTCTCAAATAGCCCCGATCAAGGATCATCAAGAATGGGATATTGATGATGCAATGGAGATTGGTTTGCGATCTGCATCATACTCTTAGAGAGTGTAGTAAGATCTCACTTACTACGATATACAAGGTATCTCATGATCGATGCACAAATACCTTAGAGGGTATTGGTATACCCATCCGAGAAGCCGTTTGATGTATTTCCACTATACGTGTCTACGGGTGTCTCGGTTAGTGGGAGCGATGCGATACTCCTTTGACTTGAGGTCAATACGCACGACATGTGTGGAGTGATGAACTTTGACCATGACCGACGCTTGCACCCGTCTATGGGTAGATATGGCTTGGATTGGGTTCATCACGAAGTGCATGTAAGTGGTAGTTGAGCCAAGAATAGTATTCATCCCTCAATGTGGATTTAGAGAGAATACTCATCTTCTCCTCATAATTGGATCTAAGTCATCGGCCGATGCACGTCAACTTAGACTTTGTGGCTAAGTGTGACATACATGATCAATTAGTGATTAGAGATAAATTGATTAAGTTATTTGAATAGACACTTCATCATGTTCAAGACTTAATCGAGTATTCGCGAATGAAAGGAGGAAATCGCAATAGCCCATGTTTCAGTTACAGGTAGTTGCACATTTCCTCACAACGCACCTCATATATTAAGAATGTCTGATTTATTGTCTAGGGTTCAATTAAGACCGTTAGTTTGACTAATCGATCGATATATGAGGGCCTATGGGTCACACAACAAGTAACAGTTGTTTACTAATTATAGTTGGTTGATTAAATGTTAAATTAGATTTAATATTTAATTTATGGAGAAGAAATTAATAATAGATTAATTTGGAATTAATTATTATTAATATTTAATTAAATTAGATTTAATTAAATAAGAATTCCCAATAATAATATTTGGAATATTATTGTAGGATTTAATATATATGGACACAAATCGTAGAGATTTGTCATATATGGAATTTAAATCCGTAGAGATTTATATGTGGGAAATAAATCTAAGAGATTTATTTAAATAAAGATTAGAAATTTTATTTCCTAATTATATTAGCTTGAGACTTAAGATAATCCTCTCCTATATGTATGAGCTCTTGGGAATTCATAATACGTGAATTCATATTTCTCCATAAAATCTCTAAGTTAGGATTTTCCTAGCAAATTCATCTCGGGGATTCGACGCTGGCAAATCTGTGCAAGTTAGTAAACGACTGTTACGTGGATACCATAGTTGAGGAATTCGTGTACGAATTGCTGTAAGAATTTTGTTTACATTTACTCGTATTTAATTATGCAATTAAATGTTCGTTGTTGGTGAACTTAAATTTCCGCTGCGCATGTATTACGTGTTTACGTGCCTCTAAATTCCAACATTCCTGACTTTCCGTTTGGCCACCTCTGCAATAGCGACATTGTCCTGATCAGAGTCTGACTCTTCCTGTTCCTCCTGAGCCGTTGAACTCGGACTTCCTAAAGTAGCCGGTCTTTTCTTCTAAGAATTAGGTTTCCGGAACATGATTCTATTCCGACAAAACTCAACTCCAGACATTAAGAACATGTTCTCTCTGGTTAAGGTTTCAATAAGAAAACTTATCTTTGTACCAAAAAGCACCTTCCATTCTTTGTGAAAGCCCCTCTTGCGTATTTCAGCTTCTGGTTATGGTGTAGAATGCAATCCTCCAGAAATTTCAACCTATTGAAATCAACAGACGGAGAATCCTCTATTGCAGCCATGAGCCCGAACTTGTTCCAACTCACCTACTCCAAGCTTCCAGAAGTGCTCATCAAGCACTTGGCTACAATATCGATTAAGACTCTGTATTTTGGCTTTAGACATCGTTTATGCAGAGCCCCTTTCTATTCTTCCTTAGACTCCGAAAAACGATCTAAAATTTCTTGTTCTTTACCAGACATATACAATTTTGGATCCTCTTCTCTATTACTAAGTTCAAAAACAACATTGATATCATCAAGAGTCAAAATTACCTCTTTGGTGCATACGACCTCTGCTTTGGATTTTGCGTAAGTTCCAAAACGTAGTTGTGAAACGAGTGAACCTTGTTCTCCTTCACGAAGGTTGACTACAAACTGCAGCACCTCTTGAGATAGCTCTAAGTCTGGCATATTGCTCACCAATTTCTGCAATCGAGCCAGACGCAGCATATTGAGGGCTTCTTCCTCAACCGTAGTAGCTTTGTTATCGATCATGGCTACCACATGCTCAAAGTAGGGTTTTTTTGTTTCGGCTAGGTCCTTAATCATCGCATAGCTTGGAAATTCCATTGTAGAACGATTTATGGGGAATGGAATTTGAAAGATTTGAAGATTAAGGGTTTTGAATGTTTGAACGTTTGAAATAGTCTTGAAAATGTAAAGTGTATGATCGAAGATAAACACTTTAGTATATATATGATCTGAGTAACATAGATCAATGACTGAGATTAAATTTTGGAAGATAATCAGATGAACGGTTGAGATTTAATCTGAGGTTTAAAATAATCTCGAGGGTTTTTGCTATTTATAGCTATTTTGATTAGATAATTGAGTAAATAGCAGCAATTAGGGTGACAAAATGATGTTTCACTCTAATCGAGACAACCCTTCGGCTCTCTGCCGAAATTCTAGCCAATAGAATTCTTTCAAACATTTTCGCTTAAAGTTCAGGCCTTTTGTCATTTATTTCAAATGATTACTGACTGAAATAAATGTATGTGAGTAAATGCATGAGACAAATATGTTTCAGGATTAATTGAATATTTAAACCTTACTAATACTGACCATGACAAAAATCGTCCTGAGTCTCAGTTTCCATCCTGGGAGATTTTTGTCCTGAGTTATTCCTTCCTGAATAACTTCATACATCTGAAGGACTTCTCCCTTTAGTGAATTGTACTCACCTGGATCCAACATCCCTAATTCTACTGACAATTCCTGAAATCTTGACTCAGCCAAAGGCTTAGTAAGAATATCAGCTTTTTGTTTATCAGTATAAATTTTCTCCATCCTGATATCTTTCTTCTCAACAAGGTCTCTAATAAAATGATGTCTGATGTCAACATGTTTGCATCTGGTGTGCAATTCCGGATTTTGTGTAATAGCAATTGCACTATTATTGTCACAAAATATAGGTACTTCATTGGTTATTATCTTATAATCCCTCAATTGTTGTCTTAGCCAAAGAATTTGTGCACAACAGCTTCCTGCAGCCATGTATTCTGCTTCAGTAGTACTAGTTGCAACAGAAGTTTGTTTCTTAGAAAATATCAGTTTGCTTCCAAGAAATTGACATGTTCCTGAAGTGGACTTCCTGTCAATTCTACAACCACCATAATTAGCATCTGAATAACCAGTTAACTCAAGGTTATCATCAGCTGGATACCATAATTCTCAATCCACTGTGCCTTTAAGATATCTCAGGATGCTTTTTAGCAGCTTCCATGTGACTAGCCTTAGGATTAGCTTGGTATATTGCACATATCCCAACAGCAAAGGTAATGTCAGGCATACTTGTTGTGTTGTGAGATATAGCAGTGATCCAATGATCCCTTTATAATCAGTATGGTTAACTGATTTACCTTCAGGATCAGGATCCATCCTGTAGTTAGTTTTCATAGGAATCCTAACTGCATTGCAATGTTGTACATCATATTTAGCAATCAGATCTCTGGTGTACTTTGCTTGATTTATGAATATTCCTTCCTTAGATTGTTTCACCTGAAGTCCTAGAAAGAAATTCATCTCCCCCATCATTGACATCTCAAACTTTCCTTTCATCAGAGCTCACACGTCTGATGATTAGGAGATCCAAATATGATGTCATCCACATAAATCTGAACTAGTCTTCTATCCTGAACAAGTTTCTATCAACAGTTCCTTTGGTGAAACCATGATCAGTAAGAAACTGAGAAAGGGTATCATACCATGCTCTGGGTGCTTGCTTCAGACCATACAAGGCTTTCCTGAGCCTGTAAACTTGGTCATTCTGACAGAAGTCAGGAGGTTGTTCCACATAAACCTCTTCTTTAAGCACACAATTCAGAAATGCACTCTTCACATCCATTTGATAGACTGTGAACTTCATGTGAGTAGCATATGCAAGAAATAATCTGATGGCTTCTAGTCTTGCAACAGGTGCAAATGTTTCATCATAATCCAAGCCTTCTTCTTGGGAATAACCTTGTACAACTAGCTTTGTCTTGTTCCTCACAATGATATTGTTCTCATCTCTCTTGTTCTTGAACACACATTTAGTTCCAATCACATTTGCTTCTTAGGTCTATCTACCAGCTCCCAAACTTCATTTCTTGGAACACTACAAAAAAAATCATGTTTAGTGATAAAAAATTTGTGACAAATGAATATTTATCACTAAAAGTGCACATATAGTGACAATAATTGGTTATGTTACTAAACAACATAATTAGTGACAGTTTTACTGACTATTATATTGCAACAGAAACATCATATTTTACTGATAATAATCTGTCATGACTAAAGATCTTAATTATAGTGACAGGATTTTTTTGTAACTATATTATGTATTTTAGCGACAATGAGTAAATGTGACTAAAACATTGTGTAAGAGTGACACTAAATATATGTGACTAAAACATTGATTTATAGTGATAACAAAGGTATGTGACTAAAACCTTGAGTAACAGTGACAAAAATATGTGTGGCTAAAATATTAAGTAACAGTGACAACAAACATACGTGACTAAAACCTTGAGTAATAGTGACAAAAAAGATGTGTGACTAAAACATTGAGTAAGAGTGACAATAAACATATGTGACTATAAATTGAGTAGCAGCGACAAAAAAAATATGTGACTAAAATAATGAGTAATAGTGATAAAAAAAAAGATATGTGACTATAACATAAGGTTTGGTGACAAAATATGAATGTGACTAAAAATATGATTTATAGTGACGACTAACACTTTTTCGTCACTGATCTTATAGTGACACTATTTATAGTGACAATCTAGTGGCAACCTCTAAAATTTTCACTAACTATTTTTAGTGACAAATTTGATGTATATAGTGACAAAAATAGTTGCATAGCAATAATCCAAAAGGAATCCTGAAGAGCTTCTTCAATCTTGGTAGGTTCTTTCTCAGATAGGAAGCAATAGAATAGAGCACTTTCTCCATGGAACCTTCTTGTTTTAACTCCTTTAGATAGATCACCCACAATCTGACTTAAGGGATGACTATCTAACCATTTTCTCCTGGATGTTCCCCCTTCAGTAGTATCCTCAACATCAGAAATGTTAGGTTCAGGTAATTCATTAAACTCAGGGAACAACAGAAAAGGAGAAAGGGAATCATCTTCCTCAGGGGAAATTCCATTCAGGATATTGTCAGTGACATTTTTCCCCCTTCGTTATTCAGAATTTGCCTCATCTATGACCACATCTTCATCGGCATTACATACCTGAGTTTGAACTGGGGTTTGTTCAGATGGGTCAGCTTCAGTGTGTTGGCTTTCCTTCAGTGGAGAACTATCATCCTGAGTTCCACCAGCCTGAGTGTTTTCATCCTGAGTTTCTTCTTATTATGTGTCAGTCTCACTCCATTCATAGTAAGCGATTGACTTCTTCTTTTCAGCCTCAGATGATGTTTTGACATTCTTTTTCAGGCTAAGTCTGGTGATTCTCTTTGTCAACTCTCCTGATTCATCTTCCTGTTTCTTATGAACACAAGTAGATTCATCAAATACAACATGAGGTTTTTCTTCCACAATAAGGGTCCTACAGTTGTAAACTCTGAAGGCTTTACTAGCTCCAGAATATCCCAAGAATATTCCTTCATCAGCTTTGCTGTCAAAGGTTTTCAACTGATCTTTACCATTATTGTGTATGAAACACTTACAACCAAACACACGAAAGAAAGAGATAAGAGGCTTCCTTTCATTCCACACCTCATATGGAGTTTTTCCTTGATTCTTTGTCAGCATGGATCTGTTATGAGAATAGCATGCGGTGTTGACTGCCTCAACCCAAAATCTCTTAGGAATATCTGCTTCAACAATCATTGTTCTTGCAGCTTCTTTTAGTGTTCTATCTCTTCTTTCAACAAACCATTCTGTTGTGGGGTCCTTGTAGCTGATGTTTCATGAGCTATTCCATTTGCGGCATAATAATTAGATATAATATGGTTGATAAACTCAGTGCCTTTATCTGATCTGATTTTGACCACACTCAGATTCTTTTCATTACTGAGTCTTTTTAGTAATTCTGGCAGTTTTGTCTAAGTCTCCTTCTTACTGAGTAAGAATATGACCCATGTGTATCTAGAGTAGTCATCAACTACCACAAGTGTATATTTTCTACCATTAGTGCTCACAGGTACTACTGGACCAAATAGATCCATATGTAACAATTGAAGTATTCTATCAGTAGAAACTTCTATTTTGCTTTTGAATGATGCTCTGATTTGTTTGCCTTTCTGACAAGCATCACATACATGATCCTTACTGAATATTTCATTGGGTAACCCCCTCATAAGTGCTAATCTTGCAAGTTTTTATTTAGGGTTTTGAAGTTCAAGTGATTCAGTTTTTGTGCCATAACCAACTAGTTTTAGTAGCTTTCTTAGCAACTAAACATGTATCCATAGGACTCAGTCTCCAATCAGCAAGATACACATTTCCCTTTCTAGTACCAGTCAGTAATACTTGTTGTGAAACATTATCTTTCACATAGCACAAGTTCTTTGAGAATTCAACATTGAATCCTTTGTCACATAATTGGCTGATAGAAAGCAAGTTATGCTTTAAACCAGACACATATGATACACCATGGCTATGAACAATATCAACTTTAAGTGTTCCATATCCTTCAGTCTGTCCTTTGGAATTGTCTCCAAAAGTTATCTGAGGGCCTTTCTGTTCAACATAGTCAGTGAGCAAATGCTTATATACTGTCATGTACTGCCTTGAGCATCCACTGTCCAAGTACCATGCAACAGGTGCCATTTCAGTTCCACTCATCAGAGCTATGTTGTCTTCATTCAGCTCAGTGCCCTTCTCCTTCACCTGAAACAAAATCAGGCCTTACGTACCCATTTGGTGTAGGGTCCTACCAGGTTAGTTGTACCTTTTGGAACCCAAATCTGCCTCACAACTCTAATTACTTTAGAGTGGTGTATTTGTCTTCCATAAACATATGCATACACATTCACCACCCTAGATGCCTTGGCACTACCCTGTGTATGAGTGTCAGCCTTAGCATGAACATGAGCCTTAGAGTTCTTCTTGGGTTCAGGCCTCTTGTTCCAGTGCCTTGGCTTTGGTGCAGCTGATCTATGTCTCTGCTGACTTGGGTTTAGGAAACCTTCACCCTTAGGCAAGTGGGGTTTAGGTTGCCTGTACTGAAATTGGGGTCTTTCAGTAACCTGAGGACTAGGTCTCTTCAGTTGAGAATTTCTCGGCTGAGTGTTTCTCTTCTGAAGATTCCTCTGATGGTTCAGGGCAGATTTCTTCAGGTTGGTATTCTTAGCATGAGGCTTCGAAGTACTGACTTGAGGATTTCCTACTAAGTTTTCAGGTTTTCTAGCCTTTTCCTGAGTTTTGGGCTTTCTTTCCTGAACCTTCAGGTTCTCTGAAACCATAGGTCCTTTACCCTTGTCCAAACCACGGGGTTGTTCTTCAATAAGAAGATCAGTACAAACTGCCGGTTTAACAAAGACTGTCTTAGTGCCACTAGTAGAAGCATCATTCAGAAGATCATGTGAGGTTCCCCCTGGATTATATCACAATCCAGCCTTTATAGTTGCAGGTCTTTGATAACTCTGAATTTCATCTATTTCATGAGATGCAGGATTTAATAGAGCTAACTTTCTCCGCAAACTATCCTCACTTTTTTTTAGAGTTTCATGTTTCTCAAAGAAGTCATTGAATTAAGTCCTGATAAGCTGATTTTCCTCAGTGGATTTCTCTAACTTTCCTTTCAGGGCCTCTACCACTTTCTCTTTCTCTGAGAGTTGTACTTTCAGAACATCTAGTTCATCAGTAACTCCCATCAATTGAGAAGTGATCTCAGCAGCATTAGAGTTTTTCCACCTCAAATTATCAGCAGTCAGTTCTTCATTCTGTTCTTGAGTTTCAATGAATAGTTCTTGTTACACAGAATAGTCCTTCATCAGATTCTCAAAAGAACCCATCAGGTCAAAATTACTTGTTACATATGAACTTGATAACTCAGGTGCTTGTGTAGGAGCAGCAACAGAGATGGAATAATTTACCTCCTCAATAGCAACAAGGCAGACATCATCACTATCACTATCTAAGAACATTTCTTCTGAAGATCTTGATTCTCCTTCAGTGTGTTCTTCTTCAGCAATCATAACCATTTTGCTTGAATACTTCTTGTCTCTTTTGGCTTGCCTCTCCTTTCTTTCCTTGGAGCTCAACTCAGGGCAATCATACTGGAAGTGACCTTTCTTTTTGCAATTGTAGCATCTGTTGGCATCATCATCCTGATCACTTTCTTCCTTGGACTTGAAGTCCTTCTTCCTGGATAAAGATCCTTCAGTTTTGTGGTCCTACTTCTTCTCAGTAGACTTGTCTTCAGCTTCTGAGTTGTTCCTATTCCTGTACCTGGTGTCTTTGTAATACCTTTTGTATTTCCCATATCTACTGTTCATTTTCTCAAACCTTCTTGCCATCGGGGCAATTATCTTATCTTTTTCATCCTTATACTGGATGAGATCTCAGGTTCCTTAGTATTGCAGATTTTTCCTTGTGCTTTGAAAACCACATTTTTGCTAGATGAAGTATCATCTTTGCTATCAGGTTTCTTAGTTTTCTTATCAATCACAAACTCATAGGCTTTCAACTCAGAGAAAACCTGTTGATATGGCATAGAAGCAATATCTTTGGTGTTCTCAATCACCACAGAATGTATATCCCATTTCTTAGAGAGTCCTCTAAGAATTTTCAGAGCAATTTCTCTTTTGGGATATCTTTTCCCAAGAGCACTCAAATCATTCATAATGCTAGTGAATCTGACCTCAAGCCTTTCAATGGATTCAACATTTTCCATTTCAAAACCATCAAATTTAGCAATGGCCACATATAATTTATTTTCCTTGATATGATCAGTGTCTTGACACATAATAGCAAGTGTGTCCCAAATTTCTTTGGCAGTTTCACAGTGGGAAATCATTCCCATAACACCATCATCAATAATGTTATATAGTGTATCTTTAGCAATGTAATCCAGGTTAACCAACTTTCTCTCTTCAGGAGTAAGCTGATCATCAAATTTGGGAAATTCATTCCTTGGATCATCTCTTTCATTATCAGTCAATCTAAGATTCACAACCTTATACTCAAAAGGTCCTTGAGACACAACTCTCCATATTCTCTCATGTTTAGAGTACAGATGTACCTGCATTCTCAATCTCCATAGATCATAGTTCTCAAGAGAGAACATAGGTAGTTTTTTAGAAGACATGATGAAAGAGCCTTGTAAGATATCAGCATGAGATCTATTAAGTAGACCACTAAAGTTTCTCAGTAAGCAAGACTATGCCTACCAAAGCAAGTGGTCAAATGAACCACTTCTCAGATACCACTTGTTGGTCCCAGGGTAAACGAGTCTCACACGTGTATGAGGGGGGATACACGTGTATAGTGATTTTTAAACTTTTTACTAAATTGTGATCAGTGAGTCAGGGTGTCCTGAGAATTAGTCCTGAGAAGCACAAGATGCTCTGAGTCAAAGTCTACTAAGACAATAACACTGAGCGGCTTTCAGAGACTTCAGATTAGCCCAACTGATCTGAGTTTTAAAACAGAGTCCAAATAAGCTTGGAGTAGATAACAATCTTACTGACTACTCAGATGAGTTGATCAGTTTGACAACTATCTATACTAGCTTATCTAGAGTGCGGAATGTGTAGGCCCTAAGTTTATACAAGTTTTATCTTGCTGAAAATCTTTGTCACTTAGTAAAAACAGTGGTTAAGGCTGTGATCAATTTAATGCAAGCTCAGTGGATTTATTCCAACTGATTATCAGAAAAACACAGTATGCTTTCAGTGAAAATATGCAACAGATAAAATGCAAAGCAGAAAGCAAACAACATAGCAATTATAGTGGTTCAGAGACTCAAGCTCGTACGTCCACTCTCTCCGATCCTTAGAGAAATTCCTTAACTCACTACTACTACTACATAAAGATTTCAGACTGAACACAACAGCTTACTAACTTTCCACTATGAATTTGCAGGCTGAACTATACTGCAGCTTACTAACTCAACTCACACAAGCTTTCAGACTGAACTCAAGCAGCTTACTAACTTCTTCTCTAGAGCTTTCAAGCTGAACTCAACTGCAGCCTACTCACTCTTTACAACTCTCACTTTCCAACAACTACACACTCAAACTTCCTAACAAAAGGGTTTTGGTTTTGGTTGGTTTCCAACTAAGGTGAGATATCCTTTTACAATAAGAACACAAGGTAAAAGGGCTACGAATATCTCTAACTAAGCTTTGAATATGCTTGAATCCAGGCTTAGTGAATGAGCTCTCTTCAAAGATGAAACACTTGGGAAATTCTTAGTGTTTCGAGTGCTTCACATTATAAACTTGAATATAAATGAGCTCTTGAGTTGCTTGATTTTCCGTAACCTTGAATGTTGCAAGGCCACTAGTATTTATAGGCAACTCTCTAAGGTTACTCTTGAAAAACTATCTGTTGGAAGAGATTGTTGTGCTGGAATAATTTAGTGGCGCGCGAGATCCTGCATTTAGGAATAATTCTCATGTTTAATTAGGCGACACGCTAATTAGGATTACCAACGACCTAAGTAGGTCACCAATACAGAATCACCCCGACCGATCTGAGGTCGGGGTAAGCTCTCACCCCCCTCGAGGTACTTGTTCGCAAATTAGCGGGACCTCGGGGCATGGTCTCCGTAAAGCACAATTTCCTAACGGCGGCACCTGTACGTCTGAATCCTGGGAAATGAGCAAGGTCAGAGAAGACTTTCCCGAAGGGAAAACTGCTCTTTGGCCAGCGTAAGGGCAACTGAAATAGGACGCCTTAAAGAGGAAGGGTCAAAGGTGCGACCTCGAAGTTTGACCCCGCGACCTCAAGCACAAGGCCAGGGACCTCCGGCAGGAAACTCGAGACAAGAAGGCCGCTGCATAAATCGGCTGAGACACTCCACCCAGGAATCGAGGTCGGTGTCATTTAATGTAGCCTGTGAGCCATTTAATACATAGCCTATAGGTCCCTAGGGGGGCTACACCCCAAGAGTTAGTGGTATAAATACTTGTAATCAAAGCTCATTAAGGGGTTCCAACTTTACTCATTAAATACAAAGACTTTTTGATTGGGTATCGTAATTGCTCGTATTTATGTAATTTTCATACCCAATTTGATAGGAATACATGCTTTTATTGCACTAATTTCACTCAATTTGACCTAAATGTGGAGAAAGGTTGTGTTTTGCTTTTTGTGTAGGAAATGAGTAAAAAAGAGCTAGAATGATTAAATAAACTTCTCTGATCTAGAAGAATATAGAATAAGAGAGTTGAACCATGTGAAATAGCTTGAAATTAGGGTCTCAACGCAAAAAGAACCAAGTCAATCGGAGTTCGGGAGCTCGAGTTATGGGCGAAACAAAAATATCGCGCTGTTGGTTCTACTCGACTCGAGCCAGACTGCTCAAGTCAAGCTGGAAGCTCGAGTCGATCCAATGTGCTCGGCATTTTGAGCATTTTGAATACAGTAGGTTGGGGGAAAATTATGGCCAGCTCGATCATAGCAACCTGGCTCGAGTCGAGCTGGCCCAAAAACAAAGATGCTGCCAAAAAGCCCTAGGGACACGTGCTAACTGATTCCAAAGCATATAAAAAGGCCCAACTTTGTTTTTTTTATGATTCAGCAGCTGGGAGAGAGATAGGGGATAGATAAAGTAATACTTTTGAGAGCTGCAACTAATACTTTTACATGTTTTTCAATTTTGCTTCCATAGATAGCTTAGATAGTCATAGCATAGCATAGATAGAGTGTTTATTTCAGTTTTGAGCATGAAATCAAGGAGTATTGATGAAATTTGTATGAATTGGTGCTTGAATCTCAAGAGTAAGGTGTTTATTTGTTTTTACTTGTTGTTTATTGCTTATTTTCATATGGGTTTCTTGTTTATTTGCATATTAGCCATGGGTATTGCTTGTAGCACCATGGGCTAAGGTCCTTTTGTGTTTGGGTGTTGTGAATTGGGTTGATGATTGATTAATTACTTGTTAATGGTAGATTATCTCTATTGATGGTTGTCTCTTGAATGATGGGTTGTTTAATGATCAAATTCGGTGGGTTGGGTTATTAGTTTGTTCGTTTTGTCTAGTTTATTGCAACGAGAGTTGGGTAAATGGGGGTAGACAGATAGGTATTGGTGTGATTCCCGATTTTGAGTCAATTCACATCCTATTGCAACGAGAGTTGGGTAGGATCGTTAGAATTCCCTTAGTTCACATTGATTCACTAGTTAGCCAATATTGTTGAAAATGAAGATATTAATGTGAATGATCTCTTTGCTTCAAGTGGGAACACAAGGGTGGGGAGTAGTTAGTCAGTTAGAGGACTCTTCCTTTGCAATTACCCGGGTGAGAAAGAGTGAATTCCATCCCGATCTTAGGAGTTTAATGAAACTGGATCCTAGGCTTACCAAGTACAGTGAGGGTTAATGAATTATGATCGTTCTTAGGGAGTAACCGGACGTAGAGATAACCACCTAGGCAATAGTTAATCGAACATCATCCGAGGATCAACTCCGAACACCTCTCACTCACAAAACACAAAACACAAAACACTTTAATCTAGTTGCTTGCTTACTAGTTTATTGTTTGTTACTTGTTTTCTTAGTTTATTTTTGCTTGTTTTAAGTTTCCAAATCATGTCACACTATAATCATGCGACAACATATAACAATTGGGCTATATTCCATACCTAGTCCCGTGGATTGATTTTAAAACCGGGCACTTCAACAACCCTCTTATACTTGAGAGGTTAGTGTGTTGCAAAACACGTGTCAAGTTTTTGGAGCCGTTGTCGGGGACTAGGTTGTGTTGAGTATAACTAGTTGCTCGTTGAACTTGATTACTAGTGTCTTTTTTCTTTTAAAGTAACTAACATTGATAATAGTTGGCTTGGATATTTGTGGTGTTTGTTGATTCTCTATGTGTGTATGATCACAAGAGCAAGTGGGATTGAACCAATTCCCATTGATCTTGAGATTGAAGCCACGGCTAGGAGAAGAAATCGAGACCGGAATCGAAGATTAGCCCAACAAAGAGCAATGGGCAAAAATCAAAACAATCGGATGAATTTGGAAGGGGGTGACAATGGAGATCGCCCAATGTGGGAATACTTCAACCCTCAAGTGCAAAGGCACTATGATGGCATCGCCCAATATGGGAATACTTCAACCCTCATTGCGGCGAATAACTTTGAAATCAAGCCGGCCCTCATTCAAATGCTCCAAAAACAACAGTTTGATGGAGGGAAGAATGAGGACCCAAATCGGCATATCGCTCAATTCTTGGAGTATGCGGACACCGTCAAGATCAATGGGGTCACGGATGACGCTTGGAGAGCTCGAACCTTCACTTTCACCTTGAGGGACAAGGAAAAAGATTGGATAGTCTCCTTACCCCCCGATATTCTTGGCTCGTGGGACATACTATGCCAATAGTTCTTGATGAAGTTCTTTCCACCCGCAATGACACTTCAATGCAAGAAGGAGATCGCCCAATTTAGACAAAGAGGTGGGGAGAACATATACGAAGCTTGGGAGAGATATAATGCCATTTAAGGAGATGCCCACAACACAATTTTGTCAACGATCAAGTGGTGAGTTATTTCTACTATGGTTTGAACGATGAAGGAAGGAAGTTCATCGATTCATCATCGGGTGGATCAATTTTTGACAAGACCGGTAAGGAAGGGTTGGCATTGATTGATAGGATTTCCAACAATACCTTCACTTGGCCGTCCGATGTTCAAAAGATTTCCCAAGTTGATAGTGATCCGAACAATGCAATGGCGGAAGCAATGAGAGTTTTAATGAACAAGGTTGATTCGTTAGAGGAAAGCCAAAGGAGAGGAATATTGGGAGGGAACATGGAGGTGCCATTGAATGCTAATCAAGTTGAGGAAGCCAATTACATGGGAAGGGGGAATTATCAAGGAAACTACCAAGGGAATCAACAATTCCAAGGTAACTACTACCAAAACCCCAACTAAAACTTCCAAAACCAACCTTCACACTACCAAAATCCCAACCAAAACTTCCAAAACCAATCCTCAAACTACCATAATCGTTACCAAAACAACCATTCACAAAACTTCTCAAACCAAAACAATCCATCATCAAACTTCCAAGGCCAAAGCAACCAAAATCAATCATCTAGCCAAAACCAAGGTCAAAATCAAAACCAAAACACCCAATCCTTCCCGCACAATAACTCCTACAACCAAAACCTCCGTAAACATGAAAAATTTTCATACTCTAACCCGAAGGCCGCCCTCACTCTACCACCGGGATTTGATCCCGGAGCCCGTGCCCCAAACAATGAAGGAATACCTACTTTGGAGGATAGTTTGGCCACCTTCGTCAATCTTTCAAACCAACAAACTCAAAATTCAAATCAACGGTTTGATAAGATTGAAGAAGACTTGAAGAATCTTGGAAATATTCCAAATGCCATTACCTCTCTCTCAAGCCAATTGAAGAACTTGGAATTCCAACTAGGGCAAGTGGCATCCTCAAGCCAAGGGAAGGACAAAGGAAAGTTCCCCTCCACGACGGAGGTGAATCCTAGAGAACATTGTAAGGTCGTTGAATTGAGGAGTGGTACGAGGTATGATGGGCCGAGCATGACTTTGGAAGATGATGAGGTAGAAAAGGAGGGAGAAAAGAATGATAAGGAGGAGGAGATTGTTGCTGAAGATATTTTTGTTGAGGAGGAAGGGGTTAAAGAGAAGAGGGTTCCGAAATGGAAGAAGGCTAAAGAATTGAAGGAGAAAAACAAAAAGGTTGAGTGTGATGGATGGGGAATTCCTAAAAACTCCCCATTCCACCTCCTTTTCCTCAATGTTTCATGAAAAAGAAGCTTGATGATAAGTTCGCCAAATTCTTGGAAATTTTCAAGAAAGTGACCTTGAACGTGCCCTTCTTGGAGGCAATTGAGGAAATGCCATCTTATGCAAAGTTTCTTAAAGAGTTGGTCACCAAGAGAAGGAAGGCGGAAGGTGGTGAGATGATAAGCCTAACAAGTGTGTGTAGTGCTCTACTACAAGGGAACCTTCCAAAGAAAGTCAAAGATCTCGGGAGCATCACTTTGATGTCTGAGCTAAGCAATACGAAGAAGAGAAATGATCTATGTGATGTTGGGGCGAGCATCAATCTTATGCCAAGATCAATCTACGATTGTTTGAAAATCGGTGAGCTCCAACCAACGTCCATGACATTACAATTAGCGGATCATTCCATCACCTACCCGGATGGTATTGTGGAAGATGTGCTCGTAAAAATTGACAAATTCGTCTTTCTGGCGAACTTTGTGATGCTAGAGATGGAAGAGGACGTTGAAATTCCCTTGATCTTGGGTAGACCGTTTCTAGCTACCGCAAGGGCGGTGGTGGACATGTACACGGGCAAGGTGACCTTGAAGCTCGATGATGAAGAGCTCGTGTTTGACTCCTATAAAGCCATGAAGCATACACTTGAGAAGGAAGAGTGCAAACCGATTGATGTCATTGAAAATAGTGTTCAAATGGAATTGGAAAAATCCTTTGACCCCTACTTTGCCAATGGATACTACAATGCACTCTTTGAGAACGATGAAAGCTCCTTTGAGGAGGATGATTGCAAAGATGTGCTAGAAGTGGATCAAGTCAATGAAGTGTGGGGAAGGAACAAGATCCCAAGCTTTCCATTAAGGGAACCGATTGAAGGAGTGGAAAATCAAGAGGAGAAGAAAACCGGGTTAAAACCATTACCCGAGCATCTCACATATGCCTATCTTGATGATGGTGAAAAATTTCCGGTAATCGTTTCTTCCTTTCTCAATTCGTGTGAGTTAGATAAATTATTGGGGGTGCTTCGTAAGCACAAGTCCGCAATTGGGTGGACAATTGAGGATATCAAGGGGATTAACCCCTCCTTATGCATGCATAGAATAGGAGTAGAGGAGGGTAGTAAACCAATTGTCCAACACCAACGGAGGGTGAACCCTATCATACAAGAGGTAATTAAGAAAGAGGTCATCAATTTTCTTGATGTGGGTATGATTTACCCAATTTCGGATAGTCCATGAGTGTCACCACTCCACGTGGTTTCTAAGAAAGGTGGAATGACGGTTATCAAAACCGATAATGATGAGGTGATAGCTACACGGATAGCTACGGGGTGGAAAGTGTGTGTAAACTATAGGGAATTGAACAAAGCTACATGCAAGGATCACTTTCCCCTTCCCTTCATGGATCAAATGCTAGATAGGCTTGGGGGTTTCGATTTCTATTGCTTTCTTGATGGGTACTCCGGGTACAATCAAATCATGATTGCACCGGAGGACCAAGAGAAGACGACATTCACTTGTTCCTATGGAACGTATGCTTGGAGACGCATGCCTTTTGGGTTGTGCAATGCTCCGGCTACGTCCAAAGATGCATGATGTCAATCTTCCATGGTTTGATTGAAAATGTGATGGAAGTGTTTATGAATGATTTTTCTGTGTTTGGTGAATCATTTGATAAGTGTCTCTTTAACCTTGAACCCGTGCTAACAAGGTGCCAAGAGACTAACCTTGTCCTTAATTGGGAAAAATGTCATTTCATGGTTAAGGACGGGATAGTACTTGGTCACCATGTTTCTTCAAAGGGACTCAATTAGATCGAGCAAAAGTGGTGGCAATTGAGAAACTTCCTCCACCTTCTAATAAAAAAGGCATTTGTTCCTTCTTGGGACATGTCGGGTTCTATAGAAGGTTTATAAAAGATTTTTCCAAACTCTCAAAGCCCCTCTCTCATCTACTTGAAAAGGATGTCCCATTTGTGTTCACTAATGATTGTCTTGAAGCTTTCTTAGCATTGAAGGAAGAACTTATAGCCTCTTCAATTTTGGTGACTCCGAATTGGGAGGAACCATTCGTTCTCATGTGCGATGCAAGCGATTATGCAATGGGGGTGGTACTTAGGCAAGTCCGAGAGAAAAGGTTTAGATCTATCTATTATGCTTCGAAAACCTTCAACCCCGCCCAAGCCAATTACACCACAACGGAGAAGGAACTATTGGCCGTGGTCTATGCGTTTTATAAGTTTCACCCCTATCTTATGGGGGGAAAAACTATTGTGTACACGGACCATGTGGCAATTCGGTATCTTATGGCAAAGAAAGATGTAAAGCCAAGGTTGATCTGATGGGTGCTTCTCCTTCAAGAGTTTGATATAGAGATTCGGGACAAGAAGGGGACCGAAAATGTGATAGTCGATCATCTTTCGAGGCTAGAGAGGGACCAAGACTTTGTAGAATAAGAAACCGAGGTAAAGGAAGAATTCCCGGATGAGAAGCATTTGAAGTTGGAGGAGTTCTTTGAAGAAGTTGAGAAAATTTCGGTAATGAGAATTGAGGTGGAAGAGCCATGGTATGCCGATTTTGCCAACTACTTGGCTTGTGGAAAGCTTCCCAAAGAAATCCCTTCACATGCCAAAAAGAAATTTCTCAAAGATGTGAAGAGTTTCATTTGGTATGATCCGGTGTTATACAAGAGAGGTCAAGACTCGATCATGAGAAGATGTGTTCCAAAAGAAGAGGTTGACGAGATCTTGACCCATTGTCACTCTTTGCCATGTGGAGGCCATTTCGGAGCATCGAAAACGGGAATGAAAGTTCTTCAATCGGGCTTCTTTTGGCTTGCGATCTTCAAAGATAGCCAAGAGTTTGTTCAAAGATGTGATCGATGCCAAAGGATGGGGACTATCACCAAGAGAGATGAAATGCCTTTGAACATCTTCTTGGAGGTAGAGATTTTTTACTTTTGGGGGATTGATTTCATGGGACCGTTTCCCCCTTCATTTGGATTCATCTATATCCTTGTTTGGGTGGATTACGTGTCAAAATGGGTTGAGGCCATTCCTACCAAGCTCAATGATGCAAAAACTGTGATTCAATTCCCTCAAGAAGAATGTGTTCACCCGATTTGGAGTGCCAAGAGCCTTGATAAGTGATGGGGGAACCCACTTTGTTAATCGAGCTATGGAAAAGTTGCTTAGGAAGTATGGGGTCAAGCACAAGGTCGCCACCACATATCACCCACAAACAAATGGATTGGCGGAGGTTTCAAATCGTCAAATTAAGCATATCCTGGAAAAGACGGTGAACTCGAATCGGGAAGATTGGGCGATTCGCCTAGATGATGCCTTGTGGGCTTACCGAACGGCTTACAAAACTCCATTGAACATGTCTCCGTACCAACTTGTCTTTGGTAAATTGTGCCATCTCCCTGTTGAGCTAGAGCACAAAGCCTATTGGGCCACCAAACAATTGAACATGGATGGCGATAAGGCGGGGGAGAATCGGTTGCTTCAACTCCATGAGTTAGAAGAGTTTCGTGAGAACGCCTGTGAGAGCTCCCGAATTTTCAAGGAAAAGACTAAGCGTTGGCATGACCAAAGGATCAAAAAGAAGGAGTTCAAAGTTGGAGATAAGGTGCTTCTTTTCAATTCCCGGTTGAAACTCTTTTCCGGGAAGTTGAAATCTCGTTGGAGTGGGCCGTTTGAGATTGCAAAAGTGTTTCCAAGTGGATATATTGAGTTGAAGAATAAAAAGGGTGACCACTTCATGGTCAATGGTCACCGAGTCAAGCATTACCTTTCCACATCCCAAGTTGGGATCGTTGGTGTCGATTTTCTTGAATAGAGTTGAGCGACTTTAAGCTCTGTCCGACAAAGGACGTTAAACCTAGCGCTCAATGGGAGGCAACCCATTTTTACTACTTTTATGTATTCGTGTGTTCGTTTGATAGTGTTTTGTATAGTGTTATTTTTTGTAGGTGATGGGGTCGTGTGTTCGAGGCTTGGTGGATTATCGAGCTTTAAAGGAAGATGTGTACTCGAAGGGCACTTTAGGTACACGCATTTTCCCCGAACTTAGATTTGCTTTGCAAAGTCTAAGTTTGGGGGGGTGTGCATTTTCTTATACATTTTTTGTATGCACCGGCACACCCCCATTTTGATTTTGGTGATGTTCACCTTGTGACATGTTTTTAAGCTTAATGGTGAAAATACTTGTACATGAATTTTGCCGTGTTGGGCTCTCTTTTTGTTGGAATACTTGCTTTTTGAAGTTGAATGATGATGAGCTTAATTGTTAAGAAGAATTGCAATTTAGGGAAAATAATAAAGAACAACAATTTGGTTACCCGGTTAAATCGGGAATGACTACGTGCGGGGCACTACCAAGCCAGAGATTCACTATTTTCGTGTGTTTTTTAAATGCAACACAAGAGAGGCAAATACAATGAGTCAAAAAGTATTTATATGAGATTGGGCCTAAAACCCTAAATCCGCTTCGGGCTTCGAAGACGGCTCGACGGGGCATTTAGTCGAGTGGTTACTTTCGATCAACTTTGCTAGCTCGAACACCTCGATGGCGTATTTGGAATGGGGAGCTTCGACCGAGCAATAGTGCTCAACCTCGGGCCGGGTCGGCGTCTCCGTGGTCTCGCCTCCGGTCTCCTGACCCAACAATCTCCCACCGGAGACCGACTCTAATCAGAACTTGTCTCCTCCGTTTCAATGATCTCTCTCACTGGTAGTAGTGTCGGGCCTTATGCTCAGTTTCCAAGGCCAGTTGAAGTCATGCATAACTTCAACTTCTCTAAGGTCACAACCTTAGTCAACATGTCAGCAGGATTCTCACTTCCCCGGATCTTCATCAGCTGTAAGATCTTGTTCTCAATGAGGTAACAAATATAATGATACCTCAACTCGATGTGCTTCGTCCTCGAGTGAAAGGCCGAATTCTTCGCCAAGTGAATAGCACTCTGACTGTCACTATACAAAATATTATCCTTTTGCTCCTTCCCCAACTCACACGTTAGATTTTGCAACCAAACCATTTCTTTACTAGCCTCAGTGACTGCAACGTACTCTGCTTCTGCAGTGGATTGAGCTACGATCTTTTGCAACTTAGAAGCCCAAGATATTGTTGTACCACCAAAAGTAAACACATACCCTGTAGTACTCCTCCTTTTGTCGAGATCATTTGATGCCAAGTCTGCATGAACATATCCTGCCAACCCAACGCTTTTGCCCTCAAAGCACAAAGTTTGTTCAGTGGTACCTCTCAAGTATCTAAGGATCCACTTCACTGCCTCCCAATGCTGCTTACTCGGATTGCCCATAAACCGGCTAACAACTTCCACCGCATGTGCAATATCTGGTCTTGTACACACCATTGCATACATCAAACTTCCAATTGCTGATAGCTTGAACTGACGTCCCAACGGGACCCGAACTGGCTTTGCATCTTTCATACTAAATCTCTCCAAGACTTTCTTTATGTATTCAGCCTGTGAAAGATACAATTTTTCTGCCACCTTGTCACGATCGATTCGCATACCCAAGATTTGCTTGGCCTCTCCAAGGTCCTTCATAGCAAACCTTTCAGACAATTTTTCCTTCAACTTGCTCACTTCCCGAGCACTAGAGCCCGCTATCAACATGTCATCAACATATAATAGCAAAATGATATAACCATCATCATACCTCTGAAGTAACAACAATGGTCAGCCTCACACCTCTTGATCTCAATCTCGTGCATGAACCCATCAAACTTCTTGTACCACTGTAATGGAGCTTGTTTCAGACCATACAAGCTCTTCTTCAACTTTCAAACTAGCTCACTACTCCCCTTAGACAAGTATCCCTCCGGTTGCTTCATGTAGATGTCCTCATCTAAATCACCATGAATAAAGGCAGTTTTCACATCCATCTGTTCTAACACCAAATTTTATGCAGCCACCAGACTCAGAACTAATCGAATGGTAGTTAGCTTCACCACTGGAGTAAAAACATCGGTATAGTCAATACCATGTTTCTGCTAAAACCCATTCACAGCCAATCTTGCCTTGTAGTGTTTGCTTCCATCAGCCTCCTCTTTTATTCTGTAAACCCACTTGTTTTGCAGTGTTTTCTTGCCCTTAGGAAGCTCAACTAGCTCCCAAGTTCCGTTGGTCATCAATGAATTCATCTCATCATCCATTGCAAGTTTCCACTTGTCCACATGTTCACTATGTGTGGCCTCTACATAACATTCAGGTTCACCACCATCAGTTAACAATAAATAATGAAGGGAGGGTGAATACCTATCAGGAGATCTCCGATCTCTCGTGGATCTCCGCAGCGGAATTGTTGGCGGTGGTGTACTTGGTTCTTCCTCAACAATCACCTGATCATCTAGAACCCCCTTGCTCCAACCCGAGTTCAAAATGTCTAACTCCACAACCTGAGACTCAGAACCACCTTCTTTGGATATCCCCAACATGTCCTTGTACATCACCTGTTCATTAAATATGACATCTCGACTACTAATTATCTTTCGGTTTTCCTCATCCCAAAATCGATAGCCAAATTCATCACCGCCATATCCAACAAACGTACACTTAACAGATTTAGCATCTAACTTACTTCTACTCTTAGCATCAACATGAACATATGCAACACACCCAAACACTCGAAGAAAAACCAGATTTACCTCCTTTCCCGACCAGGCCTCCTCTGGTATGCCATTTTCCAAAGGAGTTGAGGGTCCTCTGTTTATCAAGTAAGTTGCTGTGTTAACTGCCTCTGCCCAAAACATCTTTGGCAGCCCACACTTCAATCTCATGCTTCTAGCACGATCACATAGGGTCCTGTTCATACGTTCTGCCACACCATTCTGCTGTGGGGTTCCTCTCACGGTTTTCTCCATTCGGATTCCATTCGTCTCACAGAATCCTTTGAACTCATGGAGCTCGTACTCTCCACCATTATCGAATCTCAAACACTTCACCTTGAGACCCGTTTCAGTTTCTACAAGAGCCTTCCATTTCTTGAAAGCATTAAAGGCATCAGACTTATTTTTCAAAAAATAAACTCATACCTTCCTCGTAGAGTCGTCAATGAAAGTCATGTAATATGATGCTCCACCAAGGGATGTCACTTGTGTTGGACCCCACAAATCACTGTGAACTAACTCCAGCTTCTACTTCTTCAAAGCCCTGCCTCCCTTCGAAAAACTCACCCTTTTCTGTTTTCCGAATACACAGTCCTCACACAAACCAATGCCAACTGTCTTGAGGTCTGGCAGTTTACCCTTCGAGCACATAAATTTCATCCCCTTTTCTCTCATGTGGCCTAGACGACAATGCAATAAATTTGCATTCCCTTTTTCACTTGCAAGAGCAATGCTATCCCGGGTGTTGCCTGACATATATAATGTCCCCTCTTTATTTCCACGAGCCACTACCATGACACCTTTGGATATCTTCCACGAGTTACACCCAAAGGTCACCTTGTAGCCCTCGTCATCAAGTTGCCCAACTGAAATCAAATTCCTCTTCAAACCAGGAATATCTCACATCTTTCAATTGTAACACAGTCCCATTTGGTGTCTTAATCCGAACATTCCCCTTCCCTTTTATTTCCAGAGGCTCATCATCAGCTAGATAAACCTTCCCAAAGTTCCCGGAAGTGTACTTTTCCATTACGTCAGCACTGCTGTATGAATGAAACGATGCTCCAGAATCTAACACCCACTACTCCAATGGACTGCTTACACTCAGAATCAATGCATCCGAAGTCCTCATCGATGGTAACGTTGGTTGAAGTTGTCATTCTTCTTTGGTTCATTCCTTGTGCCTTGCACTCACTTTTGTAATGACCAAGTTCATGACATTTATAACACTCAACTTTACTCTTATCCTTCTTGGGCTTATCTTTGCCCCTTGACTTCGATCTACCCCGATTTGGCTTCCCCTTGGATTCAGATCTGCCTCTGCTTCCCGCACTCAAAGCAGATCCTATGGCCACACCCAACTCTTTCCTGCGAATTTCTTCGCCATGACCAGATCCCTAACCTCATCAAATTTTGGGTTTCACTTTACTCTTTCAAGCACTAACAAATTTATCGCCCCACGCCAACTTTTCGTAAAGAAGACAACAAAATAAGGGCTTGAACCTCATCATCAAAATCAATCTCAACCGAGCTCAATTGGGCTATGATCATATTGAACTCGTTGAGATGGTTGGCTACCTAAGATATCCACCGCCATCCTCAAAGCCGCATCGGATGAACCTTGTTTTCTTTGCGGCGGTTTTTCATACATCTCAGTCAATATCTCCAGTATCTCCTTTGTGGTTTTTTCTTTCACCGTATGTAGGGCGACGTTCCTGGATAACGACAGATGAACCACGCTCATCTCCTTCCTATCTAGAAACTTCCACTCATCGTCCTTCATCTCTTTAGGTTTTTCACCCAACGGTTGATACAGATCTTTACCGTACAGGTAATCTTCAATCTGTAATTTCCAGAATCCAAAACCGTTCCATCAAACTTCTCAACAGGTGATTTCGCTTCAACCATCATAATTGCTCTCCACAGATCCCTTTAACTAGATGCTCTTGATACCAGTTGTTAGGAATTAAAGCAATTATAGGAGAAAATAATGGAACAACAAATTAAGGAACAACAATTTGGTTACCCAGTTCGTCAGGAATGACTACGTCTGGGGGCACTACCAATCCAGGAGATTCACTATTTTTGTGTGTTTTTCGTACAGTACAAGAGAGGCAAATACAATGAGTCAAAAAGTATTTATATGAGACTGGGCCTAAAAACCCTAAATCCGTGTCTGGGCTTCCGGAACCGCTCGACCAGGGCATTTGGTCGAGCGGTTCTGCTCGATCAACTTGCTAGCTCGAGCGCCTCGATGGCGCTGGAATGGGGGAGCGCTCGACCGAGCAATAGTGCTCGACCTCGGGCACTGGTCGAGCGTCTTCCGTGGTCTACCTCCGGTCACCACAACCCAACAAAGATGTGGTTAGTATAGAGCTTAATGGTTCATGGTGCTTGGTGCATACTCTTTGTTTCACTATTTTTCCAAACTTTTAATTGCTTAGCAATGAAAAAGTTTGGGGGGTGTGTTCGTTTTCACAAATTCACTTGCACCAATGCACTTATGCTTTATGTTGTTGTTGGTGGTTTGCTCTTGTGCTATATTCTTGGATGATTTGGTGGTATATTTGTCCCTTGGATATTGAGTATTGTGATGGATGCTTTTGTATGTGATGTTGAGACTTTTGCTTGGATGATTGGTAGTGTTTGATGTGATGAGGTGGTTACTTGTTGGAGGATTGCACTACTTGATTACATGCTTTGAAATTGATAGACTAAGGATGGTGTGACTATTCCCTAATGCAAATCTTGAGAGACTTGGGCCATTTGAATCGTTCATATCATGATTTAAGTTTCTTTCTTGAGTGGATCATTCACAAAATGCATGCTAGAACTTGCCACTTTGTCTTGTTTGAGATCATATTTTTGGAAAGGTGTTAAAGATGATTGGAGGCCATTTTTAGTTTGATGAGTCACTTGGCCAAATAAATCCCACCTAATGAAGTCAATCCGTAGTAAGCCCCTTTGAGCCTTTAAGTCTATTTTTGTTGGCAAGTTACATTGATTTAGCCATTTTTACCATTTCTTTCTTGAGCTCCATTTTGATCCCTATTGACTTGTAGAGCTTCATGATTGGTAAATAATGGAAGGACAAAACATAAATGAGTGGATTTTGAGTTGTCAATGTGAAATGGTTTTGAAAAATGAAAAAAAAAAGGTTGAGCAAGAGTGAAGAGAGAAAATAAGCCTTGAAAAAAAAAGAAAAAATTGTGAAAAAGAGAAACAAGGCTAGAAAAGGAGCTCTAAAAAATGAAAGAAGGAACCTTGAAAAATGAAAAGAAAAAAAAAAGATGCAAACAAGGTTTCAAAGGAGTTTGAAAAAGAAAAATGACTCCAAAAGAAAAAGAAAAGAAAAGAAGGGAAAGGTGAATTTGGTACTTGTGAGCATTGAAATGAGAAAAGAAAGAGAAATGAGTGTGAGATTGTATTCTTAAACTTCTTGATTGATTTACCAACACTTGTTGCTCTACAAGGAATTGAGTAACTTTGTCCCAAATTTTACCCCACCTTTGTCCAAAGAGCCTACATTACCACCTTGTGAAAGTCTTCTTTGATTTGATTACCTATCCAAAAGAGTTGGTGGAGAGTTTAGATGAGGGGAAAGCCTATGGATGTTGCATGGAGTGAATTGATTGAATGAGAGTAAAAACGGTTCTTGAAACACGTGAGCTTTGAGTGAATTACTTCCATAAGAGAGTGGGGATAGTGCACTTGAACTTGTGATATCTTGATCATTGCATGTTTGATTGTGGTATGAGAGTTCACTTGTGATTCCTTATTCATTTGATATGAGCCTTGAAGTCCATTGCATAAGTCTTGATGTCCATACATTGCATACTTCACAATTCCTCCCCCTTGTTCTATTTTCTTTCGTTGCTCGGGGACGAGCATCACTTTAAGTTTGGGGGGTTGATTGGGTGTCTTAATTGCTCGTATTTTTGTGATTTTCATACTCATTTTGATAGGAATCCATGCTTTTATTGCACTAATTTCACTCAATTTGACCTAAATGTGGAGAAAGGTTGTGTTTTGCTTTTTTGTGTAGGAAATGAGTAAAAATAGAGCTAGAATGATTAAATAAACTGCTCTGATCTAGAAGAATTTATAAGAATATAGTTAAACCATGTGAAATATCTTGAAATGAGGGTCGCAACGCAAAAAGAACCAAGTCAATCGGAGTTCGGGAGCTCGAGTTATGGGCGAAACAAAAATGTCGCGTTGTTGGTGCTACTCGACTCGAGCCAGACTGCTCGAGTCGAGCTGGCAGCTCGAGTCGATCCAATGTGCTTGGCATTTTGAGCATTTTGAGTACAGTAGGTTGGGGGAAAATTATGGCCTGCTCGACCCGAGCAACTCCGCTCGAGTCGAAGTCGAAATAAATAGCAAAATGCGAAGAAGCACGATTATGGCCAGCTCGACCCGAGCAACCTGGCTCGAGTCGAGCTGGCCCAAAAACAGAGATGCTACCAAAAAGCCCTAGGGACACGTGCCAACTGATTCCAAAGCATATAAAAAGGTCCAACTTCATTTTTTTATGATTCAGCAGCTGGGAGAGAGATAGGGGATAGAGAAAGTAATACTTTTGAGAGCTGCAACTAATACTTTTACATGTTTTTCAATTTTGCTTCCATAGATAGCTTAGATAGTCATAGCATAGCATAGATAGAGTGTTTATTTCAGTTTTGAGCAAGAAACCAAGGAGTATTGATGGAATTTGTATGAATTGGTGCTTGAATCTCAAGAGTAAGGTGTTTATTTGTTTTTACTTGTTGTTTATTGCTTATTTTCATATGGGTTTCTTGTTTATTTGCATATTAGCCATGGATATTGCTTGTAGCACCATGGGCTAAGGTCCTTTTGTGTTTGGGTGTTGTGAATTGGGTTGATGATTTATTAATTACTTGTTAATGGTGGATTATCTCTATTGATGGTTGTCTCTTGAATGATGGGTTGTTTAATGATCAAATTCGGTGGGTTGGGCTATTAGCTTGTTCGTTTTGTCTAGTTTATTGCAACGAGAGTTGGGTAAATGGGGGTAGACGGATAGGTATTGAGTCAAATCACATCCTATTGCAACGAGAGTTGGGTAGGATCGTTAGAATTCTCTTAGTTCACATTGATTCACTAGTTAGCCACTAGTGTTGAAAATGAAGATATTAATGTGAATGATTTCTTTGCTTCAAGTGGGAACACAAGGGTGGGGAGTAGTTAGTTAGTTAGAGGACTCTTCCTTTGCAATTACCCGGGTGAGAAAGAGTGAATTTCATCCCGATCTTAGGAGTTTAATGAAACCGGATCCTAGGCTTACCAAGTACGATGAGGGTTAATGAATTGTGATCGTTCTTAGGGAGTAACCGGACGTAGAGATAACCACCTAGGCAATAGTTAATCGAACATCATCCGAGGATCAACACCCGAACACCTCTCACTCACAAAACACAAAACACTTTAATCTAGTTGCTTTACTTGTTTGCTTACTAGTTTATTGTTTGTTACTTGTTTGCTTAGTTAATTGTTGCTTGTTTTAAGCTTCCAAATCATGTCACACTATAATCATGCGACAAAACATATAACAATTGGGCTATATTCCACACCTAGTCCCGTGGATTAATTTTAAAACCGGGCACTTCAACAACCTCTTATACTTGAGAGGTTAGTGTCTTGCAAAACACGTGTCAACTTTATTAGCCAAAAAGAGGCCTTTGGCCCAAATACTCTTGCAATTTATTGCTTTATTACACTTAAAACCAAGCATTAAATAGCATGTTCATCACATAAATGAAGAACATTCCCTTTGTTCTTCATTAACTCTCACCAACCTTAAAATCCTAACTAGTTTGATGTCAATCAAAGCCACATAAATGTTTTAATCTTCTCAGCATATTTTTTGTATCAATAGAGATATCATCAAGGGTTTCCTCTTTTGGATAGTGGTAAACGGCTACATTTAGGGTTTGAACGCGCCCTTTGTATGATTTGGAATATATAGCCAAACAACCAATCACCACTTTCTTTGAACTGGAAGATATCAATCCTGACATTTTCTCAGAGATATGTCGTTTTCAGTGTCAGTAAAGTACGTTGTTGTCGCCTCCTCATTGGTCGAAGTCTTCCTTTGAACGGGGACAAACAAAACGGCACTTTTTGAGTCAACCACACTGAACGGATATGTTCCTTAATGTCCGTGAATGTGTAACATTCTCTTTGTTTGTACTAAGATTGAACAAAACACTATTTATTTGGAAATAGCCGTTCAGGGTCTTATGGTTCAGTACAAACAGTCTTCGGGGTCTTCTGTCCTCAGGGTCTCCTGTCTTCAGGGTCTTCTGAAGTATCCCTATCTATCATGATCTACATCTGCTGACTATACATGGTGCAGATAGTTCTGATCTTATCACTTATAGAAAACATGATCCTGATCTACCAAAATGTTCTGATACATGTCATACTCAGGGGTTTTGAGATCTAATCAAAATCTTTATTAAATTCATCTCCCAACACCTTGTGACCCATGTTACCTTATGAACATTTATGTGTTACGTTATGTTTTAATACGTGTTACATAAGATATGAAGTAATTTCAATATAATAATGTAGTAAAACTTACACATAGATGTAACACACAAAAACTTGACAAAAAAAAATATTTTGAAAATTATGTGTTCAATAAGAATGGAACCTAAAATCAAATACATTAACAATAGATCTAGACCACTAGGCTACAACACATATTTTATAAACATATCCTTTTATAAATATATATCCGTCCGATCAACAAAAAAATTTGACCGAAATAATCGGAATCGACAACAATATATAACAGAAAATGGAGGATAATATTAATAGGGATGGCAATATTACCCCGCCCCGACCCGCCCTGACTCGCACTATTTGGGTCGGACCCGCCCCGTACCCGTAGTGAAATGGGGCGGGTCTAGGTATTACTCAGGACCCGTGCCCCGGAATAGTTTTTGCCCCAGTATACGCCGGTAGGTGGCAACATATTGGGGGCGGCGCCGACGCTGGTGGCAAAGACTATTCATGGGTTAGGGCGGAAGGGTAAAATGGGTACTGAAGGAATCTGTATTTACTAATACTGGGGGTTTATTAATCCAAGCGGTGTCCATACTAATAATGGGGGTGCGAATAACCTAGGCCGAATTTTATTTAGACCATTCTATTGGGCTAACAGACCGTAATAATATATTGGCCCAATTGAATTGTGGTTCAGATAATGTTAATAGATTTTTTTATAGCCCAGGTTATACGGGCACCGCCAATTTTGATAAATACACCCCCCCAGATTAGTATATCTCTTGTACAATTAATTAATATACATCTCAAAAAATCATTTTTTCCCCCTCTAACTATAACTCCTGTTTTTGCACCCCCTCATTTCCCTTCTCCTAGCCTCCCCTCCCATCTCTCTTCTCTTCCTCCCTTCTTCTCCCACCCTGCAACTTTCATCGTCAAGGATGAAAATGACGCAATATATTCGCGATATATTCACGATATATCTCATATTTTGTGAGTGTGATATGCATATTGAGGTAAACAAAAAAAAAATATTCCGAGTATCGTGAAGATATCGCTATATCTCGTAATATTATAAAAATGTGTGTTGTTTTTAATCACAGTTTTTAGGTGGTAATATATTTTTCCAAAGTTAAAGATGTTAGGGTTTATGTTGCTTCGGAGAGTAGGTCTCCTATTAATCAAACTGTAAAATTTATGTGAATTTGGTTCATAGAAATTTGTCTATTTTAAAAATTAACAAGCAGAAGTAAGAAAATGAAAATTTCGACCAAAATAATCGATGCGAAAATACAATATGCTGTCTCTATCTTCCACTGACATCATACAACTATAAATTTTAACTATATTCAGGTACTTACTGACTAATTCAATACGAATCACTCAAATTAATTATAATAAAAAAGTTGTGAGTGTGTTGTGGGCAACTTACTAATATTTACAAAGGGTAATCTTAATACCATTCTATTATCCAATCATTATAGTATACAAATCAGATAACATATCTCCTTTTATTCTTCTGTGGCTTCTTTGTCATATGGATGAAGCAAGCCTAATAAGGAGCACAAGCAGTCCAATTAGATGGTAGCCTACTTGAACTTATGTTACGTACGTTCACGTCGACAGGCAACATGCGATATTCAATATCGAGCTCTCTGAAAGTTTTAATCATTTCCTCCACAACAAGTGCTCTTCTTGTCCATCTCTCACCCATATCCTGATGATTCATCTTGTGAGAAAGCCAAATTGAAAACTTTAACTTGTTCATGTCCTCCACGTCTCTCATGATGATCATTGGGGCTGGGTACCAATGGTCACTCCGGTTGTTAACATACCTACCAAAAAATAAGATTAGAGTTGGGCTGGAAAAGACGAAATGCTAAATGAGCACTGAGAAAAGAAAACAAAGGCATACCTAGTGATCCTTTCCTTCATTGCCGCAATCTTCTCCCCAGGAGTTGAAATGTGGATACATAAATCAATTGCGTCTCCCATATCTGGACTACGGTAATAATTGTGGATTGGCTTTGTGCAAAGGACGCTATTTGGATAATAGATTTTGTGGTTATCGAACTTGAGAAAAACTGTTGTCAGTATGTTCATTTCCTCAACAATCATCTGCAATTACATGCGTGTCGCCAATGAGTAGTATACTACAAACATGTGCAGATTCTCGTAAAAAAAAAAAAAACTTACTTGAACTCCTTCAACTTCAACACGATCGCCCACATCAAATGGGTGCATCACAAATAAGAAGACGATCGCCTCAAATGTTGTCTTGCACGTGTTTCCAAACATGAATACCACTAAAAGAGCCTGTGAGCTTAAGAAGACAAGAAAGTGCGTTGTCGCAACTTTGAGTATAAGAAGCCAGCCGACAACAATGAGAATCCCCACCAGAACATTTAGCATGTTGTGCATTTTGTTAACAGCTGTTTTTGTGTCATTCAGGGACAAAGCAAGAGCTCTTCGCTCTCTAAATGCAGTAACCTATGGTGAAAGTCATATAGAACGAGTTCAATATTTTTATAGTAAAAATAATATGCGTATACAACATCCTTAGAAATAAACAAGAAATTATAAATAAATTTTATTTTTTTAACAAGTATTGACATAGAAATTTGTCATTCAATGCTATCAAAACCAGTTAACATTATATCCTTAAATAATGAGAGATAAGTTAACTAGCAAAATTATGTAATTAGTACCAACATAATGAGGAGAATGGAAGATAATACTACTTACCACCCAATTTTTAAGAGCACGTTTGCTGACTCCCTTTTCCTCAGTGCCATCCACAAAGAGATGCAAAGTCTGTAGGGCCTCATCCTCCCTCATAAAACACATTAAATCCTCCAGGTAAATATGCCTGATCATAGAAAAATCAATAATTATTAGTTCATAACATTTAACACTAATTTAAATAACTATTTTTTTTAATTCCAAATTTTCCATAGAAAGTAACTCACTTAGATTCTGGCTTTACAACATTGAGAAAGATCTTCTTAGCAGCTAACTTGGCCAGGTTTTCAGTTGTGATATGCACCGAGCCCTCCTGTATTTTCTCATCTATAATCGAGAGCGCCTCTTTCCTCACTGTGCTCGTTAACCTCTTCATATTCCAAGCCGAAATGTTCTTCTGATTCAACCTATGCAAATAATCAATGGTGATACCATTCTTCTCTTCCTTCCTCGACAAGACTCTCGAAAGCACTGGGCCCTTAGAACTCGTACGAACAATTCTTCCTCTCTTTGGAAACACATTCGCCTTCAAATCAGTTGGAATAGTCGCCCCTGCACTTTGAAGTTTCAGTACTTCAACCATCACCTTCTCCTCCTCCTCTTCTTGTTCATGTTGAATTTCAATTAACGGAGGCCCTGAAAGGGCCTCGATCACATATTGATTGAACAATGCTCCTTGAATCCGATCAAAAAACGTGTTCACGTGAAAAGAAGATGCTAAAACCTTAACAAGCAAAGTTTTAAATAGCCAAATCAATGTCCCCACCAGAAGACACATCCAAATCTTGGAAATATACGATAAAACCTGTGTATTCGCCACCTTTTGAATCTTGGCATCGAAAATGCAATGCCAAGCAAACCAAACCAGAGCCAACCAAACACAATTCTGCACCGATTTTTTCAACCCATATATGAAATACAGAACCCTTTTCCGCAACAGAAAGTTCCCCTCAATCAAAAGAACGATAATCCTAACCGCCCAGCCAGAGACCAATCTCCCCGAAACCAAAACCAAAACCATGAATTCCCATTTCCATATCCTCAATCCAACTGCAGTATGATTTCTCAACTTTTCAATAGTTAAACTACAAACTAAGGCCGCAACAATCAATATCAAACAAAGTAATTGCATCACCGAAAGAGCATTGTACTTCACCTTCTTGTAGTCATCCGGCAAATCCTCATCAAGAAACGGGTCGTTCTCGTCAAACTCGCTCGTGCTCGTCCCTTTCCCTAATAGATGCGATTTGCCCCGTCTCTGAGTCTGAGATCTCGGGTGCCTTTCCTCCTCCTGGTCCAGCAACCTCGACTTAGTTTTACTTCTTATGAAACTAGATTTCCTCGGAAACGAATTGTAGGAGGTGCAAACCACCACCTCCTCCTCCGGTGAGCGGCGACTCTCCTTAAACGCAACCCGGACTTCCCTCGGCGTCGACGGCTGCTGATTGTTGTGACCACTCTGGCTCTCCTCCGGTACCTTCGTCTGCATCACGAAATCGGCAGCAGCCCTGACAACAGAGTCGCTTGAGAAGTCGTAGGTGGAGCCCCACCATTTGTCGCCGTCGTTATTACTCCGGGGAACATCATTGGTTGTGGCGGGTGGGAGTTGAGTTTGACCGTTGGTTTGTGGTGGGGAAAATTTGAAGGATTTATGGAGAGTTTCCATGTGAGAAATGAGATGTATAATGGAGATGGTTTAGAATGGAAGGAGAATGGGTTATTATATAATACAGCAGGTGCATCCATGGATTAATAATGGTGGGCGACAACAAGTGGTGGTGGTGACACGAATTAATTAACTGTGGAAGAAGAAGCGCCGTTTGTGAATTCTAGACTGATCTTCAAGTGTTGCCGGTCATGGAGAGTGATAGAAGGTAGGTGTGTTTTTTTACTACAATTTATTTGTGGAGGAGAAATGGAAGGAAGAAAAAGAGATAAGTGGACCTCTAACTTTGATGTACTTACGTACAAATAAACAGGGGAGACCAATGCAGGCAGGTGGTGCCCCATTAACTTAATTATAAGGCGCAGGCGGCTTGTAGCCTGCCGGTCAGATGCTCACAAGCTCGATCCAACCCCTTTAATTTTGCACGCTTCGATTTCCTTGTTACAGTTTTCGTATTTCATTGGTATTTCACCCTACTTAATTTTTAACGCATGGATCCGAAATATAGTAGTTCGTTGGATATTTTTTATTATTCCACGTGTCATTCATTTATATTATTGAATATAAAATGGAACATTTATATCAATTATGAAACAGGTGATCTCATTCCCCTTTTGCATACTCCCATTGTTCATTGAGGTCTCATGTGCAGAGACGGGCGCACGTTATGTGCCCGCCGTAATTTTTTTATTACTATGCTTTTTATATGAATTTATATATATTTGTAACTGTTGTTTCATAGCATTGGATGTCGCCTAGCTGAGTTGGTCATGCCTTTGTGTTACTTGGCTGCAGGTCCAGGGTTTGGAACCCAGTAACCACTAGGCATGTCAATGGTGCGGTTTTGCGATTTTTTCGACTAAATTCGAATTACCTTGCTACATAAGGTTTGGTTAATGGCACAATTTTAAACCGCGATTTTTCATGTAAACGTGATTATGCGGGTTTGAACGGTTTCGGGAGTTATTTGCAGTTTTACGGTTTTACATGAACATAAATATTAGTAGAAGAAAGTGATGTCAATTTAACCTATTTATAACAAATTCAATTGATCAATATTCTATAATATGATTAAAGTTAAAAAATATATATTTAGAAATTAAAAATGAAATAATATCTTTGAACATTATATAAGTACAACATATGAACTTATTATGTGTAAAAGGTAAGATCGTGAATTAAAAAAATTATGAAGGTGGTTTATTTCCTTATAGATTTAGTTAAGGAATAACTCTATAAATTTAGGATGTCGAATAGTAAGTTACAGTTTCAATTTGGCGGTGCGTCGGTGCGGTTTGCAATGAAAAATCATAATTGCCCCAACTTTACGGTGTGGTTTTGCATAAAAAAAATAATCGCGGTTTATGATAAAAATTTATCAATGGCGGTGCAATGTGGCTCGGTGCGGGCGGTTCAGACGGTTTTTATAATTTAATGGTCACCCCTAGTAACCACCTTAATTTCCATTTTTGACATTTATTTTTTTATTATTTTGTGCACCCACCATGAAATATTTCTAGATCCGTCTCTGCTCATGTGCATCCAGATGCATCGTGTACTTATAGTGCATTTTAGAAACATACAACTTGTAATATTGAAAGATGTAATTTATTTACACTGAACCGTGCAAGTATATTTCCATATTCATAGCTGAACGGTTCACTATCAACAAGTTGCATTTTTCAATATAGCAAGTTGTATATTTCTAAAATGCACTATGAGTGCACGGTGCAAATGAATGCATACAAAATATAGTCTTGTTCGCTCTATAAATTTCTTTCCTTCAATATTTTTTTATGATCTTTTAATTTTTTATTAATTATTATACATCTCAATTTATTTGTTATAAATAGCCCAACATAAAAATAAAAGTTCTTTTTTATCGCAAAATTTATAATCATTCTTTTTTAGCCAAGAGAATATATTTTTTTTCAACTTTACCCTTTTTTATTCTTTCATTATTTTAATTCGTATCACTATATACATCTCGTACCAACATTATTTCAGCCCGTACCACCCTTCAATTAATCCCGTACCACTATCATTTCAGTATGTAAACATCGTTTCAGCCTGTACCACCATTTTATTAACCCTATACCACTATCACTTCCGTACCACACTTATTTCAACCCCGTACAACCATTATTTCAGCCTGTACCATAATTTAATTTAACTCGTACCATCACTTTTAAATTTATACCACAATTTAATTAATTTCGTACTATAATATATTAATCTCCGTACCACCATTTAATGAAGTCCATACCATCTTTTCTTTTAATTTTTCATTGATTTTATTAAGGGTATAATTGTCCGAAAAATTATTCTCTTGAATAAAAAAGAATGGAATTAAAAACTTTGATAAAAAAAGTATTTTTTAAATGAAAATTGGCTAAAAATTGGGGTTTTCTCGTTTTAATTAATGAAGTTATCTTCATATTAATAATTATATATATTTTATTTATATTTTATTATGCAAAAAACTAATGACTTAGATTTTCTTTTACATCGGACCCTTTAAAATTTTAGGATCGGCCCTGCGTACAAATTGGATTGTGAGCTGAATTTCAGCTCACTATTTCAGAGCTTTTACAAGAAATTTCCACATCGGACCATACGAAGGAATACATCAAAGCATATCTTTGAGATATTTCTATTTATGTACCTACGTGATTGATTTTAATTTACGTTGATTTCATTATGATAAAAACTCATATGAGACGGTCTCATGCATGAGACGGATTATAATTTAACACAAATTACATCTACTCCTTCCAAAGTGTTAAAGCGTCAATGTCCAACTTATGCCCCATGTTATCGTGAGACCGTCTCATGCAAGTGTGCATCTTCATGTATATATATTGCAATCTCTCTATACATGTTGTAGAGCAGGTCTCCAGTGAAACTTGTTCATAATATGAAATTTATATCACTATACTTATAGAATAATACAATAACATTTAACAATCGATACCACTATACACTTGTAAGTTGAGATCTTAATTAGCATTAAATATAATATGAATAAATTTTATAGGAGAATTTGTATATATTATATATAACTTATAATCCCTTAATTGTAAAGATATCAATACAATAACGCTCTTTCTATATGGTATTGCCGTATTGGGAAAGGTTACAAATTGGGGTGTATTGATTGTGGAGTGTGTATTGATTGTGGAGTGTGTAGGATTTTTTTAGACTTTCAAAGTCTGGGGGTATTCAATCCGAATTTTTAAAAGTCTTTAAAAATCCTGAGGTATTCAATACGGATTTTAAAAAGTCTTAAAAAATCTTTAGGTATTCAACAATTTATGGATTTTAATACTCTATGAATTTTCTTTGATTCTCTTCCAAATATATAAATAGATTTCACTCTCCAAAATCTCTTCTAACAACCAGAGATTTCTACGTATTATCTCAAAGAACTATAAAGACGAAATGTCAGAAAAAAAAAACATTCGTTGTGTTCCGTATACAAGTCTATAGCTCTGCGTATTCCTTGCTTTTCGTCAAATCTCAGCAATTGAATCCAAATCTTTCAGTGAACAACTAGCTCTCTGGATCCTTGCTTTCTTCAAATTTTTAGCAATTGAATCCAACTTTTTGCTCTTATCCACTGATTAACCCATTTCAATCCCTGTAATTACGACATCTTTTTGAAAACCTCTTTTTTGCAATTCGGATCAGCGATTAATAGAGAAATCTCTTTGTACGCCTTTCAATCTAGCATCTTTTCTATTATTTTTCTTCTGATTTTGGTTCTCAATTACGCAACTGATTGGGATCCCTTTTTCAATTAAGTTGTGGAAATTGTTATTGTGTTTTTTTTTCATGAAATATTCCTAATTTCTGCAGTAGATTGATTCCTAAACTCTATCTTTTGTTTTGTGGAACTAGAATTTGTGTGAACTTTTTTTATATACAAGTATGTTCCATATACATTTGCATCAATAGTTTCAGCGCCAAAATCTATGCAAATCCATGTAAATCAATAAAAAAATATATTCCACAATCCTGTAAGTCTATGAAAATTCATGTAAATCAATAAAAAAAGTCAGTCAAACTCTACATGGAGTCTATGAATTTTTTAAATTCAGAAACTTTTTAAAGTCCAAAAAAATTCAATAGAATCTCAATTGAATACTCCCCAAAACCTTGATCTCTTATTCTCACACTCACACTGGTTTCTTCCTTCTTCTCCGAAAATGGCCAATGCATCTAATGTCATTAATACTACCTCCCCTTCTGCCCCATCAAACAACCCACCACCTATCGTAACAAACAAATTTGGGCCTACTTGGGCAATGGGTTAACGGGTGGCCCGATGACCCATATATGTATAATTATTTTTTATAATAAATTTTTATTTTTATTTGAATCAAAACTTCGGATTGGACCCGTCAAAAAAAAACTTAATTTGGATTTTTTTTATCAGGGAAATGAAAATTTATTTAAAAAATAGCACACTGGATATAAGGAATATCTAGAGGCCAAAGAATTACAGTTTCATTCCTCTGTGTCATTTTCTCACGTTCCAAATATATCTCACTTCCTGGATCTTTAACACATGAATCCAGAATTATGGTGGGTCATTGGATAATATTTTAATTTTCACTTGTCATACATCCACAATATAAAACATGGAGTGGAACACTGAAAATTGAACAGATGATATCATTCGCAAATAATTACAGCTTACCACATTTTACAAACTCAGCACATACTTCGGTTCCGAGAGCCAAACACTGAACAAAGAATTACAAATATTCGGATACCATTTTGAGAACCAACTCCATAATCTCACTTTAATTTCCTCTACCATCTTTTCTGCTAAAAACGGTACTCCCTCTAAAACTAATTTATTTCGCCCTCTCCAAATGACCCAAACTGCACAAATCCATAAACATATAGCAACATTTCTTTCCTTTTTACCACGTAATAGGCAAGAAAAACTGAGAAAATGTTCCACAATATTGTTATTCATAGCTACCAACACAACAAGCCACTTCACCATTTCCAACGGGATAGTAGGCGTAGCAAGACACTCCAATAGTAAGTATGTTGTCGATTTCGGCTCCGTATTACATATGGGGCAGTTGACGTCGTCACTTGCTTGTAGAATTCTTCTTCTGATCAGGTTACGCTTTGTTGGAATTCTGTCCCAAAGTATCCTCCACGTTGTCGTTGCTGCTTTAATAGGTGCAATGTTGTTCCATACCCACTTGAACTCCACTTTTGACGCTCGTATCAGCTCTGCCTTCACTCCTGTTCATCAACGCCAAGTAGGGTGTCTTCGTGGTGTATATCCCATTTTTGGACTCCTTCCAAGACCACCTGTCCGTCATGTTTTGCTTCAATGGAAACCTGTTTAAAAAAGACTCAAGATTGATAATATTATTAGTTTCTCTCTCAAAAAGCTCCCTCCTCCATCTCCACTTCCAAACCCATCTCCCTCCCTCCCAAACCCCCATGTCGCTAACCCTCACCTCCCTGTCCTCACAGAGATGAAAAAAGCTCGAAAAACGTGATTTTAGACTCTCACTACCCCCCACAAATCTGTCCAAAATTCGTTCCCTCCCCATTCCCCATAATTTTTTCCAGATTTTCCAAAACCACTTCCCACCATCTCCCCGACCCATTTCTTACCACATCCCTCCACCAACTCGACCATCTACTACTAATTCCCCCTCCATTCTCACTCAATCCCCCCACATCCAAATCCCCATGAATTGACTCTATCACCCTCACCCATAGATTTTCCTGCTCCCCAACAAACCTCCACAATCATTTCTCCAATAGAGTCTGTTATAACTGATGCAAGAAAGATATAAAAAATGATAAATAAACCTAATAAACCGACAACAAAATTTTACGTGGTTCACTAACAATTTGTTAGCTACATCCACGGGCAGAAGAGAGGATCTCGTATATTATTCAGAACCGAAAACAATACAACTCAAATGAGAATATAAATAATAATCCCTAACTGATTGGGCCTAAGTTAATAAGCCCAAAACCGAAACCGACTAGGCCTAAATTAATAAGCCCAAAACCGACTGATGCACTTATATCAAAGAGACCTGGGCTTCTTAAATAACATTAGGAAGTCCTTCGCCTTTTTTCCACAATCCGATGTGGGACAGAATGGGACTTCTTATAGGATTAGGAAGTCCTCCAACTTTTGATACAATCCGATGTGGGATAAAACAAACTTCTTTATTTTACACAATTCCAACAGAGCCCAATTGAATTTTTCTAAATCCCTCACCCCAATACCCCCAAGTGTTTCGGATCACAAATTTTGTTCCACTTTATCCAAGCGCCCACCCCAAAGAAAATTTCACTGCAAAGATATCAAGGTTTTAAGGATCTTATTTGGCATTTTATAGAAGGATAACTGATAAATCGGTAGAGATGTCAACACCACTTTCAATAAGATTATACGGCCCCCAAACGATATTTTCTTATCCTCCTACTTCTTTCGTTTTTTCTTCACTTTTTGAATCAAATGCGACCATTCTGCGATTCTCTTATGATTCCCACCAACTGAGACCCCCAAATATGCAAAACGAGTCTATCCCACCACACAACGCAAGATTCTTGTCATTTCTTCCAAATCTTCTATGCGCCACATTAATCCCCATAAGACTTCACTTATTGTAATTTACCTTCAAACTTGACATGTTGACCTATCTATTAATTCAAAATTTATATTTAAAAAAAATTATTAATATAAAACATTTTTTTTTTAAATAATATGTTTCGATTCAACACATCATGTTCAATTGCTATAAATTTCTTATATTATTAAGATTTCAAATGCCTATAATAAATATTTTCAATATCTAACTTTGATTTATCTAATTGTTTGTTTGGACACCAGGTGGGTTAATTTTTTATTGGTAATTTTTACCTCAAAAAAGTTCAATTTTGTTATATATCATTTTAAATAAATGAAAAAAATTGGTGTTGAGTTCGGCTAACTAGTTGACCCGCTAACCTAAGTAGGGATAGACAAGACTATTTTTTTTACAGGTCTGATGAGAGTCTGATCGGCCTAATTCAGTCCAAGAACATCAATTGGCAAGATGGGTTGGGTTGGACAAGGCTACTCGAATTGCAAACTTTAGTAATAGATGAAATACCATTTTTTTTAAAGCAAATGACTACCAAGTTAATCTTATTATTTAAAGACTAAAGAATTAATGAAGATTGAAAGATAACTCATTATTAATAAATAAGTAAATAAAAATATTGAATATATTATATAGTGTGTGAATAAGAAAACATCATTTTAACATTTATGTAGAGATTTTGCCACGAGTATAATCTAACTGTGCAACTGCTGTTTTAATAAGATTAAAGATGCTGTAAAAATTATTGTGACAGGCTACTACAAGCTGTCGCCGGTCCTCCAATAATTAATAGGTCTACCTATTTATTTCCTTTTTATAAATTAATAAAATAATAGGAGTAATTAAATTATTTTTTTAAATGCATATGATACGTGTTTGGATTCCTTTCGAAAAAGTTGACACTCATCAATGACTGATCAAATTAAGGAGTATCGTGTGGGAAAATTAACACTATATTTGTTCCACTAATCATGTGATGGGAAGAGATGTTAAACGGGTCGGCCCTAACCCATTAGGGTCAGTCCTACAGGGCTACGGGCCAAACGGTACTGGGTCTTAAGCGGTTCATTTTAAACGGGTCTCTAATAGTTGAGACCTAACCCTAACCCTAGCGGGTTACGGGCTAAACGGGCCACCTAACGGGCTCCAAAAAAAATAAAAATAAATGTTCAAACATTAACATTATATAATGACAAAAATTCGATCCAGACAACCCCATCATCTTTAATAACAAATGTTCAAAATATAAAATTAGTTCTCATCATCTTTAATAACATAATTGAGCAAAGTTTCAATGAAATTAGTTAATAATATAAAATTTGTATCATCACATTTATAAATTCATATCATAATATTAATTTATAATTATAATAATATCAGTTTCATATTATGAACAAATTTCACAATAGAATTTATAAAAATATTATATTATTATTTTATATTGAATTAATATTTTACTTATTTATTCAATTCAATAGAAATTCAAAACTGTTAAAAAATATTGAATTGGAGAGGATTAATTATTAATTGACTAAATCAAATAGAAATATTTAATTTGTAATTGATTGGCCATAATTGATTTTTGCCTTATTTAAATTTGTGAAAAAACTTTTAAAAAAAATTAATTGAAAAATTAGAAAATAAAAAAAAATAAAAAATTTGAGTATATATAACTATAAGCGGTCTAAACGGGCAAATTTTTTGCCCGTTTTAAGCTTAGTTATCGGTCGTATGAATCGGTCCGGGCAAAAAGGCCCAATTTTAAAATTTCTCCTATCGCTTCTTTTATAACCAATACTGATATAATAGGTTTAACAGGTGGCCCATTTAGCCCGGCCGGATTAACATCTCTAGATGGGATGGTGTTCGTCCAACTTAGTTTGTGGTATTGAATTAACTATTCTTTGGATGTATATAAACCACACGGGTTTGTATTTGAAATGTTGAGAAAATAATAATTCAAGAGGCTAAACTTAAGGCATGCAAAAATTTATGGGGGCCTCATTTAGAGGTGCAAAATGGACACTCTAATTGCTTTCCAATACAACCAAAATCCCTTATTACTCTCAAGTACAAAACTTATAGTAAAATGACTATTATGCTCTTATTTCATTAATCATCACATTTTTCGTGACTTATTTGTTTATGATTTGACATCCATCATTTTTGTGCAGACTGCTTAATCATCACAATTTTCGTGCATTGTTCATGATTTGACATTTTTCGTGCACTTTCGTTCATTTATTTTACACAATTTTAATATTTACTCCATATTAAAATACATTTTAAATAAATTTCAAATTTTATTATCAAATTTTAAAATTTAATCCATTCTAAAAATACATTTTTAGTACCAAATTTGAAAATTGCAAAAAATATAGCTTGTAATTATTTTTTTTACCCGTCTTTCTTGTTTATTTTTGCACAAAGTGTAAAATTATTCAACCCCAATGCAAAAATATGTTTGCACAGCCACAAAATATTTTACTAATTACGGATCAAAGAAAGCAATTATAGAATGAAAGTAGTTCATCAAATTATAGAATGGGGGAGAAGGGATCCATTAACTATTCATCTTCATTTATACACAAAGCATTGTTGACTGCTTCAAATCCAACAATGGGGAGATCAACATAATACCCCCGGCTCTCACACTTCAATCCAACTAATAAAAACCAAAATTACAGGAGACAAAAAAAAAATGAAAAAAAGAAAGAAATTGTGCTCTGTTTAAACCAACCAAAGTGAATTTTAATACAACACCAACAAGCCAACCTGAGATCCGCAACCATTAATCCAACCAAAGCCAACCTGAGATCCGCAGCCATTAATCCAACCAACCAACCAAAAAATTTACACAAAAGACAAAGATATTTGCACAAAAATGCAGATAAATATATATACAAAAGTGCTCTATTTTTTGTTCGGATCTGCACAGATCCGTTCAGATCCGCCGCCACAAAAATGACACCAACACCGGCCCCAAAACATGTCGCCGAAACCCTCAAAACCGTCGTCGATACCACTAGTCTCAACCACCGAACACCACGGAGAACACACAACACCTCTTTGCCGCCGCCACAAACCACCATTGGCCTCAACCACTTCAACAGATCTACAAAAATCACCACCACAGCCACAAAGATCCGGTGACACCAAAACACCGCTTCAACATGTCATCGCCGCCCAACACCCCCACAAGCCATCGAAAACCACCAGTCCCAACCACCACCGTCGAAAACCCACCGCCTTGCACCCAAACCGCCGTCGAAAACCCCACCATCGGCCTCGGCGCGCGAAAATCACCACAATCGACCTTGCGGCGGAACCATGTTGTGGAGGATGGATTTTTAGAGAGACTGTGAGAGAGGGGATTTGGGTTTTAGAGAGAGTGAGAGAGGGAATTGAGAGTGAGATAGAGAGAGGCCGGTTGATTTTTTAAAAATAAAGTTCTGAATTGATACTGATGAAATTAAAGGGCATAATGGGGATTTTGGGTGCATTTTTGTACCTTAGGGTACTAAGGGATTTGAGTTGCACCTCTGGCTATTTAAGAGGGATATTTAGTACCTCTGGGTAATTTTTCCAAAATTTATATGAGACCCGCATAAATTAGCATAGATTAATACCCTTTTTTTTCAAGTATTAAAACATTATGCTATTAAACTTTCTTCGTTCCACTATAAGTTTTTTATTTTTATTTTATTGGCCCAGTTAGCAAAGAATCCAGTCTTTCACTCGAGAACGAAGCACATTGAATTGAGGTATCATTACATTCGTCACCTCATTGAGAATAAGATCTTGCAGCTAATGTAGATCCGAGGAAGTGAGAATCCTGCTGATATGTTGACTAAGGTTGTGACCTTGGAAATTGAGATGAAGGCTTGACACTACTACCAGTGAGAGTTATCGATAAGATGGAGAGGACAAGTTACATTTGGAGTCAGTCTCAGATGGGAGATTGTTGGGTTATGGAGCATGATTGACTGCTTCTCGTCCCCGAGAAAAAAATTTGAGGTCTTTTTGGAAGACTCGACCAGAATGGGCCTTTAGGGTTTTGACCCAGTTTCGCGTATAAATACCTATATGATTCGTTGTATTTGTTATCACCGAAATATTAGTAAATCTCCTAGCTTGGTAATGCCCCCAAATGTAGTCATTCATGACGAACTGGATAATCAAATTTGTGTTATTTAATTTTATTTTCTCTCAATTTCTTTATAATTGCAGTTTAAATTCTAACATATTTTTTGTCCATTCCACAATAATTCTCCCCTTGCACTTTACTATCATAATTTTAATCCTTAATTTTCATACAATATTACAAAAAATATCACTTATCACTCTCATGACTCTACACACCTTTTTTTCTCTCTCTCAACTCCAAAAAGTACCCTTTATTTTTCGATTTTGGATCATGTGTTGTACAGATTGTGTTGTGCAGTAGACCCATACAGGTCTATTGTATATTGGATCCAGGATATCACAACACTATTGTTATTCAACTAAAAATGCATTATAGACCAGTATAGGTCTACTTGCACATCACGGTGTTGTACAATACAAATCCAAATTCTTATTTTTCAATAAAAAAAGTAAGCCAACACAATTTATTACTCCCCATATTTTACAAAGTCTTATCGCTTTTGATGTTTTGTATAAAATTTAGGTAACATAAAATTTTGACAAATTTTTCCTCCAATAAAGGAAAGAGATGAGAGAGCGTGTGAGAAAAATATATTTTTCATATAAAATAGATTTCTTTACGGGTAAAATTATAGAGAATTGTGGGGAAAAAAAAAAGCAAAAGCGACAATCATTTTGAAACAAGATTGAAGTTCAAAAAAATAACAAACAATATAAAACAGAGAAATTAGTTTTATATTTTTTCTTAATCAATGTGGTCAAAAGAAGGAGGAAACATGTAGCGGAATGAAGGGAATACTATATTTCACCGTGAGACTATCTCACATTAATATTGTCAAACTTAAAATTCCAAGAATCCCATGAAAGTAAATCTGAGTTCTACTTAAATTCGTCAAATGCTCAAACCATGGGGTTTATCTTTCTTTCTTTGATGTATATATTATTAGGAAGGTAAGTATAGATTGCGCGGTTAAAATATAGTCCAAAAAATATAAAAAAATGGGCCTATTTGGCTCGGTCTATGTGGCTCGTGGCCTGATCGGCTTGAGCCAATTTGGCCCGCAAGCAAATGGACAGTCCGATGGCATGACATTATAATCATTTTTTATAAAATTTTGTTCATGTGGAATGATTTGGATATTAAATTCAAATTTATATTTAAATATAAATTATTATTATGGAACATTTGAAATCTTTCATTAAATTATGAGCTTCAATCCAACACAAATCCTTCTGTGTGAGAAAAATATTTACTTTGCTTCAATTTCTTATATTATCCAACACTTATGATGTATATAATAAATCTTTACATTATTTAATATTGATTGATCTAAATATTTATTTGGATACTAGGCGAGTTGATGTTTTTATTTTAGTTTGTCTCAAAAAAAATATTCAATTCATGTATATTATTTTAATAAATAAAAAGAAAATTTGGTGTTGGCCTGGGTTGGTCCGTTTACCTTGTAGCCTAAGTAAAGCTGGTTTGGGCTGTGCTACATTGTTACAAGTCTGATAAGAGAATGGGTCGCCCAACCCAGCCCAACGACATCAATTTGCCCGTTGGGCTAGGTTGGAGTTGGGTTGGCGACCCGAAATTGCCGGCTCGATCTAGGTATTAGTGAGATTTATTGTTGAAAGGTGTAATTATGAATTGTAATAATACACATATTAGTTATACTATAAAATAATTTGTATATTTTTAAAATACATTTAAATTACGCAGTGTACATTATATAAAGAAACCTATTCATTTTGGTATTTTTTTAAGTAGATGCTATATATATATAATTGCACAAAAACTTTGGCTATAAATAGTAAAAGTACTTTTCCACTAAAACTTTATGTGAAATTATCGTGACAGAACAGTGGACTAATATATATTTTAAGTGATGAAAATTATTTTAGTAGAGTTTTACATATAATTGCACATAAACTTTTACTATTTATAGCCAAAGTTTTCCACTACAACTTTATGTGGAATTATCGTGACTTTTATTTCATAGTACGATAAAAGGAGTGGCTGTATAATATCGATCTGTCCCTACAAAATATTTTCAAACTTTTATTCATCTATCATTTTCATCAAGTCCAGCAAATGCTAATCGGGCCAGGGGTAGTTGGGTAAAGGAAATATGCTTAATTACGTTTCTACTAGGTTTCTAGTAAAATTTGTTCAATAATATAAAATTTATATTATTACATGTATCAAATAATAACTCAACACTTCACGATTGATACCAATTACATTTACAAATTGTGATCAAAACTTTAAATACTATGAATATTAATTTATAAAAGTAATGATATCAACTTATAAGTGTAATAATATCAATTTTATAGTATGAATACATTTTACAGGAAAGTTTGACTTACGCTTCACTATACAAATTTAATTATTTTACACTTCACCCCCTAGACAATTTTTTACGATATTTTTACACTTCACCCTGGCGTATTTTTACGATATACAATAAATTATCTTTGCTTATTCATTTTTTCGTCAAGTCCACTAAAACTTTATATGGAATTAACATTAATTTATCTCATAGTACGATAAAAGGAGTGGCTGTATTAGATTTGTCCCTACCAAAAAATATTTCGAGCTTTGATTGTGTTGTATTCTATGTGCGATAATTACGAGGCGTTGCCGCATTCAATAATATTTTACAAGGCATCATATTAAAGATTGGGAATCCACACCACGTTGTCAGAGTGAACAAATTAGACAAATTAGGGAATGAGAATCAAGACCTAATATCCGCAGCGACGAATTAGGGGTGTTACAAACTTGCACATTTACTGTTGGCTAATTATAAGGTCTTAATAAGCGCCAATTAATGACTATAATTAATAAATTTATAAGGACTATAAATATGGGTTAAACTCCCTGAAAATGTTGATTTTTTAACACAAAAATACAAACCCAAAATCTCGAATTCTTGTTAAATTATTCATTATCGTGTTCATTCGTGGTTTGTTACCCTGAAATAATTATCTGAGTAACAACATATTGTCCTATATATATCAATTTCATCTAACTCAAGCAAATGCTAATATTAATAGGATCAGTGGTACGTAATTGGTTAAATAATATACTGCACCCCCTCAATTGCACATCACCCCTACACAAATATAATTATTTTACACTTCACTTCCTATAAAAATTTAGTTGTTTTACACCTCAGCCCCTACACAAAATTATGAAATATTAACCACTGCACCCCTCTTTAATCTATAATTATATAATACACCTACATATTACCATATTAGTTTTCCCGCTCTTTTTCCTGGGCAGTTGGATTTTCAACAATCAATCTCTGCCCTACAATTTTTACATAATTTATTCATAGAAATTTGGACAATTAAATTAATGATATTAAATTCGTCTTTATTACTTGCTTATTCCAATGGTAAAGTTTTTTGTTCTCCCACCTATTTAAAAGGGTTTTAACACTCCATTTTTTAATCTCATTTGTAGTAATTTCATTTTATTTTTTGTGTATTAAGAATGTATTAAGACTTAGATTGTCTCTCTTTATTATGGACTATTCTTAGTGAATTAGATGTAATGTTAGGAATTTTATCAATTTTATCAACTTGGTTTGTCCACCAAACACTGTGTTTTAGAAATCTTCTCAACGGAATGAAGAATCTACAATTCATGGAAGATAAATCAGGACATCGTATAAATTTTTTGGTGATTAATTATCTATGTAATGTTTTGAATTTATTAATTTTTCCGGTCATTATAGGCGTTAAGTTTTGCATTTCGCTCTTTAGATTTTTACGGTAGCATAGACATTTAGTCTTGCATTAGTTCTATTCGATGTCGCATTTGTTCAAGAAATAGTCAATTCTTTCGGTTTAAGTAGGATATGATATTTTGAGTTTCATCTACTATTGTGCAAGGGATGATAATTACTTGTGCCATTAATATAGTAATATTAAACTTTATCCCTACAACTATCAATTATATATGTGATGGTACTTATATTATTTTTCTGTCGATCATTTGCAAGGAATATAGTATTGAGCCTACTAAAATGAAATATCATTGGAATCATTTATATTTTGTTCGGTTTGTAATTGAAAGTAGTCAAGAACAATGTTAACTTTTCACAATCTTTTTATCATATTATTTAATGAATTATGTGATATTCAATTATTTAAGAATTTATAAATGTAATATTTACCTTTTAGAAGCAATTCATTATGCAATGTATTATTTTTAAAAATTGTATGTAGATTCTTATTTAAAAAATGGTGATGATTATTTGTTGACTTCAATCAATCAATTCATTTTGTTTGTGTATATGGTAAATCTTATAATATTGATAATTAAAAATAATTTTGACTCTACTTTTTTAATCGTGTACATTCTTAAGCGTGTAATAATATTTTTTACGCTACTTAAAATGTGTGTTTAAAATATATCTATATATAACTATATAATACACTTATGGATATCAACTTTGGTTTTCCATCCTTTTTTTCCTCATTGTTGGATCTTCGTTATCAATCTCTCGGTACATTTAATTTAAGGTAAGTGCGTCATTTGTGTTTTTAATAAATTTTCATAACTGTCCTAATATTAATTTTTTCTTTACATTATGTTTTCAATATTTTGGTAGGTTTGAAACATCTCCTTATATTCCGTTTTCAATGTTTTGTTAGTTTTGATTTTATTTTTATTATTTCAATCTTAATTTATATTGAAGTCAAATATGATTTTATTATTTTTTTTAATTTTATACTACTATTGAAAAAATTATTATATTGTAATCAAAATTTCATAATAATTACTATTTACTTACCGGTAGCTTCATGTGAATAAATTATAATAAAACTATTAAAAAAATATAATAAAAAGTATTCTCCAATATTTCGATGTAAGGGTATAAATTGATTTTGAAAAATAATAATGTTATTAATATGTGTTGAATAATATATCATTTGAGTAATCTTTGCATTAGTTTGCTCTTACTTCTAAATTAACATCATTTATTTGTGTACGAAGTATTCCTCAAACTCTACACATCCATTACATCAAAATATTTTTTAAGTTCTTTATCTTGCATTTATTTTAGGTGAGTGATTATAAAGTGTTTGAGTATTGCTATTATCTATTCATTAATATTTGATTTGATAGACATTAACGGGCCTCCTAAATCTATTGATATATAACTATATAATACACTTACGGATATCAACTTTGGTTTTCCATCCTTTTTTTCTCGACTGTTGGATCTTCAGTTATCAATCTCAATCGTACATTTAATTTAAGGTAAGTGCGTCATTTGTATTTTTAATAAATTTTCATAACTCTCCCAATATTAAATTTTTCCTTACATTATGTTTTCAATATTTTGGTAGGTTTGAAACATCTCCTTATATTCCGTTTTCCATGTTTTGTTAGTTTTGATTTTATTTTTATTGTTTCAATCTTAATTTATATTGAAGTCAAATATGATTTTATTATTTTTTTAATTTTATATTACTATTGACAAAATTATTATACTGTAATCAAAATTTAATAATAATTATTATTTACTTACAGGTAGCATCATGTGGATAAATTTTAATAAAATTATTATAAAAATATAATAAAAAGTATTTTTCAATATTTCGATGTAAGGGTATAAATTAATTTTGAAAAATAATCATGTAATTAATATGTGTTGAATAATATATATTTGAGTAATCTTTGCATTAGTTTGCTCTTACTTCCAAATTAACATCATTTATTTGTGTATGAAGTATTCCTCAAACTCTACACATCCATTACATCAAAATATTTTTTAAGTTCTTCATCTTGCATTTATTTTAGGTGAGTGATTATAAAGTGTTTGAGTATTGCTATTATCTATTCATTAATATATTGTTTATATAATATTTTTTTATATTTTATTTTAATCATTTTTCCCATATTAATGACAACAGTGACCATGTGTTAGCAACGGTGACATTCTTGGGTTTTTCCGCCCTTTTTCAGGCTGTTGATTTGTTTTTGATGATGATCTCGACCATTCACTTTGATGCTTATGTAATATAGGAATATTTGACTCTAATATTTAATTCTCTATATATCAATCTTAATATTTACCTCAAGATTTGCCTATTATTTATATTTTTCATTGATTATATTTATTAGTAATTGAACAAACACTTCTCTTTTCCATTCTGACTTTACGGGTGCTCTCAAATTCATGAATATATAAACATCATGAGATTAGCCTTGGGTTTTCATCAAGTTCTTTTTATGCGGTAAATTTGTTTTAATACTTTTTTTACACCAATTTAAGAGAAGTACACACATCTACATAAAATTGTTCATTTTTTAATTATCCAACATAACAAAATACTTAAGAGCAGTATGTGTTTTGACTTTTATATTTAATATTAATGTATTTCCTTCTAGCACAACCTTCAATGTTTAGTGACATAAACCGCACACCATATTAGCCGCTTAATTCAAGGATACATTTGTTATTTAAGTCGTCTCTTTATTTAGAGATATAATTTGTACAATAGTTTAGTGATATAATCCGCAATCTCTACTTTTCCTCGCTTGCCGGTCGCTCGGGTTCCGCGTTTCAAGTTTGTCAATTGTCTCACTTATTGTAATTTTGTTGATGATCTTGAATTATCTCTCCATGTAATTTTTCTCAATTTTTTTATTTGATTAAGATATTTCCAGTTTATTGGTTTATATTCATTTGTTGTTTTCGTCGAATTTGGGATTAAAGTTCTGCCGCGTTTAGATTTTTCTGTGCAGATTTTTATATTTCATATAGATTCTATTGCGTTGGCGTTCTTCCCGATTTTGCTTAAGAGTGTTTCAAGATCTTTTTACAGTTTCCGGTGACAATCGCCAAATCTTTTGGAAGCATTGGCGTGGTTATTCTATTTATTTGGGTCAAGTTTGCTAGGGCCACTATTTCATAAGGTCATATTTTAATAGACCTTAGTTTTTTCAGCCCACTTCTTTTGGTTTAAGTTTAAATTTGAGATTTATGATAGACGTTAAATGTAATTGAAATATTGTATAACAATTTAGTAATGTGAGACTGATAATTATAATTTGTCGTATATGTTTTGTCGTAGATTAACTTGGAGTGTAATGCGTTATTTTGGAATACATATATATGAATTTTTTTTGTTAGACAGACGAGTAAGGGAGAGAAATTTCAAATTATTTTGAGATGTATTTTTTTTTTTACCATTGTAATAGCACCCTGATTATTGTGTCTCATATTTTTTCTTATAATTTGTAGGCATATATTGCTGAGTGGATTGTAAATTTTCAAGCTAAATAAGCGAGTTGACATCTCAATTAATATCTTATAGATTAGATATATTTAATAGCACAACCCTTTAAATTAAGATGATTTGTGTGTATAACCATTAAGTTTTCTTTTATTATTAATTATAAAAATTATGACTTATAGTGTAATATAATACATAAATAATATACTCAACATATTGAAATAATATTTTAATAATATTAATACAACAAGTGTTGAACCAACATGATATACAATTGCATATACATTATATTAAAGAATACATTTAGTTTATAAATTAAAATAAAAATAAAAATATATTGCACATATACAATATTAAAAAATGGTACAAAATCCTTTTCCCCTTTAATTTTCACAAATTTTTATTTTAGTACACTAACTTTTTTCATTTTAGAAATAGACCCTTAAGTTTAGTAAATTCAATCGTTTTATCATCGAACTAGCCAAAATAGGGTTAACAAATTTAATTTTTTTGTCCTTAATTTTAATTGGTTAAAAGGACAAAAAAAATTGAATTCGTCCCTATTTTTCATTTTTACTTATATTTTTATTTGTTTTGTTGGATTCAATATGATATGACGATAATATCATTTTCCTATGAGATTAATATTCAGGATTATAATAATCACATTTTTTTTTTACTTTTTTCCCTCTTTTTTTCGATTACCCCAAGAAAGCCATTTATGCACACAATTTTAGTAAAGTGCAAGTTCTTTGTAATAAGATTTCTATTTGAGACTTAAAAAATGAATCTCAATCTGATTTTAGGTACTCAATTACGTTCGTTCTGTCACGGAAAATGTTCATACTGTTTACCTTATTGAGTCTTCATATAAAAATACTCTAAAAAATTTAATATTGGAAAGTTTTCGAATCAATCAGGGTGGTAGAAATAAACAAAAAAAAAATAAAAAATTCATATAGTTATTTATATTTTAAATCTGCCTCTAAGATAAACATGAGACTTATACGTCTTGCAATTCATGACACTTGATTTTAACTCTTATTGTTGAACAACCAAATATCTTGAAAGTTTCGACGAATCTATTTACAAGTTTTTTTAAAAAACAACGTTGCAACTTGAGGTTTTTACTGGACGATGAAATGATTTAAATTGTGTCAAATTTGAGAATCGATACACTTAATTTCAGCTTTGTACGTTTCTTTCTAATTTGTGTAATCATGCATGTGTCTATTTGTGTTTTCAATTTAAGTACATAAATTGATGTTTTTTTTTTCGATTTTGTGGTTTATTTTTCGCATTGATAGAGAGATTTTGGTCATTTAGACACTAAGAAAATATTGGAGTGGCACTTGGTTGGTGTTGCATCAACAAACAAATGTAAAAAAATATATTTTAATATTAATTCAATTTATTTTGCGTGATTGTGTTGCATCAACAAAACGGTAAAAAAATATTTTAATTCATATGGTTTTCGGGAATTCTCGAGGTATTAAGTTTGTTTTGAAGTTTAATCTGTGTAATTTGTAATGTGTTTATCTAATGGCGGGTTTTTCACCAATATTCGACTTTGTGATATGTTGATTTTTTTTAAAATATTGAATTGGTTTGCTATGAAGAATTTTAGTTATGTAATTTAGCATGTTGTTGTGCACATAAATAATCTTTCCTGCCACGTGCTCGCACGACGAACACGTGGACCAGTAAAACAAAGGTGCCCGCTAGCCCATCAGACAAGTGCTCACCATTTGGATACACATCCCACTTTCTTCCATCCATGTGTGCTCGCCCGAGCACGCCCGATTTAGGGCGACGAGAGGGTCTTTGGGCGAAAGCCATCATCTTGCAAAAATTATGCTCTCCTAAGAACCCAATGACCACTCACCAAGATAAGACAAACAAGGGTAGTGGTCGAAGCCGAAACCGTATTTAACGAAAAAGGAAAGACGAAGCCCAAATGAACAGAGAAGGAAAGCGGAAAACTGTATTTAACAAAGAAGGAAAAGACGAAGCGGGATGAAACGAGAGAAGGAGAGATGAAACCCAGACGAACAGAGGAGGGAGGACATGCTAGCCTCCGAAGGCGAGCAGACAGCAAGAATCAAGGCACATGGCCTACAACAACGTTTTCCAGGCAAGCAAAGCAACCTATCGGGGAGCGAGCACGCATACATGGTTAATAGAGGTTCGGAAGAGTGGAGAACAGAAGAGTGTGCTCTCCCCCTAGGGCGAGCACAAAATCAAGGTTGTGGTGTTTTGCGGGCACACTCGCTATGATAGGCAAGTCATGGAAGCCGAAAGAGAATAAGGGCATTATGTTCGGATTTCTGAGCGAACAAAGCAACCTAGTTAAATACACTCGATAAGCGCAAGCACATATCCGAATCATCTCTCCACTGGTCACTGACAACAATTACAAAACTTCACAACGGTATGTCGGTGTGGTCGGGGAGATGATGTAGGAAAACACGGCGATACCACATAAAGTCTTGCATGTTATAAAGTCGCCCATTTCGTGCTTACTAAACCAAAGACATGCTTATCAAAGTACTATAAACAGTTCCGAAAAAATCATAGAGAAGGTTCATAAATTTTCCTAAGATATCTCTTGTATCAACTCTCCCTCCCACATAACCATTGTGCTCGCTACTAACACATTGTGTTCGACGACTCCCTAAACCATAAATAATATAATCTCGCTTGGTACGCCCCCGGACGTAGTCATTTCGACGAACTGGGTCAACAAATCCTTGTCATCATCCATACAATTTGTGCTTTCGTCACACCCACACACAAAGTGTATTACACATCAATATTTTGTTTGTTAAGTTGTCTACAACATATCGCCACATCATATTATCCATGAAACACGACTTGCAACAATTGGCGAAAGGAGGGTAGAAAAACCAGCCCATACACAATCCTAAAAACCGAGGGTAAAAAGAAATATAATGTCTCAATCTAGGAATACTAGATTCAGAGGTCGGGGATAGAGCCGAGCCTCACGCTCGAAAAAGAGGCTCAAAGATCGCCTCACTAAAAATCGAACCGCGGAAACCATCGGTCTAGAAGATATCGCCAAAGATCCGATCGCCAAAAACAATGCCATCACTTTCTTTGTTGAGAACACGAAAGAGAGAGATGAGATGGACAGGTTTGGGAAAATAAAATTAGACGAGCACCGGTTCTCGCGAAAGCAACTCAAAGAATCTATGGGTAGTCCTTTTACCCAACCCACCAGGTTTATTATGCTTATGTCCTCGTGGCTTCTCATTATTTCATTTTGGTCGTGCCTACAAATGGTCGCACCTAAGCCAGATGACCCAAACAAAGACGAACGAGCCGAGCCTTATGTTCACCTGGCGAAACAATTCATACTTACAGATGCCCGCAACAAAGCGAAGCAATGGGTATGGGTCGCAGACTAAATAAGACGCCCAAGGTAATAGTTATCGCAAAGAAATATAAGACGATCACGAAAAGAAAGATGGGGGGTTGCACATAAGTTAACCCATCTGGTTGTAGCAAAATAAGACGACCAATCCAATCGCAACTAAATAAGACGATTGAAAAACCAAAGAAGTCAGGTTGAACACAAGGACATATATCATGTTCGATTTCATTTAGAAGAAAATGGCATTACCGCCAAATTACAAAAAAACCACTTGGGCTATTTATCCGAGGTCTCCGGCAGGTGGTGTCGAGCACAATCTTGATAGCAAGCAGATCAAGAAAAAGGGCTTACCAGCAAAGCGAGCATACGGGCTAACCCCGAAGAAACCCACGGTTTCGTCACCCAAAGTAGCACGCACCACACCATCAGCGAACACACAAGAGTTCAACATTGTGCTCGTTCAGAGCGAAAGTGATTGACAGCCGCTTTGCGCGAAAGCACCGAAGCGAAAGCATGCTGTTGATGTGACCTGAGCCTCGACCAAGACATAATCGACCATCAAGAGGTGAACATCCACCCAGATATGTAAAACGAGCATCAATCGCCAACACAAAGATAAGCCACCGCTAGGCGATAACCACACGATGAATGACAAGACTTCACGATGATTAGCGTCATTTCGCTGATGATTATGCCACGATGATTATGCCCGGCCGGGCATCTACCGCTTTTCGGCGACGATTATGCCCGCCTCTTGGCGTGGGCACTACCGCCTTTTCGGCGACGAGATATGCTCCGCCATCGGGCTACCGGGACTACCGCTTTATTAAGTAACGACATGCCCGGCCCCTCGGTGTGTGGCACTAATACCACCTTTTCGGGCGATGATTAAGCCCGCTTTACTCGGGCCGCACTACCACCATTTTCGCCGATGATTATGCCCGCTTATTCGGGCGTTGGCACTACCGCCTTTTTTTCGGGCGACGATATGTTCGCCCTTTCAAGATCGCTCTGGGCTACCGGGCACTACTCGGGCCTTTCCTGGCGGACGACATACCACCCTGGTCAAGTAATTACCGCTTTCTACGATGATTATGCCCACCTACTCGCCAGTACTACCGCTTTTCGGGCGACGACATGACGCTTTTTAGCGCTTAGCCTTCCGTGACGGCCGACGCGATACTCCGCGGCGAAAGCGGCTGCCGCCGTCGGTGACAAGATCATTTTGCCCTCGGCGTTCATCCGCTTTTACGGCGTTGATCGCCCATCTTTTCCCCAAACACCTAGCCTTCGCATCGGCCCCAGCGTATTACGGCGAAAGCGGCGCTCTCGCCGCGTCATTGGCGAGAAGATCATACTCGCTCCCGACGACATTCGTCCGCGCTTCTGGCGTTGATGTCACTTCGCATTTTTAAGTGTATACGCATCGGCGTATTCCGTATTCCGCGGCGGCGCTCCCTCGCCATCTCGCAGCGAGATCATTCGCCCTCGCGTCGTTCATCCGCCTTTTCACGGTATTGATCGCCCTTTAGAGTCTTTAGGTCGCAACCTTCTACGCTGACGTCGCATTCCGCGGCGCGGCTTTCCTCGCCCGTCTCGGCAGCAGAGATCATTCGCCCTCCGTCGTTCATCACCTTTCTGACATTGATCGCCCGCCTTTTAGGTGATAGCCTTCGCCAATGACGCGTATTCATGCGGCCTTGGCGCTTTCCTCGCCATCTGGCGGCAAATCGTCGCCCTCCGGCGTTAATCCGCCTTCTGGCATTGATGCGCAGCCTTTTAAGCGTTGGCCTTCGCGCCGGTGATCGTATTCCTTAAGCGAAAGTGCTCCTCGCCCGTCGGCGGCGAGATCATTGCCCTCGGCGTTAATCCGCCTTTCTGGCGTTAATCACTCCCAGCTTTTTAAGCGGCGGCCTTGGCTGGCGGCAGCGTATTCCTTTGCGCCAGCCTTCCGCCGCCATCCGGCGGAGATCGTCGCCCTCTGGCGTTAAATCCGCCTTTATGGCATTGATACGCCGCCTTTTGAAGCGGCCTTCGCATCGTTGGCGCATTACTCCGCGGCGGCGCTCCCGCCCATGCTCGGCGACGCGAATCGTCGCCCTCCTGGCGTTCATCGCCTTTAAGTTGATACTTCCCGCTGTTTAAGCGGCCCGACCTTCGCGCCGGTGATGCATATTCATTAATGACGCCTCGCCATCTCGGCAGCGAGATCATTAGCCCTCCGGCATTCATCCGTTTCTGACGTTAGTGCCTTTTAGCGCTGGCCTTCGCATCGGCGATGTGTATTCGCCCGAAGCGCGTGCCTCGCCATCTCGGCAATGAGATCATTCGCCCTCCGGTGTTCATGTTCCTTTATGGAGTTAAATCGCGCCTTTTAGGTCTTTGGTCTTCGCGTCGTGGCGTTTCTGCGGCGGCGCTCCTGCCGCCATCTTGGCGGCAGATCGTCGCCCCGAACTGCGAAACTTGTGGGCATACCGCACCATTTGGAGAACATCACGGGTGAGACTCCGTTCGCTTTAGCTTTTTGGTGCAGGCGGTTATTCCTAAGCAGTTGAAATCTGAGCCACCGAACTATGTGTTTTGGCGAACATACCAATGACCAGGCTCTCGCCTCTGAAGCGAAACTTGTTGGAGGAAAAAAAAAATATCGAGGCCGACCTCAAGAATGCCATGTATAATTAAAGGATCCGTGATTCAAAATCGGTGAGCTCGTCCTCAGCGAGCAACGGGGGTCCCGGGTGGTGTGTTCGGCCGAGCTTGGGAAGGCCCATACCGAATATCAGAGTGCTTGCTAAACGGAGCATACGATTTGGAGACGATGGATGGAACTCCACTTTCCTATTCATGGAATCGTCAAATTTGAAAAAAAAATATTATCAATAATGGTGAGCGCAATGAAAAAAACCAAGGTCGAGCACAAGCACATGGTTACCGTCAAGCACATGGTCGAAAACCTTTACTCGCTCAAGAAAAAGGACCGACCACAAAAGCCGAAAAGCAAGGGTGTCGATCAAATAACCGTAAAAAAACCTCCGAATAGATTTAAAAGGCAAAGACATCAAGGCATCAATAAGGTTATTACACGAGTGTAAATTTGTAAGCAAGTCTTGTCTACAAAAAAGGAGTTTTAACAAGTATGGATAAGAGCCTCAAAGATTAAAAACATCCTGCGTGATGTTTATTCATTTATCTAGTTTGTTTGGCCATATGCCCAATCAGGTCGCATCGCAATAAGACGACCAGAATCCAACAAGAATCGGACAGAGCAGAGTTTGTGTTTGCTTGGCGAAAGAACGTGTGCTTACCATGCTCGCAACAAAGCACACATTAAGTACATATGTTGCACCATAAATAAGACGACCAGAGCAGAAGTGATCGCCAGTTACGTAAGCCGATCGCGAACGAGAATGGGTTGCACCTAAATAAGCCAACCATCATGATTGCGCCAACGTAAGACAATCATAAAACGAAGTCAAGTCAAACACAGACACATCAGATGGTTCAGTTCTTATACGGAAAAATAGGCTCTAACGGCCAAACATACAAGAAGACCCGTTAGAATTCAAACATCAAAAAGGTTATTTCGGCAAAACAGAAACGAGGCAATCCTAGTCTAAACACAAAGAAACTTCAAACAACAAACCAGAAAAAGCTTAAAAACTTCGAGGTCAATAGAGGAACTTTTATCCTTGAATGCTTTACTTTCGCCACCATGAGTACTATGCTCGCCACCCAGGCGTTATGCTCGCCGCCCATCCCGAAAGCACTGTTCGTCACCGAATTTTGTCTCCAAACCGCTTTCGCTGCGTGTTGAGGTTATCCCCTTCGCCTTGATCGCCTCATCCTCGGGAGGATCAACTACCGTAACCCCTTCGGTAAAAATGAGAAGTCCATACCAATGTCCGAAGGTCGGCAAAAGGAGATCGCGACCAGGGGAGCAGGAGGATAGTCGACCAACCATTCTTTCAGACGGCTTTTAAATGGCTCAAGCCGTTGATTGGAAAGACACGATGAGTTGTGCGCACACGGCATCCACGAAGGCACGTAAATAGAGAAGTTGATCATCTCGATGATAATCTTCAGGAACATCTTCGACATCTTAGCACCAAGGTTGGTGATCTCTTCTTCGGCCTGGTGCAGATGAACACTCAACTCTTGGTTGTCTTTTTCTTTGGGTCGAAACTTCACAATGACCATCCCAGCCAAGTAAAAAAGGCTATCCTAGTCAAACACAGAGTTTACAAAGAAAAAGTCTAAGGAAAGGGCTCATTATCCAGAGTCGGTGAGGTTAAAAGCCGAGCGGTCCCATCTTATCCGACGCCCTGTTTCGCCACCAATCAGCCTACCTCGCTTGACGACGCCTGAAGCTCGCTTCCGCCTCGGTCGATCACCCCATGCTCTCCCACGTCCGTGTCTCCGCTATTACGGATGGTCGACCATCTCGACTTCCTCTGGCAAGAACAAGAAATCAAGGTTGATTTCACGGAGATCAGAGAAGCGAGATGGTGACCAATGACTCACTTGGACGTTTGACTTAACACGGACCTCCCAGTTGGACGAAGATGGGCCACGCGCCGGTTCGGGCGAGCACGGCCCTCCCTGTTTGGGTGAACATGACCACCATCAATTGTCTTTCAAGAGACTTTGGTGACGACTTCACCGGCGTCGTCGGCCTTCGCTCAATGACCCGGCCATAGGCGCCGAACTCCGCTACCTCGGCGATGTCGATCCAGTTTTTAGCGAAGTATTCTCTCTTCGGTGATAGGATCATCGGCCTTTCCTCTACCTCGGCGCTTGTCGATCCGCCATTTTAGCAAAAGTATTCTCCGAGCTACCGGTGGTGAATCTCGTCGGTGCCTTCTGGCGATGACGGCCAACCTCCTCGTACGTCATTTCCGTACCCTGGCGATGTCGGTCCATGGATTTTAAGCCAATATTCTCCACCTTCTCGATGATGAGATTGCACGCCTTCATTGGCATTGTACGTGCTACGCCCGGAAAGTGATCTGTCGCCCGAGGCATAGAAAAAGACTTCATTACAAGAGGGCTCATTATCTCCGGTCTGAGCACATAAAAAATTAACGACGAAAGCATAGGAAATATCTTCAACCCGGAGATTCACAAACGATTCAAAGAATCTACGGACAATCCTTTTTGCCCACCCCTCCAGACCTAAATATGACGGCAAACAAGGAGGTACAAGCAACAACAAGCTTTGTGTTCTCGATTTGGCATCAATTGAGTGATGGTAATGTCTCACCAACGAGCAAATGGGAGATCATGGGATGAAGAAGGAATTGGAGGCCCGCCTCCATGGTGTCAAGATTTCTTGCCACACAACCTTTGAGAGGCTAATTCATGCTCATCAGGTCCGCACCCGAGAAAAATACATCTTTTGAAGTATCATAAGTCGGTGACAACCCGACAAGCTTGATCCAGACGATTATGCTTGTAATTCGCTTTCACGACAATTTATTCTCAACGCCAATCCGGTGATGCTAATCGGCCAATCAAAATTGTATTGAGCACTATATTCGGTGTAACTCAAGATATGGAGCCGTCCAAGCGCGATGTTCTACTCATTATCGACCTCCACATTTTGCTCACCCACGCCGACTTTATACTCGGCCCCAACATTATGCTCGCCCTTTTTTTTTTGGTTTTTGATTCAACAATAGTATAATCACCCACAACCCAGGCACCATCCCCTACGACAACCTATTCTCATCTGAGTCATCCATAAAAATATAACATCTTTCTCGACCTAGCTCGGTTTTATCGCCTCCTTGGAATCGAGGGAGAGAACGACAAATGACTTCCGAACCCTCCGACGAGGTCGTGGTCCAAAAGCATCCACCTTCGATGAACAAGCCATGTCATGAGTAAATGGGCGGCGAGGTGAAGACACCAACCCCCGAGAAATCTTAGACCCCCTGAGTTGGATAAAGAATCGAAAGAGATGGAACAAGATAACATAATAAAAAAAAAAAAAAGAAGAAGAAATTTACTACGGAGAAGACGAGGTTGCCGGAGTTCGAGAAAGAAGAAGGAATGATTGCCTCGGGATCGCCCCTATGGAGAACGAAAACGATGCCTCAATCTCCTCTCTAAGACCTTTTCATTCGGGCCCCTATGTGATTTAACGCCAGCGGCCCGGACCGGGGGTATTGTTGTGCATAAATAATTTTTCACGCCACGCTCAGACGCATTTTAACACGTGGACCAAAAAACAAAGGTGCCGCTAGCCCATCGACAAATTCTCGGGGTTGGATACACATCCCGCTCTTCCATCTGTGCTTTCGAAGAAAGCACGCCAGTTTAGGGCGACAGAGGGTCTTAAAGGCGTAAGCCATCATCTTTTCCAAAAATTATGCTCTCAAGAACCCAATGACCACTCACCAAGATAAGACAAACAAGGGTAGTGGTCGAACGAAACCGTATTTAATGGAAAAAGGAAAGACGGCCCGGATGAATGAGAAGGAAAGATGGAAACCGTACGAACAGAGAAGGAAAGACGAAGCCGGATGAAGTGAATGAGAAGGAGAGATGAAACCCAGATGAATAGAGGAGGAGGACACGCCAGCCGAAGAAAAAAAAACAACAAAGAAGAATCAAGAACATACGCCTACAACAACGCTTTTCGTGCAAGCAAAGCAACCTATCGGGGTTTGCACGCATACATGGTTAATGAGGTCCCAAGAGCGGAGAGTTAGAAGAGGTGCTCGCCCTAGGTCGAGCAATGTAATCAAGGTCGTGGTGTATTGGCGCCACGCCGCTATGATAGGAAGTCATGGAAGCCGAAAATATTAAGGGCATTCTGTTAGGCATTTACGAATCTAACAAAGCAACCCGATTAAATACACCGGGAAAAAGAACACATATCCTAATCATCTCTCCACTTTGTCACTTGACAACATGTACAAACTTCACAAACGTGTATGTACAGTGTCGGGCCGTGGAGATGATGTAGGAAAACATGGCAATACCACATAAAGTCTTGATGCTATAAAGTCGCCAAACCATGCTTACTAAACCAAAGACTTGTTTATCAAAGTACTATAAAACAGTTCCCGAAAAATCATAGAGAAGGTTAGAAATTTTCCTAAGATAGCTCTTGTATCAACTCTCCCTCCCACATAACCATTGTGCTCGCCACTAACACATCAGGTTCGACGACTCCCTAAACCATAAATAATATAATCCTCGCTTGGTACGCCCTCAGACGTAGTCATTTCTGATTTAACCGGGTCAACAAATCCTTGTTGTCATCCGCAAGATACTGTTGTTTCGCACACCCACACACACGATGTATTACACATCAATATTTTGTTTGTTAAGTCGTCACACACATCGCCACATCATATTATCCACTAAAACACGACTTGCAAACACATGTGAATATTTTTTAAGATCATATCTCTCACTTCTTTCTTCCAAACCTATGTCTTACAAGATGAGTGAACCTTCTTACTATCGATTTATTTTTATTTAATTTTTTGCCATGATGTAAATTTTTAAACAAATAAATTGTAAATTTCATTTCACGATCTCCCTTTAAATCATGCCTTGAATGTAGTGCAAAAATTTCCCCATGATTTTCTTAAATTGGTGCTAAATTTATTTTATAATTTTTACTAATTTATTTTTAATTTATGTTTTAATAGGTTTGTGATAAAATATTTATGGTGTTCCATTGATCCATTGAATAGTTTTTTTTGTCATAGCTTAAACCTCTCGAAGATTTAGCTATAGTCGATTAAAAGTGGTTTAGACATTAACTTTAGCACAAACATTTTCCCCTTTAATCAATTCTTTTTAAATAGATTATGCATTGAATTTGCGTCGGGTTAACTTATTAATTATGTAGGTTCTAGAGGCAAGTAGATTAGGCAAGAAGATACTATGTACATATATTTTATTTGTACTATTCACATTGAGAATTTGACATGCATTGACTATGAGGACAAAAATATGTACACGCCATATAATTGGAGCCACCTATTTCATCTCATTTTGTTTTCAACTCTTTATGGATTCTCAAATTTGAAAGAGTTTGCTCTGTTTATTTTATTTTTTCATTATGATTTTGTATATTACGAGATTATTTTTAAAATTGTGAAGTGTCTTGATCGAGACAATTGCACCAAAATATTGGGACTCAATTAGTTACCTTTTTTATATATAAAAAATTAGGTAATTTTTTTTTTTAAATTGCTCCTTAGTAGAGCAGGTAAGCTAGGTGGATTTCAAGAAAATATATATAAGTTAATGAGGAAGTCTTTTGTGGCACCGTTTTATACATGAGATAGAGTTCCACTATAACATTTGAATCAATTTCCTTTTAAAATATGTTTGGACTAGGTTCCATAAGTTCATGGATTATATAATATAGTAAATTAGAAGTGTCTTATATATGAAATAGTCTCTTAGAACTCTTATAGAAATCTCTTGTTGATTAATACACACACAATATATATATATATATATATATATATATATATATATATATATGTAGTATATGCTTAATGATTTTATTTTTTGCACCACATACATGTTAAACTATGAGAGAGAGGTTTTTAATATCGTTATGTATTATTTTATTAAACATAATTATTTAATTTGCTAACTAATATGATCTGTTTAGTATATATATATGTAATTATTAAAATAATAGATATTATGTATACTTTAACATAATATTATGATCTAAATATCATAGGATGTTCATATCACAAAAAAGATATCAATTTTAAATTATTATGTTGATCAATTTATATTATATTCTATATACATTATCAACATTATTAAACACTCAATAATATTATTCTAATCTAATAATATATATATATATATATATATATATATATATATGATCGTGATATGTGTTATTTTAAAAGATTTATATGATTAAGATTATTAATCAATCTGCTAAAGTATAGGATAAGAAATAACCACCCATTAAAATAAATCGTTAATTGATGTTATTCAAATATAGAATTTATACAGTGTATGAGATTTGTAGGTTTTTTTTTTGATCGGTGATATTTGTTTCATTTTTAAAATTATTTGATTTTCAAAATGATTAATGATTCAATTAAATTAAACATTATATAACTTTACAATTTAGTTATGAAATTTAATTGACAATAAATCGGTGGATCATCTAAAATTGTTGTGGATCAAGTTCATATTTTCATTACATAAGTTTCAAATATATTTATTTAAATTTAAAATATATTCATAATATATTTTAGAAATGACATATATCTGTAAAAAAAAAATTTACTCCCTCGGTCCCAACATTTTGTTCACATGTGATGCGACACACATATTAAGAAGATGGAATAATGAGTAGGATTTTGAGGGGTAATTTTGTAAACCTTTATGTATAAACTAAATGTATGAGTTGAATTGTGTGTATGTGTGGGAACAAAAGTAAAGACATTTTGTGTAAATTTGTGAATATTGTGAGGGTGTAGTTTATAAAGGATTTTCCTTTTTTAGGATGTGAACATAATGTTGGGACGTACTGAAAAAGAAAGTATGAACAAAATAGCAGGACGGAGGTAGTAAACAATAAAAAAATTATTTAAACAGTAAATATTATTTTATTTTATCAATAATATATGTCGTATTATATTATTCCTAATATAATTAGATCATATTCATGATTTAGCACATAATTTAGTTATCAATATAGATTAATTAATATCCATTTAATCTTGAATTTATGTAGAATTAAGGATGAACTATAAAGAATCAAGAATGGTTGTCTTATAGAGATTAATAATATGTTGTGGACTCTTGGCAAATCTCTGCAGGACTTTGAGGGTATGTCAATCCCGATCCTAGTTTTTTTATCTCAGAATAGATTCTTAATGATGTAAGTTGCATACAACATATTAGAATTGAAGGTTGAGTTTGAGTATTTATTGAGTAGACTTAGTGATGAACAACACAATGTCTATGAATCAATACACAAGTTCATCCATTATGTTAGAGGAGTGGTATTTTTTAGGTATGAATATAGTGAAATTAGAAAAACATTTATATGGAAGAAATTATCTACAGGTTTGGGGTCTAATGGTAAGATTATCATTAATCATGTAGCAAGTTTTAATCAGGATGGTCATGTTGTCGAGCTTTTGATTAAGATCGATCTCAATATATAGGATGAAGCTCCGATGGTAAATATATATTGTATTGGAGCACTTGATACTACTTTGAAGGATATTATGCAGCTGGCCGATCCGTTATCTTCTGGATTGTATTTTTGTGATGAGAATGTTGTGATTGGAGGCGATTTATGACAGATATTGTCAGTTATTCAAAAAGGAATGAGACATGCATGCTCAAGCTATAATAAATTAATCTCTTTTGTGGAAAGATTGTACCCAACTGAAACTTACAATGAATATGTGGTTGCAGAATTTGTAATCGGCTAATTGTTTAAACAAATTGAAAGTTTTTTCTGATTGGATAACATCTATTGTAGATGGAAGTATCTGATTCTCAAACTGAGTAATGGTTTTAATGTACAAATTCCAGATTATACTTTTTGATAGGTGGTGATGATCTGATCGATCTTATTGTTGATAGTATTTATCCTGATTTCAAGAACATGATGAACGATCACGATTATTTGCAGAATAAATCAATTCTGCTCCTACTTTGGATGGTGTTAGGTCCATTAGCAATCACATGATTCAGTTGAATGAAAATGAATCACGTACTTATTTGAGCTCTGATAGTCCCTTACTGTGTTAGTTTAAATGTTGATCATCTTTCTAATGTGCGTACTCTTGAATTCTTGAATAGTATAAAGTGTTTGGGTGTTCTTAATCATGAACTGAATCTCAAAATTGGAACATCAATAATGTTATTAAGAAATATTGATCATTTAAGGTGTTTGTGTAATGGAACCAAGTTTGGTCTTTTAATATTATCTTTTTTATTTTTTTCTCATGTTTTAAAAGTTAAGTATATATTAATTCATTAAATTTGTAATGAAATATTATTTTTCAACATGTAGGTTGGTTATTACGAAGATGGGTGATAATAATCTTGAAGCTAATGTTATATCGCGAAGTAATGTCTTATAGTTAACTTTGATACCTAGGTTTACGTTGACTCCTTCTGGTCACGGATTGTCATTTAAATTCAATGAAGACAATTTTCGTTGATTGTTTCATATGATATGTCTATAAATAAAAGTCAATGACAATTGTTTTCTAATGCATGGGAGTTTTTGCAGAAGTCCATTTTTAGTCATAGACAGTATGCAGTTGTTTCCCAGTTAACAAACCTTTACGATTTGAAGATTCTATTGTGCGATGATGATAATCATAATTGTAATATCACGAAAAATATAGTTTTTTATGATGTTTTTAGGAATATATAATTATGTAATATAATAAATATTCAAATATCATGACTTTTTCATGATGTTTTATTTTTGTTAAAGTCCTTACCATATATAATTATTACAATATCAATTATTTAAAATATTATATATAAATAAATGAATTATTATATTTTTTCTAACACTTTATGATGATGAGCCTCTTTGATTGTCAAATTAATGTTTAACATGAAAATATTAGATATTTTATATATGTAAATATATATTTTTATGAATTTTTATATTATAGCAAGATACTAATATAAACTATTTGTTATAAATTTCTTAAATTTAATTTAGTAAAACATATGTCAAAATTATATGTTTTAAAAATTAATCGATATTTTACTCATGAATATAAATATTACATCAATATTTGAACTTTGTTATAGATATGTTATAAGTTTATAACAATAATACAATATATGTAATAAAAATAATTTTAATTGCTAAAAAAAAAATATTCACCATTGTTAGAGTTTTTACCAATTACAACATATCTTTTTTTTCCTTTGCACTTCAAGATATCACATTTTAGAATTTTACAATTTGAAGCATTTGTCTATTTTCTGGCAACAATTGAATAATGTGGCTGCTACAACTGCTACATAGATGTAAATGTCGATGTCACCACTAATGAATAAAATATATTTTTATATTTTTTTTAATTTGATTTTTTTAAAAAGAAAATCAATATTGTTTTTTTTTTAAATTTAGGAATGGAACCCCACTCATCCTGACAAAAAATGTGCCCTTATTATTTCTCCCAAAAAACTTAAAAGAAGAACGCTAAATCGCCTACCAAGTCGTATCTCCAAATTTTTAAATATAAATTTTTTTTTTTTGGTATTATTTTTCTTACAAAAATATTTTTAACTTAAAAAATTATTTTATTCACCAGTCTTGGCATCCTTTTTTTCTTTGCATTTCAAGACATGACCTTTTAAAATTTTACAGTTTGAAATATTTCTCTATTTTCAGGCAACAATTGAATAATGTTACCGTTGGAACTACTACATAGATGTCCATGTAGAATGTCACGATTGATAAATAAAATATTTTTTTCTTTTTTTTAGTTTGATTTTTTTAAAGAAAAATAATATCTAAAAATTATTTTTATAAATTAGGTATATAACCCCCAAAACCTATCCCCGAAAAAAAACTATGCTCTTATTATAATTTCTCCCAAAAAACTTTAAAAGAACGCTTTTAATTGCTCATCAATCGGCTCCAAATTTTTAATATTTAAAAATATATTTTAGATATTGCTTTTTTTTTTTACAAATATATTTTATTCATCAATCTTAACATCCTACGTGGATATTTATGTCAAAACTGAGGCCACCTCACTTAATTATTGTCAAAAAATTAGATGCTTCTAATAACATAAAATGTGGTGTCTCAATTGCAAAGAAAAAAAAATATTGTAATTGATAAAAACCTTAAAGGTGGTGATATCTTTTGTAATTAACCAAAAAAAAAATACTATAAAGTGAAGAATATTAATTCTTCTATCATAGATTTTTTTTAACAAATCAATATTATTATGAATAAAATTACATATAATTTTAAAAATATCAAAATCTTAGTTTAGAACTCACATTATCATGAATATAAATATTACAACAAGATATTAATATAAAATTTATATTAATAAAAAATAATTATTTTAACATATAAAATATTTGATGACAACAATGATTACAAGAAGAAGACGGGTGCAATACTAGTTACCATAATCCATGCACTACACCTCAACTGCTTTTTTTCGACGGAAAAATATTTTACCTTTTTTACTTTTCCATTTTGAGGAGGTCCACTATCATATTTGGTCGTAATATGAGATTTATAGGATTATACTTATAAATTAATAAAATTTATATTATTACACTTATAAAGTAATATCATTATATTTATTAATTAATATTATTAAATTTACGATCTAATATCATAACATTAAGGGATCACTTGATTGAGGGTAATGAGAATCTTCTTTTGATTTTGCTTGGTATTTTTTATACACAAATAATGTGAATAGAAGTAAAAAAATTGATTACTCTCAACTAGGGGTGGGAATAGGCCGGGCCGAGCTAGACCTTACATAAAAAAACCTGGGTCTGATATTTAATCTTGGGCCCAAACCTGACCTGTTATCTATCATAGGCTTTTTAAAGAGCCTAGACCTGACCTTTTTATTAAATAGACAGTCTGAAAGACTTTTAAAGCCTATATAAAAGATATATTTTTTTTACAACCTTATTATTGCTACTATTCATTGTAAAAAATCACACCTATAAAAATTTTAAGTGTACAAATAACAATACTAAGTGCTTCATTAAATCACCAAACACAATAACAAAATTATTATAAAAGTGAATAGTTGCTAAAATATTTAAAGCATTATAAAAGTTAATAATTACAGTGTTGTGTTACTTGCATTTGCTAGATATATACTACTACTAGTTATTAGTATTAAATATTATCTATGTTATTAATATATTATTTACAATTATATAATTATATATATATAGTTAAATATCTTGGGTCGTTGGGCTTAAAAAGCTACTTAAAAGTTTCAAGTGTGGTCTATTTAAGTAAATAGACTTTTAAAAATACTCCGAAAAACGATTATGATTATTAAATGAGCCGAGTCGAGGCGAAGCTTTAGTAGGGGTAGTCAGAGGGCCCTCTGGGTAGTCCGCCTATTCCCACCCCTACTTTCTCAACTCACACTCACATTATACACATTGTTCAACGCCAGAATTAAACAATATCAACGCAATCAATAACATTTAGTGATTGACCTTTAACGATATCTATTATTATTATCATTCTCAAATTATACCAAATGACCCTAAATACTTTTTTTTTTTTGATCTAAGAAAGTTAGTTGTTAGTTAAGACACCAAGACCAAAATATTCCTTTAAATCGTCAATCCACCCTTATAACTCCCATAACTTCAATTCGTTCCCAAAGGAATCGAACCCGAAGTCTCCCACTCAAACGAGAGTTCAAGAGCAAAGTGGGCTAAGCCACCGGTTCAAATGACCCTAATACTATTAATAAAATTAATTTACAAGAATTTAATTTGTGAGTTTTTTTCTTATTTTTTTTTTTTTATTTATTTATTTTTTTTTTCAATTTAGGTTTTTTTTAATTTTAATTTTAGTTTTAAGGTTTTTTTTTTCCCCGATCCATACCCAAACCCGCCCGAATGATTTATGGATTCATTTACCAAGTGATTCGTAGTTCATTAGTATTTATGATTATATATATGATTTAGGATTTATTGTTTAGGATTAGAATTTATAGTGTATAGTTCATTCAAATTAAAATTAAATTCAGTTGCATTAACATAGTGTGCAAAGGAGGGTGACTAATAAGTAATAAAAATAATGATACTAATTATCAGTTTCCCATTACAAAGAAGTTGCATAGAAATAGAATAGACGAGAAGAGACTTGTCTTTCATTATTTCCGTACGTGGAATTGATTGCATCATTCTAAGTGATGTGGGCCCCTTATATGGAATTCATTTCATCTACTGCTATTAATTTGCTTTCAATTTGTTAAGTGGAAGCATGAAACTGTTGACCAAAGTGGTGGGGATTGACTACTGACATCTCACGTCCCCACAATTTTGGCGTCACTTGAAATTGGCCAATCAAGCTCAAGCCTTCAATCCTACAGTGTGTAGAAGGAATATATTAATGCACTCGTAATTATTGCGGCAGAATAACTATCTAATTACTTAATCATGAATTCAGAAAAGATTACAGGCAGAGGCTTTGCAGCACCCTGGCCTGTAGCACCAATAACATTTCCAGATCCAATAATATTATTGTTACGCGACAAATAATATCTAGAATTCTGATTATGTATAGTTATGTCATTTTCTCAAATATATGATACTTATTGCCTTTAGGTGATTGGTTTCTTTGATATTATTAATGATCTAGAGGAACCAAGGGATCTAGTCCACGTGACACCATATATAGGTAAAGTGACCTCAATTATTAATTTAGGCAAGAGAAGTGTAGAGAAAATTAGAACAAATTAAGCATAATGAAGCCTTTTGACTATCTAAATTAGCTTAATCAAACTAAAGAGATGATCTATTGTGCTTTTCTGACACCAGTATGTAATTGATAATCTAAAAATTGAAATTTAATATTTTTCTTGGGTGGGTCTCATGTGCACCCGGGTGCACTGTGCACTCATAGTCCATTTTAAAAACGTGCAACTATACAAAATAGAAACATATAACTATTCCAAACAGAAACATGCAACTATGTTTTCATATTAACAGTTGGACTTTTTTGTGTAAACAAGTCGTACTTTTCTACTAATAAGTTGCACGCTTCTAAAATACACTATGAGTGCACGATGCACCCTAGTGCATAACTTTTTCTTTTATCAGCAATATAGCCAACGATTATTATAACTCCAGCGAACCTGTTTGTGGGCCAAAAATTTTATGTCATTTTGCAAGCTTGAGTGGTTACACAGTCGATGACTTGAAAATAATGAATATATACGTTTAATAGATATCGACGTAAATATCGATAACGGATGTAAAAATATTTTCTTTTTTTCCGAACAAATGTAAAAATATTCGATACTCGTCACTTTTGAATTATAAAATAAAAATAAAAATGTCCACATTTAATCTGGTTTTGTGGAGAGATGTGCCATTTCTGCAAAAGTGAGAAGAGTTAGAGATGAGTTTGAATAATATACATCAAGAATAGAAATAACTCAACTCTATTATCAACTAAAACACAATCGGCACATATGTCACATTATAAGCATATACGCATGTAAACAAGCGATTAATTCAGGCGAAACCTAATCATAGATCTATTTCAGAAAAATATGGGTGAAAATCACAGATCATGGAATTCTACAATAATAACATTGAATCAGTGAATATCATATAATAAAGATGTACAAATCACTTAGAAATTACCAGTAAATCGATTCGAAAAGATTGAAGGTTTTGAAGAAATCGATTCTAAAGTTCTCAAGATGAAATTGGGTTTTGCATGTAAGCTCTCGAGAATATGGTAAGTTTTAAGTGAGAAAGGTTTTCAAAAAATCTTTAGGGTTTTAAATAGTGCGAGGGAAAAACATTTTGCACGAGTTCCCACAAATACTTGAGTATTCGTGTTTTGAAATGAACAAATTAGATTAAGCGGTCGTAAAGTGAAAAGTTCGTGCGGTCAAGATAATTTCTATCGAACGATTTGGACGTGAAAATACGATTAAAAGCTATTAAATACAAAATTCTAATGCCTCAAGATTTAATGTTTGCAGGGCTTTGCTCATAAAGTAAGATAAACAAGAATAATTATAGAGAAGTAGATAAGATCGAGATAATGTAAACATAATGTATCTCGATTGGTTGATATCAGAATCAACCGCTTACCACTTGTATCTAATTCAATTTTTCCGGTTTGTTGATCTTACTTGTAGTAGCCTAAGCCTTAGCAAATTTCCAAACAATGTATTTATCCTCAGACGCTTTCCTTCGACCGCACCACTTGATCAGTTGAAGTCCCCCCTTCAACTGTTATTCCTACCAGATCAGTATCCGACTGATCCTGTCTGATCAGTTGAAGTTCTCTCTTTAACTGACCTCTCTACTTGGTCAGATATGCAGCCAGATGGTGTTGGAGATCAAACCACCAAAGTATTCTCGCGCATCTTCTCCAAGTTCCAAGAAATTCCCCAAATTTCATTGATAGTTCTCTAAATCTAACCTCCGCTAGGGCTTAGTCGTAATATCGCCTTTCGCTTTATCCGTATGAATCTTTTCCATTATGATATTCTTTTCTTTCTCCACATGGTCTCCGATAAAATGGTGTCCGATGTCCACATGTTTGCATCTCAGTATGCGTAAACCAGGTTCGAGTGATAGCAATCGCACTATTACTATCACGTAAGATAGGTACATTGGTAGCAATTATGTTGTAATCCCACGATTTCGAACCAGAGCGGTTGGGAGCAACAACCACCGCAGCCCATATATTCCCTAAAGAAGTGGATGTGGCAACAAATGTCTGCTTCTTTGAGAACCAAGAGACCAATTTATTTCCCAGAAACTGACATGTACCAGAGGTTGACTTCCTGTCAATCCTGCAACCTCCATAATTAGAATCGTGAGTACCATGTAAGCTCTAGATTGGTATCCGCCGGATACCATTAACCCATGTTTATAAGACTTTAGATACTTAAGCATCTCGCTTAGTCGCTATCGTGTGGTTTTGCTTGGGGTTTGCTTGAAATCTAAAGACATACTCCTACCGCAAAGGTTATGTGTCCGCCTCATCGGGCGGTGGGTAGAGTAAAGATCCAATCAAAGCCCTATACTCTTTTCGATTAGTTTTTCGACCATTCTCATCTCGATCCATTTTGAAAGATGTCATCATTGGAACCTTTCAAACTTTTTGTAATTCGATTCCATACTTGACCAAAATATTCCTAGTGTACTTGGCCTGACAGATGAAGATCCCAGTATGAGCTTGCTTCACTTGAAGACCTAGAAAGTAGTTCATCTGACCCATCATGGACATCTCAAATTTCCCTCAGATCACCTTACTAAACTTATCACAAAGTTTACGATTTGGGGATCTCAAGATTATGTCGCCCACATAGATCGAACCATCGTAATATCATCACCATCCTTTATTGCAATAAGGTCCTATCAATCAATTCTTTAGTGAAGCCATTTTCTTCCAAGAATCGGGAGAGTGTATCATACCAAGCTCTAGAGCCTCATTTTTAGGGCCATAAAGAGCCTCCTTAAACGATATACCGGTTATTTGCTTGAAACACGGAGGTTGTTCAACATACACCTCCTCAACCAAGATTCATTTAAGAACACACTTTTTACGCCCATCCGACATACATTACAAAGCCCGGTTGAGTTACATAAGCTTTAAACAACCGAATGGCTTCAAAGCGAGAAAGGATCGCTGCGAAAGGTCTCAAGAAAATGTGCAACTTATCGATGAAGAAGGATATCGTCGATGAGAAGTATGTAATTTTATCTACTACCAAAGATGTTGAATCGACGAAAAATTCAAGAATGTCTCTGTGTCGTAGGACTTGAACAATATTGCTTTCGCTACCAAGAAATTGTCCATACTTATGAGGCTCTAGAATTTCTCAATTCGAGGAAGACAATGAAGGTCGATTAAAATCATCCGTAGGAGGTATCAATCTTACAAAGATGTCGATGAGGACTTGTAGAGGATTCTTGACTTCGCTCAGAAGCATCGATCCAATTGTGTTCTCAATAGAGATTGACGAGAAGACTTAATCGAGGACGATCTTTGTTGGAGACCCCATTAATAATGACCAAGTTTTTAATGTTAAAGATCTCACCTTAGAAGGAAATATCGCCGCTTGAGATTGTGTCGAAGGTGATATCTGCGTTACAGCCTGGATGCCCTTATCATCATGTGAAGCAGAATGTGATGGTCGCTATTATCAAGAAGCGCAGAACTTGATTTGGTCGGGAATGTTCAAGAAAAGAATTCTCAAAGAGGCCGGAAAGTTTGATTTCGATGATAGCAACAAGGTCGTTTCGACCTCAAAATATTCATATATTCACAAGATATCCATCATTATATCGGACTTGCTTCCTTGGGACTTTGAATGGAAGAAGAGGGCAAGAAAGTTTATCTGGCTAGGCAAAAAGTCATACTTTTCAAGGATGAGCCTCTTCGGTGACCGATCGATGATGACCCACTTCCATATATTCCCTAAGGCAAGAGGGTGAAGGCACTAAGTAAAAGGCAAAGGTGCAAAAATTGTTGCACGTCAGGTGGGTTAGAGACTCAAACCACCCCCCAAGAAGATGAGAGAAAGACTCGCCAAGAAACCAGAGGCAAGTGAGAAAAGTCAAAAAGATGGAGGAATTAAGTTTAAACCATTCAATTTGCAGTAAAGAAAAAAAAAATCTTAATTACACATTCGCCATCAAATTCAAGTTTTCCGCAATTTTTTTTATCTCTTCCCCAAAAATGTCAAGAAGAGAGTCAAGATCATCCCAAGAAAGCATGAAATAGTAATAGATCTATGTGAGGGAAGACAAGAAGAGAGTTGGGGGTTTTGATACAAATAAGAGAGCCAATTTCTAGGAAGAGCAATTTGGAAATCACAGTCCACCGATTTAGAGAACGCATGAACGAGATGCCAACAACAGACGACGCGACAATAATCGCCGATCACCCCAAGGCGATGTTGAAGACCAAGACGTCGGAAAAGCACCGGATCCGAGTAGAACCAATGCTCGATACCAACGCCCAGGTCGAATGGTTTCGGCGAGGTGAAAGTCTAGAGGAGGAGGGTGAATAGACTTCCCAAAACTTTGTGGATCGGTGTGATATCAAGTATGCCTCGGGTCGAGTGCAGTGTGAATCGATGCGATCGATATCGAGCTTATTGATCCGTCTGACGAGATCGATTCGTCATCGGTTTAAGCGATGCGCGAAGAGTGGATGAATACGATGTGAAAAGCAGTTTAACTCAAAAACCGTATTTGACTAATCTGTTTTTAGATTAGATGGACAAAAGTGTCAAAACTAATCGGATCAAGAGGCTTGATCTTAATCTGATCGCATTCTTAATATGCATGAGAAAAACAAGGTAGTGTGCGATAAGTGTAAAAGCAAATGTAAAGGCATACAAATTTATAGTGGTTCGTAGACTAAGCGCCCCACGCCCACTCTTCCCTATCGGCGGGGGCACTTACTAACCACCGTATTTTAGTTTAGAGTGTTAGTCCAACACTTTACAAACAGATGTTTCGAGAGTTTTCACTTTAATCTATCCCATAAATCGGATCTAGAAACCCTAGACTGAAATCTTGCTTTTACAAACTTAACCTAACTTTGGGGTTTTGGTATAAGATTCAGTATGTTCCAACTGGAATTCTATCCTAAGATATGATTAATTTAAAGCTATAAGGATGAAAATTCACTAAGAACTATGGGATGAACACTTAAGAATAAATCTTGAGTTTGGTGTTCTTTGTGAGGAAATCTTGATAGCTTGAGCTTGTGTAGAGTTTTCAGAACCTTACTTTTGAAGGTTAAGTCCCATATTTATAGACTTGAACTCCGTTGGAGAGCAATTTGAATATCGCATTTATTTTAGGTAGGTCACAGCCGATTTGACGGTTCAGAGGGTTTGTTTGGGGTTATCTTGGAAAGTATGCTTTTTACTTTGTATAACCAAATCAATTTGTCTTATTTATCAAATAAATTATTTATCGCGATGCTTTAAATATCATTGAATGTTATATATTTCTTTGCATAAAATTCAATAAATAGTATGTGTTACATTGTAGTTAATTTAGTGATGCGAGATCACGTAAGATTAAATTAATGATCCCTTGTAACTAAAAAGTACGCTATTCGCTTAATTTCCTAGATGAAATGAACAATTCATCGTGAAAGGTTGAAGTGTAAGACTTCAGATTGGCTTTGTCTTGACCAAGAGATTACACTAGTGCATGACCGATGACCCAATAGGACCTATATGAGGATAAATTCTTCAAAGATTGAACTGGGAAGAATTAGACCTCGATGGTTCGTTATTTCTAATCTTCTTCCCTTAAATAGGATCGTTATGGTTAGTAATTATTTCTTTGACTTATGACGGCAGAGAATCAATGAGATTTAATATTTTTATATCTTGGGCAATATTATTGGTCACACGCGATTGCTAAGATTTAATACGAAGAATCGTAAGTACGCTTGTTCGACGGTTTTGGGAGGTTCATAAGATTTATCATACCAAATCTTGCAAGTGGAGCTAGTTTCGGTATGGATAATAATGTTGAACCATTCTTAACCAATGACAAAAAGATATTGATTAATGTAAAGTTATTTCGGTGGCTTGAATTAATTAATGGGCCAGATAATCTTAAACACGGAAATAATAACGGAGAGCCATATTACAAAGTAATATGGGTTAAGATGGATAGTGCAATATTAATTATGTAGTGGAACTAATTAATATTTATGGGCTTGAATAATATTGTGGCTCAATATTGATAATTCAAGATCCATTGGAAGGTCCAATCTTAATTTCCTAAAGGCCCTCAGAAATGGCAAACATAAAGTCTAATAACGAAAAAAGGTGTTTAAAAATAAAATAAATTTTGTTGCCTATTTTTCCTATTTATTCTAAAAATAATAAATAAAAAAGAGGAGAAAGATTTTCTTTGAATTTTGTTATGGAATGAAGATAAGTATTCTTGGAATACAAGATTATCTCATTAAATTCAAGAAATCTCCCATTTGGTTATTTATTGTGAGATTTTCAAAATTTTTGAAATGAATAAGGGAAAGAAAGATTTTCTTGATTTTCTTGAAAATATATTATGGAAGATATGTATTCTTGTAATACAAGTATCTCTCTATAAATTCAAGAAGATCCAAATCTTGGTTATTTTTTTTCCTTAAAATTTTAAATATCCCATAACAAGAGTGAGTTGGGATTTTTTGTGGAATATTTTAATTATGGAGAAAATAATATATGAGATATATTCAAGATTTCTTGGAGATCAAGAAAAAGATTTTCCCATATTATTTATCCCAAAATTTCCGATAACCCTTCCTCTATAAATAAGGGATGATTCTTTCTTCCCCAACTGCAATTCCATGTGTTGAAAAAAAAATTAGAAATCTACAAAGGTGGTGCAAACATAATTTTATTTTCCTTTTTGTTAATTGTTCGCAAGTTTCTTCCACCGGATTGACGAGCAAGGGCTAGGGAATACTTGGGAAGGCTTTTTGGTGTGTTCTTATCAACCGAGTCCATTGCTATTCCAAACCGGGTTAGTTCACACGAATGAGTAGCAATTAAGATCGTAGGATTTATGTGAACTGCTTATATGCATGATTTGTTGTTGAATTATTATTTGAATTAATATAGAATTAATTCATGCTAGTAATAATTGTTAGAATTAAATTTTATTTAAATATTCATCCCGAATAGATCCGGCAATTAATTCCCAACTAATCCGCATCGAGCCTAGGGTTTGCTCGAGTTTTAAATTGTAATTTAATTCGTTTTCATTAAATTTGAATCGATAGTAGAATTGCTAGTTTTTTTGCGTGTATCCAATTGTCACGGTATTTGATGAATGTTTATATTTATGCACGATATAAATTCAGGTTTTTAATTGATTCGTCAATTCGCTTTTGCCTCGTGGGGAAAATCCACGCAGTAGATTAGGATTTGTTTGACTCTGCTCAATGTAATAGATTAGTCTAGATCTAAGTTTATTTATTTTTCATAAATAAATTGCAAACCGGATCGTGAGCGAAGACGAAGACGATGGATTAAAGACGGATGGATTCAGACCTAGCGTAAGCACGCAAGACGGGCGTGGGCGAGGCCGAGGGGCCGAGCGCTACGGATCATGGCGATCAAGACAAAACCGACGCGACAGCGCGTGCACCCTGCGGCGCGACGGCGGTATAGCGGGCGCGGGCGAAGGCAGCGCAGGCGAAAGGGTACGGGCGCGGATCGACATAAGGGTGCGCGTAGCGAACGCATTATTTGGAATGTCGTGCTCGCCGAGATCCACTGCGGGTGCCGCTGAGGGGGGACATGCGCCACTAGGGCAACGCGCGCCAGCGCCGGACGCTGAAAGCACGGGCGCCCACTCGATACGGACGGAGAGTGGGCGGCGCACTTCCACCATGAGCCGGTCGATGACATTGCTTGACGTGGCGATTTTATTCGAGACAATCAAGCGGGAGCCTTTCTAGACGAACGATGAGGGCAAAGAAGATGATTTCTCGAGATCAAGACATGACAAAAACTAAACCGTGACAATTGGATATATGTGCCCAATGTGTTTAATTTTGTTTTGATGTTTATGCATTATTTTATGCTTATTTAAATTGTGTTTTAAATTTGCGATGCATGAGAAATTGTTTTGAAAAATCTCACTTTCGAAAAATTAATAAGTATGCTTAAACAATTAATTGAAAATTTTATTCCGGATAATAAAATTGAATTAATTTTGACCTCCATGATTTATTTATTTGTGAATTCTTTTGGAGAAATTCCCACGGGATGGCCAAAAAGATGGTTTTCATGAATAAATTCCAAATGATGATTGTGAATTATTATCAATATGTATTTATGACCTCCTAACGCAGGTTCGCTCAAAGTTTAAATAATAATTCAGATTTAATCATGGTTATTACTTAGGTATAAAAATTGATATCCATATATCCTCAAGTCCCTGTCTAATTTTATATTGGTCAAGTGAGAGCCAACTATTAACTGATATTAAAGGTTTGTAATCGTTTGTTTCAGAATTCGTTAATGTGTTTAAATAATGACTCCACCCCACGCCGGGCTTATTTAAACTATTTTGAGATGTGGGTCGATGCATGTTCATATCTTTTTTTGAGATTTTAATATGATGCATGTGATCGAACTTTTGTGATATATTTGTGCTTATGCATATTATTATTTATTTCGTTCATCATGTCACAACCTTTTAATCCATTGCTTTATACTCTCAAAGAACACCAACTTTTCGGGTGATAACTATGTTATTTGGAAACTTAAATATGAAATTCGGCCCTCACCGCACAAATACAACATTATTGGGTTCTTGATGTACCCACGCCTCGTAAGTTTCCATCAAGGATCACAGATGCGTAAATATACTTATATAATATCGGGAGCAAATTTGTTCTAACCTATGAAGCAGTATAATCTTGACTTCATCGTCGATGATTTGAGATACATTCATGAAGGTGTTGAATCACTGCCCGGAAATTATACAAAGTCTTGCGTAAAATGTTTTTAACAAAAAGACCGCATGATCAATCAATTTTAAAACGACGATGTGGCTAGGCTAAAAAATGGCCGAGGAACACCCTTATCATTTTAACAAGCTTGCTTTATCTAAAAGATTTAAGTATTGTGGATGAGGCCCAAATCAATTTCTTTTACTAACTCTTCCAAGGTGTTTTGATGAGTTTTATTGTAGTTTTGTGATGAAGCGATCACATATTTACTATGGACACTCTACAAGAAGCCTCGAGAAAATAGAGAAGCATTTAGGAAAGAAAGATTTAAGATTGGTGACTAAAAGTCTTTTTTCAAGATTCAGGCCAATGGAAGGCAAGACTCAAGAAAAGGAAAGTACGATCCAAAGCAAACTCATCATTAAGAAAAGTAAGAGAAAGACAACTAAATGGACGGGTGTCAAGAAAGTACCAAAAGGAAAATGTTTTAACAAGGTGAAAAGTGACACTGGAAAATTGCTCCAAAACCCGTAGAGAGATGGAAATAAAGGTAACCTCACGCACCAGTTGTTGAAAATCGCTTAGCGACGATATGCCTCCCATTTATGGGTGGTGGATACGGGTCCACCGATCATGTTTTGTTTCACTTTATAGGGGTTCGCCGATCCACAACTTAGTGGGAGGAGATCCTCATCACACCGGGGCGATGCTACGAGAGTGACAAAATCAAGCAATGGGAGAAGTGCACATGTCCTTTGGAAGACAGAGTTTTAATTTTAAAAGATGTTTTACGCTCCTATTTTTAGAAAGAATTTAATTTCGCTTTCTAAACTTTACCTTTTGATGGATATTCTACATTTTTTTAAAGTTGTTACCATTTCTCTTTATGAAATTTATATTTATGGAACGCTGTCAATAATTCTATACAATTAATCGTGCACACCACTAATTTAAATGCATCCTATAACACATCAACTGCTTCGATAAAGAAAAAACGTTTCTCATCGACGCGAACGGAGACACTTCTATGGCATCTAAGATTGGGACATATTAATCCAAAGAGGATCCAAAGGTTGGTGGGTAAGACGGTTCAATGGAGTCTCTCCAAGTTGAACCAATCCCAACCCGCGAATAAATGTTTGGAGGGTAAAATCTGCGAGGGCATTCGTGAGCAGGAATAGAGCTAAAAGAAGTGTTAGAAATCGCTCACGGCGTATGTGGTCCAACGTCAATCAAAGCGAGAGGAGTTTATGAGTATTTCGGCCACTTTTATTGATGATTACTCAAGGTGTACTACTATATTTTCCTTATGAAGCATAAACCGAGACCTTTGAGAAATTCAAAGAATTTAAGGCTCAAGCAGAGAATCATAGGGAAAACGATCAAGTCTCCTATGATCCGATCGTGGAGGAAAGTACTTTAAATATGAGTTTTGAACTACTTGTCGATGAAGAGATTGTATCCCAAATTTAATCAGACCCTAACCCCTCAACAAAAACTGGGTTGCAGAGAAAAGAAACAAAAATCCTTTTTAGAAATGGTTAGATCAATGATGAAGTTACAAAGTGATCTACCCATATGCTTCCTGGTCATGCCTTGGAAACAACGGCTTATATTCTAAACTTGGTTCCATCCAAATTGGTTCCCAAAACTCCCAAAGAATTGTGGACCAAGAAGCCTAGTCGAGACACATGAGAATTGGGGGTGTCCTACCCACGTGTTGGACAAGGGAAGCCTTAAAATTGGATCCTCGATCGCAATATAAGGTTGTTTATAGGATACCCTTAGGAACAAAAAGGATGTATGTTCTATGGTCCCAAGATCAAAAGGTGGTAATAACACCCACTTTAGATTTTCGAAGAAGACTATATGAACCAAAAGAAAACCTGTATTTGAGATTACCTTAAATGAAGCAAGTATTAACCCTCCGTACAACTATACAAGATGACATACCAAATGACACACTTACACAACCGAACCTCGTCAGAGGGAGGGTTGTAAGATGTACCGAGAGATTCATGGGGATAGAGAGTCTCTGAACTTAAATCCCCAAGATGAATCGCACTCCATGGACATATGACGAGGCAATCCAAGACAAGGCGTTTTTGGCAAACAACAATGAAAGCTTTTAAATGGGTTCTATGGATCATAACAGTGTGGAGCTTAGTCGAGCCACTTAATGGGTCAAACCCATTCAAGGTAAAGGGTATACAAAGAGAAAAAGATGACCGTACTTTGAAAGTGGAAACCTTCAAGGCAAGGCTTGTGGTGAAAGGTTATACTCGTAAAGAAGGATCAACTATGAGGAAACCTTTTGCCTATATAGCAATGCTCAAGTCCATCCGAATTTTCTTCGCGACACAAGATCTCGATTTTGAAACGGGCAATGGATGTCAAGACTTACTTTTACTTTAACGAAAAGTCTTGAAGAGGAAATCTATATGCAACAACCCCAAGCTTCATTGAAAAGGCCAAGAACACCTAGTTTAAGCTCACAGTCCATCTCCACGACTCAAACAAGCATCCAGAGTTTGGAACCAAGAGTTTTGATCACAATAAAGTCTTTGGTTTCAAAACGAAAGTTTAAATTTGTGTGTACACAAAAAGCATGGTTGAACCGTGATTGGTATTCTTAGGTACTATACGTAAACAACACATTTGCTTTACCTGAACAATGTAAAGGTGTTACGACGAAGGGCACGGTTTTTTCAAAAACAGCTTTGATATGAAGGACTTAAAAACGCACATCCCGGGATCAAGATCACCGAGATCGCAAGAAAAGGATGATAGACTTATTGCAAGCATCATATATAGACACCGGCTTGAAGGTTTATTCAAAGATGCAGATTCCAAGAAAGGCTTCGCACTTTTATACATGGAATCCATCTATCCAAGGAAATGTGCCCTAAGACAAAAAATGGTGATAGATTACATGAAAGACACATTCCTTTACGCTTCTACCGTAAGCCTTATGTATGCAATGTCGAAAGCACGAGACCGATATCTACTTGGTCATTGCATGGTGGCAAGATATCAAAGTAACCCTGGGAAGGAGCATTGATCGATAAAGTTAAAAACATTCAAGTATCCTAAAAAGAACTCGAGATGTAACGTTGATTTATTAGTGAGATAGTTTAATCCCCATCTGCATACACTTCCGACCTAATTTCCAAACGACTTAGATTCTAGAAAATCTACCTTCGTAGTGTGTTTTGCATGGGGGAGGAGCCATGACATGGAAAAGCTGCTAAGAAAAATGCATCACGATTCTACCACTTTTAGTTGCCGATACGAAATGCTATGAGGAAAAGAAAAGTTGAGTTTGACTCAAGAACTTCCTAGTGGATTTTGAATGTTCTGAATTTGCTCAAAGACAATCACTATTTATTGTGATAATGCCGGACAGCTTGCAAAATTCAAGGGAAACCAAGAGCCCACAAAAGTTCAAAGAAACACATTGAAAGCGAATATCATCTTATACGAAATCGCTAAGAGAGGAGATATAGAGGTGGCAAAGATCGCGCTTAAAAAGACAATGTAGCAGATCCATTCATAAAGAGTCCGCTTGTAATACATTCGAGAGACATGGAAGGAATGGGTGTCAAGACCGCCGCAACCGCTTGAGTATAAGCTGAGATATTATTAGTTCGTAGGTGACATTAGATGTCACGTATTGAACTCAGACGAGACATGTTGTAGTATACTTAAAAGGTATTTTGAGTATAAGTGGGAGATTGTTGGGGTTATATCGAAAGTATGTTTTTACTTTGTATAACCAAACCAAATTTCTGGTTTTATTTATCGAAATAAATTATTTATCATCGATGCTTTTTAAAATATCATCAATGTTACATATATTTACCGATAATCGCTTCAATAAATAAAAGACGTGGTTACATTAGAAGTTAATTTAGTGATACCGCATCACGTAAGATTAAATTAACAGTCCCTTGTAATCAAAGTACGCTTATTCACGACCCAGATGGAAATGAACAATCCATCGTGAAAGGTTAAAAAGGCGCCTGGGATTGGGTTTGTTTTGACCAAGAGATTACACTAGTGCATGACCCGATGTAATCGAACATTCCACAGAGGATAAATTCTTCAAAGATCAACTAGGGAAGAATTAGACCTTCGGTTCGTTATTTCTTAATCTTCGCCCATTAAATAGATCAGCGTGGTTAGTAATTATCGCTTTGACTTATGACTCGCAGAGAATAAACGAGATCCAATACTTTATATATCTTGGGCAATATTATTGGTCACATGAATTGCTAAGATTTAATACTTAAGAATCAGCTAAGTATGTTTGTTCGACGGTTCTCGGGAGGTTCATAAGATTTATCATACCAAATCTTGCAAAAGGAACTAGTTTCGTATGGATAATAATGTTGAACCATTCTCAACCAATGACAAAAAGATATTGATTAATTGAAAGTTATTTGAAGGGCTTGAATTAATTAATGGGCTGCATAATATTAAACACCTTAAATAATAACGGAGCCATATTAACAGTAATATGGGTTAAGATGGATATGCAATATTAATTATGAAGCGATTAATTAATATTTATGGGTTTGAATAATATTGTGGCTCAATATTGATAATTCAAGATCCATTGAAGGTCCAATCTAATTCTCCTAAATAAGACCTCAAGTAAATTCAAACATAAAGTTCAATAACTGAAAAGCGGTTTAAAATAAAATAAATTTTGTTGCCTATTTTCCTATTTATTCAAAAATACTAATTAAAATGAGAGGGAGAAAGATTTTTGAATTTTGTTATGGAATGAAAAATAAGTATTCTTCGAATACAAGATTATCTCATTAAATTCAAGAAATTTCCCACTTGGTTATTATTTATTGTAGATTTTCGATAATTTTGAATGAAAAGGAAAAAAGATTTTCTTGAAAAGATATTATGGAAAATATGTATTCTTATAATACAAGTATATCTTTCATAAATTCAAAAAGATTCAAATCTTGGTTACTTATTCCTTAAAATTTAAATATCCCATAACTGTATGAGTCGATTTTTAAAATATTTTAATTATGGAGAAAATAATATACGAGATATATTCAAGATTTCTTCGAGATCAAGAAAAGATTTTTCCCATATTATTTTATCCCAAAATTTCCGACTAACCCTCCCTCTATAAATAGGGATGATTTTTTCATCCCCAAATGCAATTCCATGTGTGTTGGAAAATTTAAATCCATGCATGTAGTAAACATAATTTTTATTTTCCTTTTGTTAATTGTTCAGGAGTTTCTTCCAATTCCGTAGATTGACGAAAGCAAGGGCTAGGGAATACTTGGGAAGGCTTTTTTGGTGTGTTCTATCAATCGAGTCCATTGCCATTCCAAAAAAAAGTTAGTTCACGAAACCCAGAGTACTCCGCACGCGAGGATTTATGTTAATCGCTTATACGCATAATTTGTTGTTAAATTATTATTTTAAATTAATATAGGATTAATTCATGCTAGTAATAATTGTTAGAATTAAATTTGTATTTAAATATTCATCCCGACAGATCCGGAAAGCAATTAATTCCCCCAACAAATGGGATGGTTAATTCGCAAGTAATCTTGTCCTTTGTAGTCGTGGTAATTTTGAAGCCGCTTTCCCCGAATGAATCAGTTCGCACGCGGAGTTGTCGAATTCTTTATCGCTATCCAAAGACACTTTGCAAAGCTTTTTGAATTACTTTCAACAAGGTTGATATTCTTCTTGTCTTAACACTGACCGTGATTAGGTAACATTGAAGTAGTCACCGATTCGATACGCATCACTTTAATATCGATCTGTTTACCCGACTTAGGTCATCCGCTTGTAAGTTGTCTTAAGATAACTTACTGACCTTTCCTCATTGTCATCCTGATGTAGGTCTTTTTTGTATGGTCTTCTGCCTTGATGTCTTAGCCTCTACTTGTCTCAGATCTTTAGCTTGTCCGCTTATTCGCTCTTCGCATTCGACTCATCTGATCTTTCAACATATCCCATCTTCAAGATTTAACTGCATATATTGAGTTCCTCCTCAATATGTGACATATCTATTACATCACCGCTATACATTTTAGCTGGTCACCTTATCTTCTATTTAGATCATCACCAACCAATGAATCGATCGGTCTTATTACATTATCTATTTTGGAATTTTACCGAAAACAATAAATTTCAACAATTTCCCATTTTTGATGGAACCAAAACAGTTAATCAAAAAAAATAGATAACCAAATGTAAATAAACAGATAACAACACAATTCGTAGATAATGAGAGGTTGTCTTAGAGATCGAAAAAGATGTGATATTTTATTAACATAGACGCCAAGAGCATTTACCGATTACAAAATATACCTATTATCCTAACCCAAGAGGTCTTCTTCGAGCTTCAACTTGTCTTGAATTTCTCGAGCTCGCCGGTATGCCTAAAACCTTTGTACATCCTCCTTGATTTGAGCATCCAGATTTATCTTTCTATGATTCCACCCATCGGCAAAATCATAGTACATCTTTTTTGAAGTTTAACTAGATCAAGGGTTTTGTCTGGTCAAGGGTGGAAGGATGATCTAAAAAGGAGGTGCTTCGAATCAGCCCCATCTTCTCACCTTCAAGCACGGCAATATCATAGAGTTGTGGATGCTTCATTTCGAGCCGCTCAATTCTTCATTAAATTCAATCTCGACAATCGAATGGAGTCTTCTCCGTGATGTATACATCAATCAACCATTCTCCTCCCGATAATATCCCATTCGGGCAGCAGATCCTTCCTAGGGCAAAAATATCTTTGATTGGTGCAGTAACGCTTTCTTTCCAGTGCAACATCTTTCTCGCAGACTTTTTCGCGCTTTCTTCCCGATATACCCGTACGCGTGCCCTTTACACGCCTTCCAACTTTTTCTTCCTTTCGCTTGTTCTTAATGACTACTCTTCTCTTCTAGTCTTTTTCCTCCGAGCCCCACTACCCCATTCTCGATCTAGTTTTTCCCGAGGTCAAAGTTTCCATGATTTATTTCCTTTTTTCACTTTCACTTTTTCCGCCCCAACAGATTCTCTTCTTCGCATGTAATTTTGGAGAGCTCAAGGTTTTTGGTCGACCTTCAGATTCCATTTCTTCCTAACAAAACGAAGAGAATCTTCAATCTTGTCCACTCTACAACAACATCAAACAAGATGGTCCCCTATTTAAGGATGGTCTTCCTCGAGCCTCAATCTCTTTGCCGTACGCCAACCGCTTGTTTCAATTCTTTCCTCGCAACCGAGACCGTTGATGTTGGCAAAATGAGAATTTCAACTTCGATGAAGTGACTTCAGCATACATAGGATGAGGTGGATTTCGCAATTTAGAAACTAATACTATCTCAGATTCTGCTTTTTTCTTTTTCTACCTTTTCCCTTTTTGCTGCAAAAAAAGTGTGACCGATTATAACTTAACTAATTAAACACAATTTTGGAGATGTTTATGAGCAAAACAACTAAAATGATGAAAGAGAGAACAAGCGTATTGATGACCCTTGTCGTTTTTAAATCGTATCACGTCCGGTGTACGCTAAGCCAGTATTTGTGTTTAATATATTTGCCTAGAGTACAAAGGTGTTCAACCTTTTCTAGAGTGGCCGTTTGTGTTTATTTATACAATGGATCCTACCTTCAAACCGAGATTTATACGAGGAGGAAAGTAGCTTATGACGTATATATAGACCCTTAATCGCTAATTCGCTTTTCTATACGTGGAATCACCACTTTAAACGCGCCAATCGCTGAGCGATCTATAAGGCACGCGTATTAATTATCTATGACCTTCTGAGCCACGTGGTAAGCTTGCGAGGTCAGTGTCGACTCGAAAGTGTCAGCACCGAGCGCTTGATTTCTAGTCTTACATGTCATCTCAGGACCCAAAAAGCCTTAAGTCCCTGAATAAAATGGGTTGACCCCATAATCTCCGTAGACAGGCCCTTTGTTGGGATTATACCGAAAGTATGCTTTTTACTTTGTATAATCAAAATCAAAATTGGATTTATTTCATCAAATAAATTGTTTATCAATAATGCTTTTTAAATATCATCGAATGTTACATATATTTACCGATAATCCTGCTCAATAAATAAGACATGTTACATTGAAGTTAATTTAGTGATACTGCATCACATAAGATTAAATTAGTCCCTTTGTAACTAAAAAGTACACCATTCACGCACCTAGATGGAAAAATGAACAATCCATCGCTAGAAAGGTTGGAAGTTGTAAGGCCTTTAATCGCTTGTCTTGACCAAGAGATTACACTAACAAGATGATCGATGCATTAAATAGGACCTACATGAGGACAAATTCTTCGTGAATCGAACAAGGAAGAATTAGACCTCATGGTTCGTTATTTCTTAATTCGCCCTTAAATAGGATCACGGTGGTTGGTAACTATCGCTTTTGACTTATCAATGGCAGTGAGAATCAACGCAGATTCAATACTTTTTTATATTGGGTAATATTATTGGTCACATGTGATTGCTAAGATTTAACACGGAGAATCGTGCAAAGTACGCTTGTTCACTGGCCTCGTGAGGTTCATAAGTTTTATCATACCAAATTCGCAAGGAACTAGTTTCCTAAGATGGATAATAATGTTGGAACTGCTCCAACCAAGACAAAAGATATTAATTAATGGAAAGCTATTTTAGTGGCTTGAATTAATTAATGGGCTAGATAATCTTAAACACGGAAATATTGAACCAGAGCCATATTTAATGAATGGGTTATGGATAATATTAATTATGTAAAGGATTAATTAATATTTACGGGCTTGAATAATATTGCAGGCTCAATATTGATAATTCAAGATCCATTGGAAGGTCCAATCTTTAATTCTCCTAAAGGCCCCCAAGTAGCAAAACATAAAGTCCAATAACCTAAAAAAAGGTATTTAAATAAAACAAATTTGTCATTTTATTTTTCCTTTTTTCGAAAATTATGGATAAAAGGGAGAAAGATTTTGGAATTTTTGTTATGGAACGAGAGGATATGTATTCTTGGAATACAAGATTATCTCATTAAATTCAAGAAATTCCCCATTTTATTATTCATATAGTGAAATTTTCAAAATTTTGGAAATAAAATGAAAGAAAGATTTTCTTGATTTTCGAAAGATATTATGAAAGATATGTATTTCTTGAAATACAAGTATATCTCATAAATTCAAGAAGATCAAAATCTTGGAATCTTGATCCTTATTTTCTAAAAATTCCCATAAAAAAGGGGAGTTGGGATTTTGTGGAATATTTTAATTATGGAGAAAAGAATATATATATGAGATATATTCAAGATTTCGAAGATCAAGAAAAAGATTTTTCCCATCTTATTCAGGCAATGTATTTTCAATTAACACCCCCTCTATAAATAGGATGAAGTTTCATTCCCCAAATAACATTTAAAATTGGGTTTTTCGAAAATATCGTTATTTATAAAATATCAAATATTTTGAACGTCAAGATTGCAGTATTTTCGAAAAATAATCAGGAGGTAATTCCATGTGCCGGAAAAATTAGTA